>JANRFK010001234.1:38276955-38294625 GCA_030068395.1 Apalone spinifera
AAGATTAGGGAATAACAGGCATGGAATCTTTTTCCTCAAGTGCACAGAACTTCAATGGCTTCCACTTTAGGCAGGAGTGGACTGCTTGTTCAAACAGTTGCTTGTGAAAAGAATCCCTGAAGAAGAATGGAGTAGAGGAAGAAGGTGGAAGAGATATAAACAGGAGTGTACATCCTACTTTTATTATACTAAGTACCCAGTAGTCTGAAGTAATAAGTCCAGGCATTAAACAAGTGAGACAGGCCATTTGAAAACAGAGGCATAAGTGATCCAATATTATGGGATTGATGCAGGTCATGCTACAGGAAGGGTAGGGCTTGAAGCTTGGTGACCAAGCTATGCCCCAACACAAAGGAGTGGATGAGCATTGCTAACCAAGCATTAAGGAGGCCAACCATATTACAAAAAAACATAACTATATTCTCTAGAAAAAAGAAACAGTACAGAAAAAGACTTGGAAATTTGCCTGCAGCAATAACAGTAGTTACAGCAGCTTGCTTGAGCAGTAAGAAGGAAATGAGGTAATAGAGTTTGTAGGCACCTTTATACCAATACTGTGTAGGGCACTAGAGCTGACTCACTGCATACCATTAGGGAAAAAGGGGGGCAGCTGTGTTTGGGGCATGCATAATTTTCATTAGAATGAACATGTGCAAGCATTTAAAGAATTAGAGCTCATTCAACATGATTTATGTCCATCTCTTTTGCCCTATTGAATGACATGCTTATTGAAGAAATCTACAAAGCTGCCAGAGGCCTCCATCCACTTGTTCAAAGCACTATGCTTTGGTGTGGATGCTGCATTTAATCTGCTATTCTTCAGTCAATTTCAGATCATATTCCATGTTCTCTTCTTCCTGGATGACAGATAAAAGTACATGCTGGATGCCACTTTCACAAGAGATAGGAAACTCAGTTCACAAAATGGCAGCCAGCAGGTTCTTTTAATTGTTATCTATTTAATCTATCATAGTTAAGCTTCCATGTTGGCTGTCACCTTTCTCTTTTTTCCCCATTGTTAATCATATGAATAACTTTGATAGACCACTTCAGGCAAAGAAAGACTAACAAACACTACAAATGCTTTTTGTAGGACCTCTGACTTGGACATTTCCAATGTTCATCACTTTTTTTTTAAGTTAAATTTATTTCACTGTCTATTGATACAGGTTAGACCTTACTGGTCCTGAAGGAGAGGATTTGCCAAACAAGGGAAAGATCCTCCCATTGTAGCCATGCTGCCACCAGGCTAGGGTTCTAGACAACCCCCACTGCTGCCACAGCCCTTCCCCCCCCCCCCCCCCCCCCCCAGTGTTCTCCCTGGCCCCATTGTGGCCAGGGCTGGAGCTCTGTGACTGGGGCAGAGCTCCCTGCCTGCCCCTAGGGCTGGAATTCCCTGGCTGCTTGAGCACCAGGGCTGAGGCCAGAGCTTCACTGCTATAGCTAGGCTAGAGGTCCCTGGCTGCTGGAGCCAAAACTCCCTGCCATGCCATCTGTTCTCTCCTCACCCCCTATGGGCTCCAGGCTGAGTTGCCAGTACCCTGTGCAGCTCTCCAGCCCCCCTACCTCTTCCTGAGCTCCATGCTGGCAGGTATAAGCTACAGTTGTATAGGACCTATTCAATATTGATATGCACAAAGTCTTAAGCTTTGCTTTCAGGCATTGGCTACCTTCTGCGCTGATTGATTATTCCATAATCTTTGAGACTGATTAGTTACTACTTTTATCTTGTAAATTTTGAAATTTCTCCTGTTGAGTATATATTATAGTGTGAACTCTTGCTGCTTTAAAAATTGAGTTCAATCTAGTTTCACATCGATTAAGTAGGCACAAGTTTTTGTAGGTGTACATGTCTTCTACACCAAGGAGAAACTCAGCCACACATGTGCTTGTGTAGACATTAAGACGTGCTAGAGTGGTAACTATAGAATGTACGAAAGACTATAATAACTGTTTACCATTGTACAGCATTAGACACTAAAACACACCCTACAGCATCCACTGCTGAAGCCAAATTCACAGAAGCAGCAGTGCAAAAAATTGTAGGGCTTTTCCACAGAGTAATGAATGCTACAGGAGTGTTTCTAAAGTCTACACTAATTGGTCTTAACATTTAAATACAGCATAGCTGTTGTAGTTCTACTGGGTCTGTCTGGACCAGTTAAGGTACATGAGGTAGGTGTTTTTGAGAAGTTACATTTCTAGCACACATTACAATACAGACTTCTCTATGGGGTATGGGTAGATACATTATAGGTAGACCACCTTTTAAACTGCAAGCTAACCCATTTCTCATTTCTGAGGTGACATGACTTGACTCAATATGTGCAACATAAAATGCTGTAAGTGAAAATTGCAAACCCCTATAGTACTATGTGCTCTTGTACGCTACCATAGCTTTAGTCAGATGAATCTTTTTGACATGACCATGTACAAGGACTGGCATGGTATTTTAAAAATTCTGGAGTTGTACACACTATTAAACGTCTGAAGTTTGTTAGGGTTAAGGCCTCTGATCAGGTGAGTTGAAAGGATCAATTTAGAAGGAACCACTATGTGACCTCTTTAATCTGAATTATCTGCCTCAAGTGGATGTATTCTCCATTGTACAATAAAAAATGACCTAAATTTGTCACATTAATTTGTATTGGACAAATTGAGCACACTATAGCAATAGACTCATAAAAATGACTTTTATAAATCGTTTGTAGCTCCAGTCTATACTTAAGGTGTGGGTTTGTACCATACTGCTGCTGTTGAAAAGGAACTCTTAACACTTTTAGACCAAAAAAAAAAAAATCTTGCTTTAACTCCAGAAAGTTGTCTGGATTAACATGAACTCTACATCCCTGCAGCATAGCCCTCCTGAATGCTATTGTACAATTATTAGTGCTTTATATTTAACTGAAGTTAGAAGATTTATCTACAGTACACAATCAAAACACATGTTGCTCATTTTTTGAGACTACATAATTACTGAAATGGGGAAGAGCTGTAAGTGGCTTAAGAATGGGCAGCTAAGTGATTATTTCCAGTTTCTACATGGAACAAGTATCACACAAACATGTAAAGTTTGAATTAGAAAACACTCTAACAGGTGTTAGTTATTTTGTAATATATTAGATAAAATGACATTGTATAAGGTACCTCATTAGTATTCACTTATTCCAAGTACACATAGTTATTACATGTTTAACTCTTAACAAGGTCTACTAGTGCCATAACTTAATCAGTAAAGAAACATTGTACATTTATATATTTAAGTTTAGTTTTAATTAAAATTGCTGCTGACTGTACAACAAAGCAGCCGTGCAATTAATATATCCAATAAATGTCTTAAACTGAGAGTCATCATTGCAGATAACAGTGACACATATCCAGTTAACTTATCACTGTTCCTGGAATGTTTCATTTCTCTATGTACAACCATAATGCATTGTAGTTCATGCATTTATTTAAATAAATCATTTCTTTAAGAACCCTCAAATGTGTGTGTAATAGAAAAGTAATAGAGCTATAGTTTTCTTTAATGGCAGTGCAAAAAAAATTCAGTATCCAAGGTTCCCCCCTCCCTCCTCTACATACAGATGGCAGTCCTGGGCATTATATTCCAGTGTACTAGTAACTTTCCTAGAAAGAAAGACAGCACATTCAGTATTGTACATGCTTTATTAAAATGGTACTTGTATTTACAGTCTCTGCAGAAACAAACCCTCCCAAGCCTTGCAGTCAGACACCCACCCATAGACACACACACTCACACACACCCTCACTATTGTGTTGTGAAGGCTAGGCTCCCAAAAAATTGGGGGGGATGGTGGGGTGGTTTAATTTAAAAAGAAGCATGGGGAAATGCATTTGGCCATCAATGCTAATTCAGTTTATGTATATTAACATATGGTAAGTAACACTGAGCAGTCCTTTTCCATTCTATATACAGAATGACATCAAGGTTTACCAGTCAACAGAACATTCTAACTTCAGTCTCAATGGTGCTTGTAGTGACTTTGAAATCACATATTGGGGGCTTTCCCTTAAAACAATTCAAGTCTATTTAAGTGAAATAAGGCACAATTAATATTGATTTAGGGGAAGGGAAAGGGTAAAAAGCAGGCTTCAGCTGATAGATGTTGCAGAGAAATAAGTTTTTCCAGATCCTTTTGACAGACAGATCCTTGTACATCCTTCAAATCTGCAACTTAGGCCAAGAAAAACTGAAGGTTTTTTCCCCTCTGTCAGGGCTACTATTGCCCACATACAAGAATTTGGGGAGGGGGGGAGGAGGGAAATCACACTAACACTAGATTCAGTAGCCCAGATTTCTAGTATTGATGTGCATGCGTAAATATCATTAATGCTGAAGGAGAAAACATGAAACAAGACTCAACCCTCATTTTCTTAACTTGCTTCAAGAGCCTGTAAGTGTGGACTGTGAAGGCTTCATCTTACTTGTAAGAGTAAGGGTTTGGGGTTTTTTTTTGTTTGCCTTTTACCTCTTTGGCCCCTCCTCATTAATGAAGCCTTACCACACCTTACAAATAAACTGCAACAAAAAAGTATGGCAGCATAAATACCTAATATTCCAATCTTCATTGTGTTATTTTCCTTGTACAAAACTGTTGAATGTTTTTTGCAGCAGATGAACTGTACCCAAAGATGCACGACATTCTGTGATGGGGAAAAGAGGTTGGAGTTCTGAAGGCCCCTGACTTTGGTTGTTTACAAAGTTCAATCCTGTTTAGTGTGATCCTTGATATCCTCTTCGTCTGTATATTCTGATGGTTCTTCCCCTGGTTTTAGGAGTCTACCTACGTAGTCATATTTTTCTGGAAAAGATATTTATGTATCAGATGAAGATACTTCCACTTAATGTCTTCCCCATAATGTCTCAGTAATGCACAAGTTATTTTCCCTTTTATGCTAGGTTTCTGATCCCACATCACTGCAGTCAAAAGGAATTTAACACTGAAAGCAAGATCAGATCCTGAAATATGTTGGTAGGGATTTCCAAGTTATCCATTCTTAGACCACACTCTCTCAACTGATAATACAGGATGAAAATTCTATCTTTCTGCCCTTTGCAACCCCACTAATTAGCCTGTTTAGTCAATTTTCAAGCTGCCCTTAAATCCAATCTCCTATATGTTATGAAAATAATGCAACTTTAAGACAAAAACTCAGTACTATAATCCCAAAAAGTTACTTTCCAAAAATAGAAAAATTAAATGGAATCTACACTGAATAGCTTATGACTATAGATGCCATATTCTCTGAAAGTGTCAGGGACCTGGTATGTCAGTATAGTAAAATTCTATACTTAACATATGAAGTCTGAAATATTACACTTCCTATTTTTATCGCTATGTAAAAATACTAGAATTAAAACGCCTGCTAAAGATGAAACTAAGTCAGAATTCCCTTTCCAAGAAGATAAACAGTACAAGTATTGCCACAACTTCTGTATAGCAAGCAAAAAACATTTTTAAAAGCCCCCTCTAATTGTCATTGTGTTGACAAATTCAGTAGTCTAGTTTAAAAAGTTACCTTTAAATTGCATTTCCCATTCTCTAACACTTTCCATTTGTACAGCGTTTAAGTCTGATAGGTCGTCATATTCATCTCTGAGTGCATCTTTATCTAGACAAAAAGTTGCTAGTCCCCTTGAGGCATCTCTTCCAGCAAATATTCCATATGGGCCCTCTGAAAATAGAAAACAAAATTGATAGTCACTGACCTCAACACTTAAGTAAGATTGGGGTGTGGCAGAAACAGCAGTGTTACAACACTGAAAAGCATTTAGTGCTACTGCACCTCAATGGGCATCGTTATGAATGACAGGGACAGTGGACAAGAGAAGCAAAAGCAGAAAAAGTAAACATTTATCAGTTATCTGACAAGACCAAACCACAAGTCAAGCTACTGTCTTACGTGAGTCATTTCAAGTGCTTCTGCTTTCTGAGGTGGAAGGCACAGGAGAACAGAATGACAAAGGAAACACTTTTCTAGTAGGAAATAGTACATACATACATAGAACATTTAAGTTTGACCTTTCCTCAAGTCCTGGCAACCTTCTCAAGGGTGGAAGAACAGCTATTTAACATAAAACCAGGGTACTGGTCCACTCACTTCACACAGTTCTTTTAAAGAAGTGCTTTATGAACCATGACACTAAAGAGTTACTCTTATGAACTTAACACTATGAAATGGGAATTGAGGAAGCAGTTACACGGATTTGATTCAGTTATTTGATAATGAAGGTCTGTACTGCTAGATATCTAACCAGCTTATTGCACAGTGGAGTCAAAGTTGCAGCATATCAGTATTTAAAGAGGCATCCAACTATTTTAAACCAGCATTCTTAGCTATATTGAAGTTTAGTTTTCTAACCCAGTTTACTGTACTTTACTTTTTGTCAGAGCCGTAAAACACAATGAAAGTTGATGGAAGTCCAGGGTTCTCTATTCTGCCACATCTGCATTTCAAACACTGCAGTAGTGTCCTAAATTATTCCCATTCCCAGCTATTTATTTCCAGTAATGGAAACAGATCTACTGACCTTATTTATAAAAACAAATCTAAGTTTGGGAGTTTTTCAGCTACCAATTTAATCTTAGATGTTATAGAAGACTACAGCTGTCTAACCCTTTTGTTATTTATGTGAACATTATCTTGGAAGTTAGTCTACTCTATTTCCAAAGAACATACCAACATTCATAAACATCTTGCCTCTACTTTTAATAGTTTATCCAACTAAACATCAAAGGGGAATTTTAGACAGGCAAACAATTACCCAATTTGGAGTTTGACCAGAACAAACGTGGATATAACCTTTCCCCCCTCCCATAAAGCTAGCTGATTCACCTGCATTAATGCAGCTGAATCAGGTTCCAGGATGCAGGTGATTACTGCTTAGGCTATTTAGAGGACCCCAGAAAACAATTCTGCTAATGAAATTTAAAGATATCAAAGAGAGTTACTATATGGAAAGCAAATAAGCCTCACTGATGGACCTAATTTCCTGTTGAGGTTAGTAAAAATCTTTCCAGACCTTATTTTAACTCATTAAGCTTTTAAAGTTTGTCCTTATATCAATTAAATTTCCATAAAAAGTTTCCTTTACATAGAGAAGTATCCCAAATGTTGCATGATTACAAACTAAGTCACAAAAGTTACCATCAACAAATAATTGCAATCAAAATGTTAATAAAGTTAGGATTCCTCTTTAATGAAGGCACAATAGAAAAGTAAAAGCTATAGTATTCCATGGCAGTGTCAAACTAAAAGAATTTCCAAGTGTCCAAATTCCTCTACACCAACACCACAATATAACCTTTGGAAACTGCTAGGTGTAGAAACTAAAACTCAGTTGCATACTATAGTTCAAAGCACCAACACTCTAATGTGTAGCAAGTGAAAAAAAACTAAAAACCTACATGTAAAGTTATCAAAATATATTTGTTATTGAAGCTAATGGTGACATTACTTGTGTAATATAGTTATGTGATAAAGATTTCAGCTGACAGTGCACTGTCAAATGTAAAATGCAAACATTTTTAAGACAAACTAGAATTGCCAGCTTCTGCCCTCTGCTGAGGTTCTTGTATGGTACTATGCTGGCTCTGAACCTCTAACATGCATCTATGATCCTGCTAATATGTTAACAGCATGTACAGTACAAATATATAATGTTACAGATGTGTACCCTCTCAGGAACCTTTTCTTGCATTCTGATGAGTCTACTCTACCTAATATCTGCCTACAGTCCCAAAAATTGTGGGACATTTCTGTTAGCAGTGAAACAATATTCACATTTAAATCATTGGGGCAATTCACACCTCTCATCTCTCATTTCTCAAGATATAGCACAGTGATCTAAGTTCACATGTGTATTGCTCTCTTCACAAACAGAATTACGGGAAAGCTTAGATTCTTCAAAAACTGATAATGTTGCCAGATATTGCTGTGAAAGCATTTATGACAAACAGGCTCTACCACTCAGTTTTTTGAACACTAAAAATAACTAGCTAACAATCTTACACAGGGTGGGCAAAAGGGCCTCCAAGTGGGTTGATCCAGCCTGCAGAGGCCCAGCCACTCCCCTCCCCCCAGGCCAATTAGGGACTGGGGGGCAGGGGAAGCAAACAGTTTCCTCCACCCCGCCAGGAGCATGAAGCACTTTGAAGTGCTGCATACTCCTGGAAAGGAGGGAGGAGACTTCATGC
Organism: Apalone spinifera; assembly: GCA_030068395.1. NCBI lineage: Eukaryota > Metazoa > Chordata > Testudines > Trionychidae > Apalone > Apalone spinifera. The sequence goes on from JANRFK010001234.1 coordinate 38,285,178, forward strand.
GCTTCCCCGCCCCCAAGCCCTGATTGGCCTGGGGATAGGACAAGCACCCAAAGTTTCCTCTACCCTACCCTCACCCTGCGAGGAGCACACAGCACTTCAAAGTGCCATGTACTCCTCACAGGGCAGGAGGAGGCTTTACACACTCCCCTGGCCCGAGGCCAATCAGAGCTTGGGGGTGGGGAAGCTCAAGAAGTTTCCTCCGCCCTGCTAGAAGCACACGGCACTTTTCTAAGTGCCATGCGCTCCTCGTAGGGCGGAGGACACTTTGTGCGCTTCGCTACCCCCACGCTCTAATTGGGGTGAGGGAGCATGCAAAGCCTCTTCCCATCCTGCCAGGGGGCATGGGTGCTTAGTGGGAAGGGGAGGAAAGGGACTTCCCCCACCCCCAGACCAATCGGTCTGTGGGTGGGGAAGCCCAGAAGAATTCTGACCCCTCCCCTTCCATTTTAGGCCCTGCCCCTTCTGGGGCAGCCTGGGGCCACTTTAAAAATTTTTGAAGTGGCCCCCAGCCAAAAATTTTTGCCCACCCCTGATCTTACAGCTAAAAAGACCAAGTCTTTTCAGATCAGATATTTAGTACTCTAACACTTTTTGTGACTGGGACAGAGGGGAGGGAGGGAAGATGCTTGTAGCTGGGCTCTGGGAAAAAGGGGGTTTGGGGTACTCTCATGAATAGTATGCAGAGAGAAAGAGTGTGTGTGTATAGATATAATTAGAGTGTGTCTGTATGAGTCCATCTATGTCTGAGTCCGTTAGGTCAATAACTGCTCCTAAATGTTAAGAGCTTGGACCACCAAACTTAGTTTACAGCTTCCTCTTATCCTAACTTAGAGAGATCAGAATTCAGCTGTGCCAAGAAAACGGGAAGTCTAAAATGGGACTATTTTCCACAACATGGAAAGGGAAAGGGATGGAGCAGAGGGATGCAATACCGAGTGTGGCCACTAGGAGCAGTGAGCACAGGGGATATCTATACTGCAGAGTGATCACTGGGAACAGCACACACCATCAAATGAATGACCATCTGAGGCTCACTCTCTTGCCTGCCACCAGACACCAAACTCTCCCCACCAAACCCTCCCTTCCATCAGGCCTTTGACTGCAATGCCAGAGGGGATGAAGGGAGACAGGGGGGAAGGGGAAGAAAGAGAAAGCCCTAGCTTACTGGGGTGGGGGGGGTGGAAGGGAGGGAAAAGAGAAGGCCCCTGCCAACTGGGCCTCCCCCACCCTGAGCCCTTCCTCAAACCCCCACCCTGAAGGACCTGGGCAACACAAGGTAAGTCTTTAGTACTATATATATGCACCAACTGGCTGAAATTTATGAATCTCAGCAGAGAGAGAGTACTCAACAAAAATACCCTCTAATCTGTTTTATGCCACCAAGGAAAATAATAGTTTTCAAATAAAGATTTCGGTGTGAATAAAACATTACTCCAAATTCATGCATTGTAGAATATATTTTAATTTTTTAAAATGTATCGGGGGGGGGGAGGGGGGAGAGGAGAGAACATGCACCGCCACCATTTTCAACAGTCAATTTAGATTTACCATTGAAACAACAGGTACATCTACATTGCATGGCTATTTTGGGATACTGGAAGGTATCCTGAAATAACTACCCTGCATCTGAACAAGTCACCAGTTATTTTGAAATAACGGGCGTGCTATTTTGCCATCCCTGTAAACCTCACTGCACCAGAGTTAAGTGATAGCTCGAAATAGCATGTTATTTTGAAATTTGACGCTATGTAGAAGTGCCAAATTTCTAAATAAGTTATTTCGAAATAGAATTGAAATAAGATACACAATTTGCACTATGCAAATTGTGTATCTTATTTCAAGTTTAGGGTGCTGTGAAGATGCATGCAAAGTGATTGAAATGGCTAAAAGTGGATTGATATTTTGCAGGCTATCGAAGAAGTGTGCAGAACTCTCAATATACCAGCTATTAATAGCCTTTAGTCTATTGAAGCATTTTAAATCTTTATCACCATCATTTTAGCTCTATTTACAGACCTGAAGATTGATAGTAACTTAAAAGGCCAGAGCAATAGGGGGAAGGCCTCTAGTCACTGAAGTAGTAGAACCGAAACCGATTAACATAAGCTTCCAACATAAAGTAAGTGTTTTCTAATGGGAATACATGGACTAGAGATGTAAATGGTTAACTGATAAGTCTCATCCTTAACAGGTGAGCTTACCGATTCTGGTTAACCAGTAGGGGATGAAGCAGCTCAGGGGCTACTCCAGCCTCACAGGACTCACGGTAGGCACGAATTTCGCTGGCTGACCAGTGCAACCCTTGTCTGTGGCAGGCCTGGCTCAGCCAACTCCCTCTCCCGTCAGGGTTACACACAAGCCTTCCCAGGAGTCAAGGAGGCAGCCCTTGTGAGCCCTGCTCCCATGGAGGCTTCGCTGTGGGCTGTGCAGCATAAAATCTTAAATAAGCTTTATACTAGAGCCCAAAGAGTAATCGCTAGGATTTTTAGCGATTAAACAATTGCATTTCTAAATGACTTTTTACATCTCTAACACAGATTGATGCATCTAAGCAAAAGGCTGCTTTTTTTTGGTATAAAGACTTTTGCTCCATGCAGTGCGTTTTTTGTGACGATACTGCCCAGTATGCAGTACCGGCACCTCCAGACAGAGCTCAACAACTTCTCCCCTGGAGTACCAGCACTTTTTTTTTTTTTTAAACACAAAAAAAGCACTGGCTCCATATATCTAGAGTAAAAGCTTACCAAGATTTTACAAGCTTTACAGCTAGTTCTTTGGTAAGCTGCATGTAATGCAATATTCAACCTGCTGCATATTATTCCAGTTTGAAGTCCTCCTTAAGAAGAATTAAATTCTCAGCCCTGTTAACTGAAACAGGAAGTTAAAGTCAATAATTGTAGTTTACGGAAATAAAATGTCCCATTAAAAATAAGAATATTGGTAGATTACAAATTAGTGAAGTTATAATTTCATAATCTCTCTCAAAGCGCGTGAAGTGACCTTTAGAATTTTGTTTGCTCTGCAGACCCTATGAAGGAATTATGCATCCATCATATTTTGCTGACAGCAAAAAATAACTATTACAAATGAGCAATGAGACCTGTAATTTCCAATTGTCTCTTTTCTAATAAAGTGGATCAAATATACTTTTCTGCTCAAAATTTAACATGTTCATAGAAAAATAAAAGAATTTCTTTGTCTAAATCCTACATTTAATGCTAGTCCTTGAAATAGGACTTCAGACAACGTTTGGCAACTGAAATTGCTGTCTTGAAAGACTGATTGACCTAAAATTGCCAACATGGATTTACTTCATATTCCCTATTAATGAAAGATTAGGTGAAGGTACTGATAAATGATCATTCCAGAAAATGAACTCATCTACTATATATAATTTCAGAGAGTCTGTCCAAAAACTCCTCCTAAACGGTAAGAGCTAGCACCACCAAATTCAGTATACAGCTTCCTCTTATCTTAAAGCAAAGTCAGGGTTTGGTTGTGCCAGGAAGATGGGATGTACCTGAAATGGGTTTCCTTCTCATAAAATTATACAGAGAATCACCAGTCAAGTGAAAGGGATTGGCTGGAGGTGCCATTCCCCAACCCCTGCCACAATCCAGGACTGTCCCAGCCTCAAGCCTCTCGCCCCCAGGTGCCCTTTACGGATGGTGGAGGGGGTTGAAGCCCCCTCTTACTCCGCCTGATTTGTACAGAAACATTGCTGGTTGTTCCCCTTCATCAGGGAACAAGGAGAAGCTGCAGTTTGCTGCATTCCTCCATCTGTCTGGAGTGCGCAAGGGGCGCACAGACTTGGAGCGTCCTCAAGTCAGCGACATGCATCCCTCACCTGGCTGTGCCCCCTGGAGCTGCAGCAGCCATGAAGAGGCACTTCTCATCAGGTCCCAAGCTGCTGCGCTGAGTGAAGGCTGAGGTAGTCCTCTCTCCCTGGGGCAATCTGAATACTGAAGCTCTCATTCCCAGCCCCACCCCAGAGCAATGATTTAAATAAAGCATGTATCTTTTATTTTTAAAAAATGAGTTCAGGACCTGAATAACACCAGGTAAATCTTATAGTTAGATAATAAGCCTTCCATCACTCTCTGCTGCAGTGATTCTAGAGCACTTTCCAAAGAGGCACCAGTTTCTTCTAGAGTAAGAGAAAACATTCAAATGCTGTTGTTTATAAGAGAATTCACTGAACGTAAATTTCTGAACAATATCCACAGTATCAGATATGGATTATATTGTTTGCTTCTGCTGAGCCCTTCTGTGGCAGTTACTCAGTTACAAGATTTAATAAGTTGCCACTCATCCATACTTAAAGTTGGAGTTTGTTTAAAAATATTTTTTCAAGCTGTTTTGGAGTAACTTCACTTGCACTTAATAGAGAAGCATCATAGAGCTGAAAGAGACCTCAGGAGGTCATCAAGTCCAGCTCCCTGCCCAAGTCAGGACCAATCCCAACTAAATCAACTCGGCTTTGTCAAGCCCAGACTAAAAAAAAAAAAAAAAAAAATCTCTAAGGATGGAGATTCCAGCACCTCCCTAGGTAATCCATTCCAATGCTTCACCACCCTCCTAGTGAAATAGTTTTTCCTAATATCCAATCTAGACCTCTCCCACTGTAATTTGAGACCATTACTCCTTGTTCTGCTATCTGTCACTACTGAGAACAGCCTCTTTCCATCCTCTTTGGAACTTCCCTGTAGAAAGTTGAAGGCAGCTATCAAATTCCCTCACTCTTCTCTTCTGCAGACTAAACAAATCCAAATCCCTCAGTCTCTCCTCATAGGTCATGTGCTCTCCAGCCCCCTTATTTTGGTCACCCTCTGCTAGACCCTTTCCAATGCATCCACATCCTTTCTATAGTGGGGGGGCCCAGAACTGGGCCTAGAACTGGACACAATACTCCAGATGTGTCCTCACCAGAGCCAAATAAGTTGGTGCAAGTATATTCAATTTAAGGAAGGGAAAGATGCTTCATTAGAATGGTTTGTGTTAAGTCAGTCTTGTGCCATCTCACTCCCATGTAACCTGTAAAACTCTATGGTTTATTTCTCCTATATATAAAACAGAGACGATAATCCTTCATTTCTCCCATGCTTTGTCTGTCATGTCTGTTTAGACTGTACGGGGCAGGGTCTAAGTGTCTGAACATCACCCAATAGGGCCATAAGCAACTAGACGGCCCACTGAAAATACTGTAGTATGAACAAACAGAAAATGTTAAGGAACCTATTTTCAATATTTAGCTCTTGCATAGCACTCTTCATAGAATGTGCTTATCTTCAGTGCTATTTTATAGAAATAACTTCCTTTTTTGGGAGAGGGTAACATCAAGTCAACATTGCAAGGACACGTACTTCCACAACGCCCCAAAAGACTTCTCTTATACAGTGCAATATGCACAACCATGCTCTATTTAGGTACAAATCACTAATCCTAAATTTAACAGGGTATGACAAGAAGTACATACAAAAACATTTGTAACAAGATCTACATACAAAAATACCGATCAGATTCACCACTACTGTATTTTTTATGAATACAAGCTATACAACAATGAGCATGCTCCAACAGTCCAGAAGTTTCATTGAGACGTCATTATATTTTGAGGGCCAAAATTTGACACACAAAGTGGCTGATTACAGCCATCTTGAGTTGCATATTAGAACCAGAATATCCCTTCCTGCAATATATGAACTTTTGTATAAAATGTAATTAATTCGGAACATGCTTGCTCTCAAAGAGAAAATTATATACTATAGGTTGACCTCTGTTAACCAGGACTCCCTGCCGAACCACGGATGTTCCAGGACCAGAGTGTCCCGGTCCAAGGCTGGGGTCCCTACAGCTGGGCTGCCGAGCTCCCCACAGCTAAAGTGCCAAGTACAATGGAGTTAGGCTGCCCAGCAGGGCCAGGAGCCCAACATGCAGGGAGTGAAATAGCAGATTAATGGTACTCCAAAAGTGATGGGAGGGACCAGGGAAGGTAAGTCAGCAGATTCATGATGCTCCACTTCAAAAGTGCTGTGGAAGAGGAGGGGGAAGAGTGAGGTTCCGGTGATTGTGTGCAAGAGGTGTGTCGTGGAGAGGAGCAGATGGCGGGTTCACAAGCTGCAGGTGGAACCCCAGTGGACCACAAGTTGCCCACCACATGCCTAGAGACACTAAGCTTAGTCCAAGGTTGGGGGACCTTTTTTATGTCAGCAGCAGAGAAAAAAAAGTCAATCAGGGGCTGCACAAAAGAAAGAGAAAAAAACAACCCCCAAACAAAACCCCCACCTCACTGACATGGCACCAGAATGAGAAGCAAAAAGGATTCCCCCACATTTCCTTCATACAGCACAGCCAAAGAGGATCCAGGCTAGTAGATTTTGTGGGGCAATAAGTAGTGCACATGGCTCAAATCTGGCTCTGGCTCTCCTGACTCCAGCCCACAAGACTCTGGGCTCCTCCCCCCACAACAGGCAGCTGGTGCTCCAGCCCCACAGGAGGAGCAGTGAGAGGGAGAAGGTGTGGGGTTGGAGTACCACTGTGAACTCCCCAAAGCTGGGGTAGGGGGAGCCCAGAGCCTCAAGGGCCAGTTCCAAGCAAGCCAGGGGAGGGGGGCAGGTTGGGCACCTGGAGGCCTTAGGTTCTCCACCTCTGGCTTAGCCCAACAATCTATAACCCATTACCCCCTCTTTTTGTCCTACAGGTGTTAACAGGCCAGTATACCTTGAATGGTCTCCAGAATATGTGCTAATTTCTTACGTTAAACAACCTATTCCATCTTGCATTTAGCTGTCAGGCTGAAAGTATCATTCCCAAATCTGAAGAAATGCTCGTGCTCAAAAGCATATCTGTTACCAACAAAAGCTGTTCCAATAAAAGCTATCACCTCGCCCATCTTGTCTAATATCCTGGGACCAACACTGCTACAAGCTACATTTAATTTAAGTACATTTTATTTAATTTAGCTCATGAAAAATCAAGTGTATAGGCAATCTGTGCTAGAACACATTTGTTTAAAAAAATGCAAACGCTACATAAGTAGTACTGATATCTGAACTTTTGTACAAATCAATTATCCTGAAGTTAAATTTTGTAGTATTAAGAACAGAGGTCACTGTGCCATGAAATAAGCAAGCAAGTCTTCCATGTGTTTTCCAGCTGTTAAAGCTAGAAAGAAGTCGACAAATCAACATGCACTTTGACCCGCCCTCTAGAAGCACAGATTGAAAAACGAAGCACTCCGTACCTACACTAAGGTAAACTCGAGCAGAATCAGCGTCAGCTCCACAGTTTCAACTATTTCAGAGACCACTTGACATTTCAGACAGAGCTCTGCGGGCACGAGTGGTAGCGACGAGGGTGCTGTAGCTGCAAGACCAGAGAGGGAGAGAGCAGGGTCTTCAAGACCCTTTTCCCTGTGGCAGTCTCAAAGCAGACAGCCCGCAAGCAGGCGGGTGACTGAGGCAAGCAGCTAGAGCGGCAGCTTGCAGCTTTGAACCCCCTTCCCGCCCCAGCCACATGGATACTCGCCGCGCACGCTTTGCCAGTCCTCCCATTGCCACACCAGCCGCACAGCGCAGCCCGAGCACCCGCCAGCCAGAGACAGCGCCGGCCCGCTCCCCGCTGGGAAGGGGCGGTCGGGTAGAGCCGCGGCTCCCTCGCCGGAGAAGAAGCAATCGTGCCACGGCCGGGGGCCACGATCCCGCCCCAGCCTGCGAGCGGCTGGGAGAGGCGAAGCCGCGCCCGTAGCCCCAGCCGGCTCCTCACCAGGCCCGTAGAACTTGCCGCCTTTGGTCACGTCGAAGACTTTGCCGTTGACGGCCAGCAGGATGCGAGGGGTGCGGGCCCCGTCGTACTCGTGCAGCTGCTCCAGCGTGAAGTCCCGCCGCTTCATGCGGGGCAGGGAGGCGGCCTGGCTCTGCTGGGCCGCGCCCCCCGGGCCGTTCCGCTTCCCCCAGCGCAGGTAGAGCCGATAGGCCCCCAGCAGCGCCAGCACCAATAGCCCCACGTTCAGCAGCATCCCGCCGCCCGCCACCCAGCCTCCCGCCGCCGCCACGGGCGGCTCCTCGGCGCCCCCACCCTCCAGGCCGCCGCTGCTACCCTCAGTTCTTAGTTTCCCATCCCCATCGTCCGCCATCACTAGGCCAGCGCCGGCTCCTCCCCATACGGGCATGAGGGAAGAGCGAAGGGGCGAGGCACATTCTGCCCCCTCCTCTGCCCGCTCCGATTGGCCAGCGGCAGGACACGTCACCCTCACAAGCTCGCGCCAAACCCACGAATTAGATTCAGACACGCCCAGCTGCTTAACCGCCCTCGCTTGAGAATCCGGCACGGGGGCGCCAGAACGCGCGCGAGACACGCAGCCCGCTGAGGAGGAGGAGGAGGAGGAGCGCGCACGCGCACACACGCGAGACAGACTGGCTGGCTGGTGTTCAACCCGCCTGAGCTAAACTCATGCCGCTCGCTGGGGCGCGCGCGGGATTTGAGCGACTGCGCGAGCCACCGGGCAATTCAACGGTGGAGCGCTCGGAACGTCAATTTAGCGCGCGAGCCACAGGCGGGCACTGAACTCATCCTCGCTGAGAATTTGCCCTCTGCCCATGACGGCTCTTAAGGCGTCGCGGCTACTGCACTGAGCAGCCAGCCTCGAGCCCGTGGTAATAAAGGTGCTGGGTAGCTTGGTTCTCCAGCCCCCGGGTGGCTTGCTGATGGCCCTCATAATGCCCCAGGATTTGGCAAAGGACAAACACAAGATTAGCACCTGCTGAGAGGCGCAGAGGAGTTTTACACGGTAAAGCTAGGGGAGGGCATAGCTCCACTATTCCAATCACGAACACTGCCCCTAAGATCCTATACATGCCTATCACAGTGCCAATGGGGCATTTAGTGCAGGACACAAAATATATCCCAATAGCTACTGTGGCTGAAACCAGACTCACTACACTCTGAAATGAACTCTCAGAATGATGGTGCAAGACAAAAACACCAGATCATCATTCGCAGTTTAAGTGACCTCTCGGTCCTCATTCTCAACCTGCACAATTCTTTTAAAAAACATGCCTATGAATTTAAATGTATAGCTGGGCTAGACATTACCAATTATAGACTGAACAGTGACACGGATTTATGGCTGATTGCAACTGTCTAATTTACTCAGTCTTCCCTCCCCAGCTTTTTTTTTCCCTCTCCCATGACTGGAGAAATAACTGACCACTACAACCTTAAAAGGTCCCTTGAAATATGTGTTAATTTTTGTTTCACCTGGTATGTAGCTGTGATGCTTTGAATACACTTCTCAGACCTGAAGAAGAGCTCTATGTAAGCTTGAAAGTTTGTCTTTCTCATCAACAGAATTTGGTCCAATAAAAGGTACTTCATCAACTTGCCTTACTGAACTTAGTGGCTGTGTCTAGACTGGCCATTTTTTGCGGAAAATCATCTGCTTTTCCGC
>JANRFK010001234.1:38294725-38312881 GCA_030068395.1 Apalone spinifera
ATCATAGTATTTGCGCAAGAACACTGACAATCTTACATTAGATCGTCAGTGTTCATGCGCAAATTCAAGCGGCCAGCGTAGACAGAGAAAACTTGCCAGTCTAGACGCAGCCCCTAACAATGTGAGAATGCTTGTAAGAATAGTACTTTTATAGGAAGACCTTAATGAGGATCCCACTTACATACATAATAGAATAATACAATTTTTAATTACACGTTATTACTGAACAACTTTTTTAGTCTGATTATTACTTCATTTTGTAGTCGTTCATTAAGCTTTGCATGTTTACTGTTACAGTCGCCTCAAAATGTGTCTTTTCTTACTATTCTCCCACTGCTGGGAGTTAGTAGATATGTTTATCCATGGTAATCACTTTCAGCTGTGAAAAGCTTTTCCATGGCTTTTCACAGCTGAATTAATAATTTGTAGGAGATGGGGAAAACATTGTCATAGGGTGGTTAGTTCTTTTAAACAAAGTATATCCAATGCCCCTATGTCAGAACAGATGTTCTCGGTTGGCCCAATTAAGGGGACGAAGTTGTACTGGGACTATAAAAAGTCATAGAACAAGCTAGTCCCTCAGATTTGATGGAGGGAGTACTTGGTAAGTAAGTGGTGAATGAGGGCTGTCAGGAAAGGTAGTTAAAAGTTAAGAAAAATTAGGGGTGTAGAAATAGTCTTAACTCCTGAGGGAAATAAAATGTACTCTGGGGGAATGCTAAAGATAGCAGCAATAGAGGCTTGTTGGTGACCTTCTGTCACGCGAGTGAGAAATGACTGAAAGTATCTTCTGTAGCAGAGAGTTATATACTTAAGTTGGAGAACTAAAGCTGAAGGTAGGAGAGTTATAGAGGGGCTTATCCAGTGATGTATCTGGTGATAGCTGACTATTGAAAAATGAGAGGCCTAGGGGGGGAGTGTTCACTGGTAGGATGATCTCTCTGCAGAGGCTGTGGGGGTTTCTTCTGTGTGGCAGTCCACTTGAATCAAAAGGTTATGGTGGTTTTCCCAGCAGAGGGACAGAAAAGGTCTAAAAAGTAGCCTAGGTGTAGTGGAATATGCTAGCATGTGACACCTCATGGCATGGGATTTTTACTGAATACATGGACTGCTTGGGACTTCCAGCACAAGTCAGTCCATAACTTTTTTGATGATAAACTGGCCATGAGGAATAGTGTTATTGAGACAAAGTTTGTGTGCAGTTATTGGGGGAACTCTGATGGAGGGCAGGGGACAAAGATAAGTGTTCCTGGTGTGTGGAGCAGTGCCACAGAAGATTGCTCCAGGTAAGGCTATCCTGTTACAAGCAGCATCACTCCTACTTGGCCTTAAGTGTTCAATAATTTTTCTTGTAAAATATATATATATATATATATATATATATATATATATATTCTTGCTGATATTTACAGCTTTCTCTTCTGAATTATAGTATGCTACATGCATTAAGACATTCTATTTACTTCAGTTTCATTAATCAAAATCTCATAGGAAGGTTATCAGTATTTCCCTTAGCTGAATTTGCAATAATTCTCTAATATCTCTAAAGAGAAGATGCCAGAATTTCTGGATATGGCTTTTTTTTTTTTTTTTTAAACTAACAAAGTGTTTTAACTAGAACATATGTTCACCAAGTCTTATGTCTGAGTATGCTGCTTGTGGCAACCCTGGGAAGACTTAATTGAGCAGAAAAAGTCCCTCGCTTTGTAAAGCAAACTTGAACTAATGCAAGTGTAACCTATGAAGCAGGGAGGTAAGTCTATTCAACAATTTTGTGCTACAGTTCCTCTCTGATTTAAAAGTACCTACACAGACCATGAATTTCTATCTTTGCAAGACACTACAGTTGGATTTTCTATAGGAATCTTTTTGGGTACTTAAAACTAGAAATTATAGGATTCACTTTTTTAATCCAGTACAAGTCTTTACCATCACTTATGCATGCACACAACTATTACATTTTACATGCTTCTTCATAAATAACACAACCAAGAAATATTATAGAAGCACAGCAGTTACAAGCACAGCAGTTACAATACACCCTACCAAGACTAACATCACTATATGATGGTTCATTTATTTCCCTTTTAAAATGAAGACTATAACACAGTATATAACCCAAGATATATATTTATAATGTCTTACCAAATAGATGCAGGGTTTGAGATCTTTTATGCTGGCTTGTGTTAACAAAGATTAACTGATGAGCTGTTTAACTGTATACAGTATCATATGCCTACTTCTTACACTGTGTAAGCTAGGCCCCAGGAGAAGTATTGTTTGGACTCTGGACATATTTATTTCTGAACTGCTAAAGAGGCCTCTGAGAGGGGAATGCCTGCCAGGCCTTGCTTTGCCACCGAGGCATTCTGGGATGGCACAGTAACTTACCACAGGGAGGCAGGTGCCTAAAGATCTTTGACAATCTGGATTCTGGTGTATTAGATTGTGTGCTGTGAGAAACTTCCTTAAAGATAATGGATGCTATAGCTCCCCTTTCAGGATAAATGAAAAAGTTGGACAACTGAACTCACCCAAGTGAGGTTCAGCTCCCAACTAGCCTTGCATGTACCTATATTGCTACAGGGGTTTCGCTATGGGCTGAATGCCAGTGCAGAGGGATGAGTATATTGCTTTGGTAGAGCTCTGTGTGAGGGAGTAGACATGGCCAATACCATGACAGAAAGCACAATGGCTAGAGAAATACATGTTGTATAACTGAGAGAAAGCTGAGCAATTTGAGTTGCATTGCTGCAAAAAGAGGCTTAGAGTCTTGAGCACAGGAAAGCTTCTATTATGATCAGAAAAACAGGACTTGGTGTACCTCTTTTTGTAAATAAATGGGATTACATTGAAGTAGTAACTGATTGGAGTGGTTAGCTAATATTAAAATCTTTAGGGATGTTACTGTTAGGAGGAGAAATTGATGCAATCAAAGGGATGAATGTTGGTGTGAGAGTGGGACCTAGTTTCCAAAGAGAGACTATAGTCAACAAAGGCTGAACAAATAATATTAGGTGCCTGCAGAAATGAAAATGGCCAAAGGAATTAAAATCAGAGCTGGAGATTTCACAAAAAGTACCATCCCCAGGTTTCCCGAGAAGTTTGATGTGACCTGAAGGCAGAAGTCTTCTGTTGTGGCAGCAACTATGAAGTGTTCGGGCAGACTCTGACGTCCAGCTGCAATGCTTCTAATCTAGAGAGACCTCTTTCTTGAAGTAAGGAAGACTAGAAAATCCTTCCCGTTAATTTTGAACTTGCTAACATTAACTGCAGCAAGGACTTAAGGAACTGAAAACATCACCTGGGAAAAGAAATTAGACAGACCCTAGCAACAGGGAAGTCAGCCACCTGGCTGTGGAATTGGGCCAGCAAGTACTTGCATATGAGAGAGAGCTTTTCTAATCCACAAGGGTCCTGAATGCAGAGTTCTGTTTGTCCTGCTACAATAACAGAACCCTCACTATTTTGAGAGGGGAAACTCCTACGAGACCTTATTTCACTTTCTGATTTCAGAGCTCAAAAAATGATTGGGAAGATCAACAGAAAGGGGAAATTTCTATCAGCCAGCTTGAATGGCCCAGTTTTGATAATGCTACAGAACTTATCCTACAAAAAGATTGATGTCTGTCTCTAAACTAAACCTCAAGGGATTGTACTAGATCTGGATAATTCAATCTGTGGTTATCTGAGCACAGCTACAAGCTAGGGGAGGGAAATAGAATTGAAAAAGGACCTAAAATTGCTAGCCCTCTAGGATTGTCTACAGGAATTAAAGATTGTCATGTGACTAAATCTCCAGGACTATATCCATCCAAAGTTGGCAATCCTAAAAGGTCCTGTTGAGACTTGCCTTGCTGGCATATGCAGATGCTAATGAAGATTTTTAGGATAAAACAGTAATAGACCAATTTACAGATGTGAAGTTGGACTTGTAGAGAGATGAAAGAAAGGAAGCCAAAATGTGATGGAAGGTTATGGAATTGGCCACAGAACATAGTTTCCTAACAGCGGGTCACCAGAAGAGACAGCTGTTAGTGAGGAAATAGAAGCTGAACGTCATGAGCCCTGTAAGTACAATTGTTCAGTATGTATGAAGGAAAAGGTGACTTCTAATTTGGTATAAAACAGGAATTAGAAACTGATAAATTGTTTGTAAAATCAAGTGAAATTGGTGGTGACGCAAAAATTAAAGGAAACTATACAGTAAATGCTGGTACTGCAGAAAAACTAGCCCCCCCCCCCCCCCAAAGATGTTTATCAGAAATGTAAGGTATGCAGGAAGAGACAGCTAAAGTGTCTAGTGAAATCCACTCACTCAGGGGCGGGGGGAGGCAGGGTTGTGAAGGGGCAACAGTAAGTTGAAGGAGCAAAGCTTGGCGGTATCAGGATCAGCCTCCTCCTCTCTTGTGCTGCTGCTGCTGGTATGCTCCCCACAGAGGTGGGCAGCTGGAGAGAGACAGTTGCTAGCCAGGCGCTCTGCTCTGAAGGCAGAACCACTGCCAACAGCAATGCAGAAATAGGCGATACCATGCCACCCAAGGGAGCTGATAGTCACATTGTGTCCCTAGACAAGGTGTGGGGGAGTGGTTTCATGCTTCAGAAAAGGGCGGGAGGTATTGAGGGCTGGCTGGAACCCTTGCCTCCCAAGGCAACCCTCAGTTGCCTGGAATGCACATGGTGCTCTAGCAGAGATTTAAAGGTGAGTCTAGACTGGCAAAAACTTGCCAGCTGTCTACATTGGCCACTTGAATTTGCGCAAGAACACTGACGATCTAATGTAAGATTGTCAGTGTTCTTGTGTAAATACTATGATGCTCCTGCTCAGGGATAAGCCCTCTTGTGCAGGACTACTTGTGCAAGAGGGCCAGTGTAGACAGGGAAGAACTGTTTTTGCACAAAAAAGCCCCGATGGCGAAAATGGTGATTGGGGCTTTCTTGCGCAAAATCACGTCTAGACTGGCCACGGATGCTTTTGCACAAAAGCACTTTTTTGCGCAAAGGCACCCATGCCAATCTAGACGCTCTTTTCCACAAATGCTTTTAATGGAAAAACTTTTCCGTTAAAAGCATTTCTGCAAAATCATGCCAGTCTAGATGTAGCCCACGTGCTGCCGCAAGAGGACCGTCTGGAACCCCATACCTCTTTGTATCAACAGGCTCCAGCGCGGTTGCCCTCTTTGCCCCTGCTCTTGGTGGGTCTGATGCCACCCTTACTTTTGGGCTGCTGCCTGCAGAGCTGGGCAGCTAAAGAGTGGCAGCTGCTGATGAAGAATGGTTTGATATTGGTACTCTTATTTCTGCATTGCTGCTGACTTAGAGCTGCCTTTAGAGCGGGAGGCCCAGCCAACAGCTGCTGCTCTCTGGTCACTCAGCTCTGAAGGTAGCACAGAAGTAAGAGTGCGAATACTGTGACCTTTGTATAATCTTGCAACCCACATTACTCGTCTTTGGGCTGGGGGGGGGGGGCGGGAGGCTCTCAATTTGGGACGTTGTGGCCCTCTCCCACAATCTTTACGCTATTGAGTAAAAGTGCATGCACAACCAGATTTCATGGTCTGTGATGCATTTTCCTTGACCATAAGTTTGGTAGGGCCCTACTTAGAAGTTACCAGTCTGTCGTGGCTTGAGTTGATCTTATGACCAGTTGCATGGGTTGTAAGAGAAGGACCAGCTGGAGAAGGCAAGCTCACTCCACCCCAGGCCTGCTTCTGGAGCCAAGCCACTCTAGCTCGATCCTTCTGGCCACCTGGAGTGCTGGGATAGCTGGGCTGCAGCCCTGTCCCGGGCTGGAATCCCGTCCCTGGCTATTGCCTCAGCCCTCCTTGGCAGCCAGGGAAGCCTAGGTGCTGCACTGTGCCCCTATCCCTCCTTGGCGACAGCCTCAGCCTTTGGTGGCTAGGCATGTAGACAGTTTTGGGAAGGTTATGCCTTCCCTTGACTGTGTTTTACCCCCCTCCCTCCCCATGGCTAGTTAGATTTAACAAGGTTCTCACTCATGGCTCTTCTGGATGCAGTCCTATGCTCTAAAGCTTTGCAGGACTAAACCCAAGGAACTATGGCAATGTACCCTACTTTTATAGTGGTAAGTTCCTATTTGAGTGTATGCATTTTGCAATATCATGCTATGACAATCTTTAAGTGGCATAATTTATTCCGTTATTGGTGGTTTCCTTTTCATTAACCTTCTTCAGCATTTCAATGGTTGTCATTGGGAGTTTTGCCATAATCTGGTTTCACCTCTCATTTGTTACCTTACCTTTAGAGGTGTATACCTATGGTTTAGGGTCACCAATCTGCCATTCTCCAGTCGTCATCAGTATATCCTGTTAGTCTGACTGGCATCTCCTGATCGCTCCCTCTTCCTCAGCTACATGAACCATTTGGTACTGACGTCTTGTTTGCATAACATGCACTTCTCATTCGCACACAGAACAGTAAATGATTAAAGACCAAAACTTCTTGTAAAGCAAAGTTTATTTTTCATCGAGCAAGCAGAACTTAAACAGAAGCTAAACAAATTTTACTAAAACAGTTTCTTTTTACTACTGCTAAAATTACTTTTGTAAGGATTAGGAAGCTATTCCAAAGTACAAAGAATGAAGTATTAACCTAAAACAGTGTGTCTAAGTGATCCACTAAACCACTCTGAGAAACCTAAGTGGCTGCTCCAATGTGTTTATTTACTGGCTCTGCAGCCACGGAGTTTTGCAGCTCCCTGTCATGGCTCCTTCCCCACTCTGGCATGATCAATGCAGAAGCGGGGGGCCAGCAAAAGTACCCCAAAACCTTATTTACCAGGCTTTGGTATAAAAGTTCACCCTTCCCCCCAAAAAAATCTTAACCTAGATTTTGGGAATAAAATCTCTGCTGCCACCACCTAAATATGCTAAAGAAATTAGGGGTGAGATTTCCCAAGTAGTCTCTCTCTGAAGTACAAACCAGGTCACACAAATTAACCAATACCAGGTTAATAAAAAGAAAATAACTTTAATTTTCACCACAATATTCCTGTTGGAAGCATAATAACTAGATGGACAAGTACCAAAATAATATACTCATGGAGAAACTCCATGGGCCTAGAACTTAGTTACAAAGGAAAGCCAAAACATCAGATCCCATTTCCCAAACGATAAAATAACAAAACCTAACGGATTCATCTAAACTTTACCCTACTCACAAAGTGAAGAAGTCTTTCTTGGAGAGAGACATGTCTGTCTCAGTAGCTGGAGAGAAACACCCAGAGACAAAGAAGGGAAGCCCAAAAATCCTTTGTCCTAGTTTGAGATCTCTACCTCCATTCTTATTGGCTTCTTGAGTTAGGTATAGTTAACCCCTTAATCTCCAGGCTGCTGGCTAACCCTCATGATCATGACACTCCTGTTAGCCTCGGTTCACTGTTTGCTGCCGCAGGAAGCCTTGGGAAGCAGTGTGGGGCAGGCTGCTGATTCTTGCAGCTCCACATGGCTGCAAACAGCAAACCAGAGCCAATGGGAGCTGTGAGACTCTGCAGCTGTGGAGCCGATAAATAAACACACCAGAGCAGCCAGTTAGCAGGTTTCTCAAGGTGGTTTTGTGATTCACATTGAGAAACATCGACCTAAAATAAGAGTGACCATAATAACTCAGACTTCTTTGGCCTCTTCCTGCCTTGACATCAATAACACACAAACAGCCTGTCTGATGCATTTTTACCAATGGCACTAGGCCGTTCCTTTCCGCTAGTCAGAAAGGGTAGTTGCTAGGGTACACCTATAAAACTGAAGACTATATATTATCCTAAAACATTCTACTTGCACATTCCACATATAATGCTGCATGAATCATGCAAATATCATATTTTGGCTACGGTACCTCTTTGATTAAAAATTAAGCCCTAGGTACACTGGTTACATTAAAAGCATAAGGTTTTATTGCTGGCTCAGCCCCTGCTTCTGTCACTTCCCATATGCTTTAGATAGGCATTTACACCCATTTTATGGAACTGTAAATTTCTAATGTTGCAACTGGTAACATTTGAGACTCGCTACGCAATAGTCTGTTGGCATAGTAAAAGCAGCAAAATTCCAGTGTGAAGTGATTATACTAGTATACAAGTACTTATGCTAAAAACAAACCATACTACTGTAAGGCACTGTAACGAAAGTATAACTGCATCTATTTTAGGGCTTTTACTGACATGATATAAAAAAATTGTCACTTGCGAGTGTCTTATGTGGTCTATGCTGCACCAGGATTCTAAGTCCTAAATAAAAAACTAGAAACATCTGCTTCTTTCCCTTGTGGTACAGATCTTTTGTTCAGAAAATGTTTTATTGTTCTGAATACCAGGTTTCTCAAGTGATTATGTACTTTGAATTTTGGTTGCTATCTGGGGAGGAGGAGGGGAAATAGTTTCTCACGCTCCATCCAGTGGCTATGTGGGGAATTGCATCTCCCGAAAAGGAATTCACAGATCAATACCTTACCTAATTACTACCGCACTTCACACTTTCAAACTAATTTAAGAGGTTCAAAACATGATTCAGAATTTGAAGTTTCAAATTTTGAAGTTGAGATTGATTCAACTTTAGCTTTAAAAATATCATTGCAATAAGGGGGAGGAGAGTTAACAGAAATATAACATTAGCTTTTGAATTCACAACGTCTTTAACTATGACAGGAATTTTATAAATTGTTTGAACTTGGAGTTGCCACAATTAAGCATAGTGTGACTGCAACCTTTTGTGATAGTTCTTTTCTTAGCCCTCAGCATGTTTGTGTGTTTAATAATAAAATACATATCAATGTGCATTTAGACTTATGAAAGTTCCTTGGCAATCAGGATTTTTTTCAATTTTCTAGTATTTTTAGAGTGTTCATACAAAACTGAATATAAAGATCATAATACAAGTGTTCTTTGGTCATATCAAGGTCTACGTGTATGCAACACTTCAAGAATATCAAACACAAGTTGCATAGTAGATCTCTTTGATATGGTGCAAGGACAGAACTTTCTGATGTTAGGTACCTCTAAACTAGCCAAAATTGGACATATACTGTTTCCTCACTGAGGTAATGGTATAAACCTTAATGCTCTGAATTCAGTCTATTAGAAATTTTATCATTGAGAACAGCCCTGGAGTTGCAGCTGTAGATAAATTAGTGTTGGTTTTGCTAGTGCAGACAGGACCTATGAGCTTAATTTTTTTTTTATGTCTGCTACTGATAAAAGACGGTTAAAGTAAATAAGATTTTTTTTTCTGCAAAGGTAAAACATCATTCACTTCATCCTGTGCATGTATGCATTATGATGGTCTTTAATCATACACTATTTTTTTTCCTACAAGACCTTACCTCATTCACAATTGCTGGTTGATTGGGCAAGAGCAGAGTTAAATTTGCCCAGGCAGCCATAAACCAGGAATCACCTAAAGTTTGAGTGCTTGATTTTGCAACCTTTAACTTTTTCATATAGCTTTTAAAAATACTATAGGTTTGTGTGCTTTATAAATACATAATATGGTACCTGATTAACATTAGAGTAGTTGTAGTATAATAGTTAGACTTTCTGTGTACATATTTTGTAGCTTACAGCTCTTTGCTAACTTTCAGTCTGGACAGAGGTTGTTGTGGTGGCAGCCTCTTGGAGTGTTTCTCTCCAACATGATATATTTTCTAAAATAACATCTCAACTTAGCATATTCTATTTGAATTCTGCTACAGTGGTTACTATAAAAATTGTGAAACAACAACATGTTGGTGGCTAAAATAGAATTTAATTCCCAGTTCCACTGATCTTTTTTGTGGAGTCTCCTAACAAGTGTAGTCATGGCTTCACATTTAATTATAGTAATCATAACCTTATTTGCTAAGCTGAGTGTTGTGCAGACTTGAATGTTCATTTTCATTTTTAAGCAAATCTTTCAAAGGAACGAAACAGACAAAATACTGCCACATGATGCCCGTGGAAAACAATGGGAACTCTAACCAGCACTCTTCTATCACTGACCAAGCTGAAAAAACTAAGTGTAGACATAAGCTAAGTTTCTTTGTAATAAAGGTATTAGACAATGCTCAGGCCTCTTGGTTGGTGTACTGACAGATGATGTCTCCTACTGAGACAGACTAGTTGGTCAGACCTCATCTGTGTCTAATATATAATTTTTTTTTCTCTCTCTCGAAATTCAGAAGGCTCTTTCATCCGTGCAGGGCCAACTGCTGAAGGACACAGGGCGGGGCACTGGCCATTTGGCCACCCTCACACGATTCCTCCCCGTGCCACCTGGGGAGGGCTAGGACAATGCTAGTTCTGCTCCAGACTCTACCTCTTCTCAGCCCTCCTCTTCCCACAAGCCTCCTCTCCCAGTGATGCAGCTCAGACCACTAGTGGGCATCTGGCACCCACAGCAGGGGTTTGGCTCCCCTTCACTCACAGCCAATGGTGGGAGGAAGCAGAACAATGTGACTCCATTCCCTGGCTGCCAGCTGCATTTCTCCGCTTCCCCCCAGTTAGTGGAAAAGGATAGCAAATGTGAAGCAACACGCGACCATAACCACCAGTGAATGTGGGGGGCGCTGACCCCTGCTGTGGCTGCCAGGCCCACTTGCTAAGTCTCTTGGGCTGTCTAGAGATTCTGGTCCCTTGCATCTCTTTCCTGTGGCGTTTAAGGGGGGCATTTGGCCCCTTGAACAGCCCCCAAGGAGGGGCTGCTAGTGCACCAATGTTTGTTTACAATGTAAGAATAACAATCACAGAGTAAAACTAAGAAGGATTTTTTTTCTCATATCAAGTTCTCTGATTTATGAAAATGCTTTCAGGGTTTCAGCTTAAAGTTAAATAAAAATAAAATCATCCTTATGTGAACATATAGTATCTTCCTCAACTGTAAATCTGTATCTGTGTTGCTATAAATGTCTGTAGGCAGAGAGAGTTATATAAAACATTCTGTGTGTGTGCAAGTATAAGAAGGATTAGTTTCACTCTTGATTGGGATATAACTCTTCATATTTGTGCTTGTACCCTACATATATTGCTTTGACTCTCCTGTCGGAGCGCTCTAAAATGTCCTACTTAGCAGGTATTGTATAATATCTAACTTTATGGCCAAAATATTTATCCTTTCCCCTATAAATCCTGATTAATGATCTCAATATGGAACTATTGATCAATTCCCTGATGGAAACATCAGGGTTTGGGGGGGAAATTGCCTTTACAAGATCCATCAGAGTTCAGTTAATCAAGTCTGATCAGTTATCTGAAGCATAGCTCCCAACATGAGGTTATGTTTTCATATCATGAATAGATTGCATACCCAGTGACATTTTACAGAATCAGTGGCAAACAGTTTCATAAATGGCTAGATCCTGACTATATGAAGACTGGGCAACAGTTCCATAAACATTTGGCTTATGCCTGGTTTGATCTGTTCTTTTTCCACTCACACGTTTTTCATTCCACATAGCATTTTTTCATTTTTTTAGGAAAGTACAGTGTGCTAGTAAGTGCAAACAAATACACTCGTGTCGTAATATACATATGTATTTTAACAGACATATTAGGAAGCTGTTAGACATGTCTCAAATATTTTAAGAGATTTGACTGTGATAATACACTATTTTTCTTTTTCGTATGACTATTTGTGTAACAAAAATTAGCTATTAGACCAAAGCTACCTATATCTGTCTCTTTTAGAAAGAGTGGATAGTTGTCATAGCTTATGTTTCATTTCCCTTCCCTGCCTTTCATTTAAACATTTGTCAAGATTTGTGAGTGTTGCTTTTCCCATTACAAGAGAGGGTGTATGAGGAATTCTGGTAGTTTCACTTGCTATAGCTTGTGACTTCCTGGTGGAAGGAGATCTTGGAGACCAAAAGGGATCTAAACACTTCATTGGTATGCATCTGTGCAGAACAGGTCATGATGCCAACCTAAACTTTTAGCCATGTTCTCCGTTTACTGTAGTAGCTTTTGTACATTTAAAAAAAAAATCTCTTCAAACTTCCCACTTCTCAAGGTTGTTTTTTTTTTAAAAAAATCTATATTGATGTCAGAGGTAAAAACTTAGTTTCAGAAAAAGATGTAGAGTTGGATGCTAATTGGCACAGAGAGAGACTGAAAGAATAAACAGAGCCATCAATAGAAATGCATATTCCCAGTAGCTAGGTTAGGAATGATGAACTATATTTTTCAATCTGAAGCTCTGTGAAAGTCATTTTGGAGACACTTTGTGCCCACAGATGTCTTCTGTATCAATGGACATGATAGAGGAAAATCCACATATAAGGTTTGTTGTTTTTCTTTCAAGATGGCATTTTGCTATCATGAGGTTACACCTTATTTGTTACATATATTCTTAGTTCCCATAATCTCATAGCATTTTTAGAACAACATTGAGCATTGGTGCTGCAATCTTAAACTGTTTAAAGGAAATTCTTTTAGAAAAGATGGAATTTGGAAAATATTATTTGGGGTAGAATGGAAGTTACCAGCCATCTTGAATTTTCTGGAATTGACAAGACATGAAATCAATGTTGGGTTTGTGCAGTGTCGTATTTTAATACTACATTACAATGTTTTAATACAGCTCAACACAGGCTGTCAGTGTGCCAACATATCCTGCTGTGAATGAGCCTGAATCAAACTGATGAAAATAGCAGCCATGATATTAGCATTTATGTAGCAATTTACCAGCACTTACCAGGCAAATCACTATTTATTTTACAGTGGGGGAAACTGAGGCAAAAATAATTGATTTGCTCCAGGCCACACAGCAAAACATTTATGTGCCTAAGTAATCCAGTATGGCCATTTTTAATGAGATGTTGCTGTTCACAAGTGTTACACATGTGTTAAGTGTTTTGCCTGAATAGGGCCTAGTAAAACAGAATTTCCTCACTTTCAGTCCAGTGTCTGTTATAGAATATTAGAACTGGAAGAGATCTCAAGAGGTCATTGAGTCTAGTCATCTGCCCTCACGGTAGGATCGAGCACTGTCGAGATCATCCCTGACAGGTGTCTGTCTAACCTGCTCTTAAATATCTCCAGTGATGGAGATTCCACAACCCCCCAGGCAACTTATTCTAGTATTTAACCACGCTGACAGGCAGGATGTTTTTCCTAATGTCCAACTTAAGCCTCCCTTGCTGCAGTCTGTTCCTCAAGACTACAACACGATGTAGCCAGATCTAAAAGCACTGAGACTCAGATAATGTATCTGGCAACTGAAAAGAGCTATTTCAGTTTGGGAAGAATGCTAACAATGAGGCTTGAAATTATCTCAAGATTTCTGGCTAAATAAAATGCCAGAGCTCCTCTCACCCATGCAGAACTGGCCATAAACCAAAAATGCATCAGTTTTGCTATGGATGGAAGAATTTGTGCACAGCTCAGAGTGTGCAACTAAAGGAATGTGAACAGCTTTATTCTTAATGTCATATGATATAACAGATTGTAAAAATGTACTTTGTGGTGCCAAATCCTAATCTGATAACTGCTGATGTATTACCTTCAAGAGTACAGTCTCCAACCATATCACAGAGCTTAAAGTAGTAATAGAGATGTAGCCATGTTAGTCTAGTCGAGCTGAAACGAAAAACAGGATTATGTAGCACTTTAAAGACTAACAAGATGGTTTATTAGGTGATAAGCTTTCGTGGGCCAGACCCACTTCCTCAGACCCATCTTCTGGTGTTAAGATTACCTGCATACTGCTTCAAAGGCATTTTAATCTTAACACCAGACTTGAAAGAGAAACCTCTGAACTGTTATTCATGCTTAAATTTGACACTATGCCGGGGTCTTAACAAAGATGCTATTATCTTACCCATTACAAAGATAGCATCCCCAATTATCACCTCTAATATCATTAGCTCACAGACATTTACCTCCCCCCCCATCCCTCCTCTCTTCTGAAATTTGATTGTCCTTTTTATGTGTTCACTTTTTTTGATCGTATCCCTTTGATATATATGGTCATGCCTATTTTCTTCCACAATTGGATCTGAGGAAGTGGGTCTGGCCCACGAAAGCTCATCACCTAATAAACCATCTTGTTAGTCTTTAAAGTGTTACATAGTCCTGTATTTTTTTTTTTTGTTTCAGTTTAAAGTAGTTTATTCAACCTCATAAGGAAGACTTATCCATTGCAAAAAAACAAACTAGTGATTCATGAACTAATATTATTTAATTCAGTGTTTGTCAAAGTGGTCCATGGATCCACTCTGAGAAACTGATAACTGGCCACTCTGGATTGTTCGTTTATTTACCAGCTCTTTAGCCATGGAGCCTTGCAGCTCCCATTGGCTCTTGTTCACTGTTTGTAGCCAAGGAGAGCTGTGGGAAGTGGCATAGACTGGACTACTGCTTCCCGTGGCTCCCCTTGACTGAAAATGAAGACCCGGAGCCAATGAGAGCCATGTGGCTCTGTGGCAGTGGATCTGGTAAATAAACAAACCAGAGGGTCCAGTTAGCAGGTATCTCAGAGTAGATATGCAGAACACTTTGAGAAACACTGCTCTAATTGCTGTATTTGAGACATAGGCTATGTCTAGACTGGCATGATTTTCCGCAAATGCTTTTAACGGAAAAGTTTTCCCGTTAAAAGTATTTGCGGAAAAGCGTCCGTGCCAATCTAGAAGGGGTTTTGCGCACGAAAGCCCCGATCGCCATTTTAGCCATCACGGCTTTTTTGCGCAAAACACTTTTTATCTGTCTACACTGGCCCTCTTGTGCAAATACATTTGCGCAAGAGGGCTTTTGCCCGAACGGGAGCGTCATAGTATTTGCGCAAGAAGCACTGATTTTGTACATTACAAAGTCAGTGCTCTTGCGCAAATTCAAGTGGCCAGTGTAGACAGTGCAGAAAAACTTGCCAGTCTAGACACAGCCATCTAGTTTTAGACTAGGTTCTATTGGCTGATATATATTTATTTTTGGGAATTACGGTAAGGAATAGAGTATTTCCCATCCATAGCCAATAATGGGAATACAGAATGACAGGTTACCTTTCCATATGTAAATTGGTGATTTTTAGTCATTATGAATCTCAGTTGTTTCTCTTCCTTTTTTTTGTGATTATTCATTTAAAAAAAAAAAAACCCCTCCATTTGGAGTTCATTTCTAATAACTTTATTAGAAAACAAAGATATACAACTTGCAAATGTAAGACTGTTCCCTTTCTCCTAAATCTTCTGATTGATTCTGTGATCTTTGTGTCTATTAGTTACATAACTACTGGCTCCTTCTGTTTTTATATATACAGTAAATTGCAAATGTTGGGCCAGAATCTTAGCTTTAGCTAATGACTGCTTGTTACGGCTGAGGAGGGTGGAATGGTCTCTGCCCTGTCACTACCCTAATGTTGAGCTGTTCTGTACCTGGTCTAGTCCAATGGCTTAGGTATATGCCTCATGAGGAGAAATTAAAGCAGCCAGGGATTGTTTGTGCAGCCGTATTAATGGAGTCTCAGGCTTTTATAGTCAAGTATTTGGAAGAACATACCAGACAATTCTATTTAACATTAATCAAGGATCCACTAACCTGCATCTATCCCCATGACTCTGTTGGGCCTCTTATTTCACTTTGTCAGAAAATGAGAGAGTCCAGAAGATGGCTGTATGCTGTGGGAAGTGTTCAGAGGAATCTAAGTTAAATCTCCCCCCCCCCCCCCCCCCCCCCCCCCCCCCGCCCCATTCCAGCTGCAGGGATTGGCTTAAGAACATAAGAATGGCCATACTGGGTCAGACCAAAGGTCCATCTACCTAGTATCCTGTCTTCCAACAATGCCAATGCCAGGTGCCCCAGAGGGAATGAACAGAACAGGTAATCACCAAGTTCATCCACCCACTGTCATCCTTTTCTAGATTCTGAGAAACAGAGGCTAGCGACACCATCCCTGCCCATCCTGTCTAATAGCCATTGATGGACCTATTCTCCATATATTTATCTAGTTCTTTTTCTGAATTCTGTTAAAGCTCAGGTCTTCACAACATCATCTGGCAAGGAGTTTCACAGGCTGACTCTGGCCGTGTGAAGAAATACTTTTTTGTTGGTTTTATGTCTACTGCTTATTAATAATCATTTGATGGGCCCTAGTTCTTGTGTTATGGGAACAAGTAAATAACTTTTCCTTATGTACTTGCTCCACATCAGTCAGGATTATGTAGACCTCAAACATATCCTCCCGTAATCATCTCTCTTCCAAGCTGAGAAGTCCAAGTGTTACTCTCCTCATAGGGTAGCCACTACATATTCCTAACTACTTTGTTGCCCTTTTCTGAACCTTTTCCAGTGCCACGATATCTTCTTCTTCGAATGATTGCTCATGTCCATTCCTTGTAGGTGCATGTGTGCTGCGTGCATGCGTTGTCAGAAGACTTACCCTTAGCAGTATCCGTTGAACCAGCAGGGGAGCCCCCTAGAGTGGTGCCGCTATATTGGCTCATGTATCCCTGCTGGTCCTCCATCCCCTTAATTACTACTTACCACTGGTGATGGATGGTTGTTGGAATGTGCTTTGCTCTTGCTCTGCAAGCACCTCTTAGCAGTTCTTCCTTGCTGTTCAGTTCATTGTTTAAAGTTTTCACAGTTCTGTTTTTATCTAGTAGTTAATAGTCGTTACCAGCTAAGTGTAGCACTTAGTGAGCAGTTTTTGGCCATAGGGCTCACTTCGTGTCCCTGGTGGGGCATACCTGGGCCCCAAGGCTTCAAGCCCTGTGAGACGTGCCAGAAGCCTACACCATGGGGTGACCCAACCCCCCCACAGAGCCTGCCTCAAGTGCCTTGGTGAAGCCCTCTTGTCTGAGGCTTGTAAGATCTGCGAAGGCTCCAAACCATTCACTAAATGGGAAAGGAAATCTTGCCTCAAGATTATCCTCATGGAGGTGGCCGTGCACCCGTGTCTGACCCGGCACTGGTGACCCAGAGTGCACCAGCTTCAGAATAGGAGACACCCAGCCAGTTGTGCACCTGTAGGGAATAATTCTGGACACTCTGGATGCAGGTGAAAACAAGCAGAGGATTTATTGCACACAGCTGGTGGAGTGTCCCTCACAGGTTAACCTGGTGAACACTAGTTAATCAAAACATTACCACAGATTATATAGGCAACAGATGGGCAGAGTGGAAGTGATTTGATAGGGTCTGGCAGCAAGACATGATGAGCACATAAGCCAAAAAACTACAAAGGTTACACAGCATCTCCACCCATTGCCAATTAAATATCTTATGAATAATACAGGTAGTTATTCCTAACAGCTAAATAAGCCAACATAAACAAGACAAGCATTTTAATGGCAACTCTGTCTGTTGAAATAGTCTACTGCGAGATGATACCACCTCGTGTTGGCGTAGTCCTTGAGTCTCAGGCTTATCTAGGATTAAAGGAGACAATGAGAACGACTTCCGTAAAGTTCGTTTTGGTACCAGCCAGGGACTTGTCGAAGTGAGGGCCTCTTGGAATGTGGTTGCCAGGGTGACCAGGGTTATGTTAACTGCTTGTTCTGTGTGTTTCTAGGCCTTGTCTCAAATTTAGGATTTTAATAGGGATTCTTAGCAGAATACCATGGATTTCCCAGTGCCACAGAAGAAAAGGAGACATAGCTGGGGCAAGTCTTCTTTGAGGCATGTGTCCTCAGAGGGGCAAGTAGCACCAGCAAGTATGGCACCCAAACCATCGTGGTCAGGTTGGTGCTGCTCCAGCCCGTATCAAGACTCATAGACTCATAGACTTTAAGGTCAGAAGGGACCATTTTGATCATCTAGTCTGACCCCCTGCACAATGCAGGCCACAATCTCACACACCCACTCCTAGAATAATCCTCTCACCTGTGTCTCAGATACTTGAAGTCCCTGAACGATGGTTCAAAGACCCCAAGATGCAGAGAATTCTCCCGCAAGTGACCCGTGCCCCATGCTACAGAGGAAGGCGAAAAACCTCCAGGGCCTCTGCCAATCTACCCTGGAGGAAAATTCCTTCCCGACCCCAAATATGGCGATTAGCTAAACCCTGAGCATGTGGGCAAGACTCACCAACCAGACACCCAGGAAAAAGTTCTCTATAGTAACTCCAATCTTCCCTCCATTGGCCTATTTACCACTCACAGTGAAAGGTCAATGAATTCCCAAGATCATGTTACCTCACCAAACAGTCCCCTTCATAAACCCATCTAGCTTTA
>JANRFK010001234.1:38312981-38339485 GCA_030068395.1 Apalone spinifera
ACTTACCTCTATAGCTTTGGGGGATTCCCATGCTGGCCTTTTTCCCCTTCTACAGGTTACATGCTGCCAGGTCTCTTCGTGGTCACTAGTCAAAAAGACTCTAGTCCAGCCGTGGATCTCCTGGAGCCCTCCACTCCAGATGCCTTCGAGGTGGTGAGGGACCTGATTGAATTGACCTTGGCCCCAGGTCTGGCTAAGGAGTGCGACACCAGACAGCATCGAGCCTCAACTGCAGTGCCTGTTACCCAGGAACTCAGTAACAACAATGAAATTAATGAAATTTGGACTAGGATCTGATCTTGATTTTGTTTCTGACACCAGAAGCAAAGGTCCCCCAACCCTGTATCTATCACCAGTTGATTAATTTGGCAGAAATAACAATGCAACTCAAATATAAATTTAACCAATTTATTAAAGAATTTGAACAGTACACAATATGTGACAACACAGAACAAATTATCCCTAGTACAACCAGTAAATCAACCCCACACCCTCAAACCAGAAGAGAGAAGAAGATAGTCAAGAATTCCCCAATACAACAAGGTAAGTATTCAAATACTTCACAGGTGTCTGGTTTAGATGGAAGATGACACATATGAATGGAGGGAAGAAGCAAACCTAGGACCTTCTACCATTCAGCAGGGAACCTGTTGTCCGGGAGGAACACTAGGTGATCCTACGGAGATGTTGTTCTGGTATGGGCTAATCATGGATTCCTTGAGCTCCCGAAGGCTTTCACCACAAGGATCAGGCTTCTGGAATGAGGCAAAGGAACCTAAGAGCTCTGCTGGATGTCCCCTAGACACAAATCCCCACCCCCTTCGGTGGAGGCTGTGGAGGAAGGCGCCCACAGCAGCTCAGATTTTAATCCTCAGGCAGCTTCTGTCCTGTAGCCAGCTGGTAGGCCTCACCCGAGCCTTTGCCACAGAGTGACAGCAGGATGACCAGAAGCAGCAACAAGCCAAGGACTGAGCAGCAAAATGTTCAGGAGGAGAAGAGCAATAGCCCCTCAGGTGCCAGTTCTTTTAAAGTTCCTTAGGCGGGAAAAGCAGTAAGGGTGCTGAGTGCACTGTCTCTGGGCCATGTACAAAATGTCCCATGCTATGTGCAGCGTAGTGCACCCCTGAGGTGATTTCAGCTTTGGCAGGTAAAACCAGATGGAGCTGGTTTTCCTGTGCAGGGCACAATTGAAGATAGAATTTAGTAAGACAAAATGGAGTCCATTGTCCAAGATGGAGTTTGTTAAAACAACATGGAGTCCATCATAATAAAAAAGAGTTTTTAGTCCTTACACACCCAGCACTCTTGCCATGGAAGAGAGAGGACTTCACCATGGCACCGTCATCTTGAACTCCAGTGCCAGGCCTGGTACAGCCCTCAGTGATGGCACCGGCCCTGGCTTCCACTTAGACCCAGGCACTGGCACCAGAGTCTGTCCTGGCAGCAGAGTTGGTACTGGCATAGAGGACTCCTGCAGCACTGACCTGGATGCTGGGCCCCTAAGATGTAACACCAAGTGGCCTAGCATTGCCTCCACCTTCTCTTCAGCACCAGGGGAAGCCTGAATCCATGGCCTGGCGTGCCCTGGGCTTGCCAATTGCCTCCCCCACCGTACTACCCTCGTCAACTTGTGAATACTAGACCGACTCAAAGGTGGAATCAATTTGGTCTTTGTGGGGTTCCTGATCAGTCGCAGCACTAATCTTACTCCTGCCACCGGTTCCGGCACCACAGCACATCGGCGCACCCACAACACCACTAGCAGCCCTGCCCCAGTGCCAGGAGCACAACAATCTTGGCCCTCACAGCTCTAGGCTGCAGCTCAGTGACCTTTTTGGCCCCCTACACCTACCACCAAAGCCAGAGTGAGGGCACCTCTAGGACAGGGTCAGTCTACTCCAGGCCCATGACTTCATAGCCCGTCTCCCCAGAAACATTCCCTCTTGGATAGGAATCTTTCTAGGCCTGCCCAACAGGGATTGAGATCAGACTTCCTGTGCCGTGGGGGGGAAAATGGGAATGGAAGAAATAATAGGTGCCGTTCCTGCCCTGCTTTGGATTGGGGCCAGGGCTCCTCCAACAAGCCCTAAGGGCCCTATTAAGGCTTTTGAGGGTACACCCGATGACAGCCTACTAACCTCCCTCCTTCCAGTTGCGGGATCGTCTGTTCCCCTTCTGCTGTGCCTGGACGTCCATTACCTCGGATCAATGGGACCTAGAGACAGTAGGGAGGGGATAGTCTATCCCCTTTTGTCCCCGCCACCCATCCCTCTGCCCTGTCCCTCATCAGGGATCCGTCTCAGGAGTATCTCCTCTGGCAGGAGGTGCTACAGTTCTTGAGACTGTGGGCAGCCACAGTGGTCCCCCATGAGTTCATGGGCAGGGGTTTTTACTCCTGGTACTTCCTGGTTCCCAAGACAAAAGGAGTTTTTGGCCTACTCTAGACCCTAGGGAACTCAACGCCTTTGTCGCCAAGACCAAATTCAAGATGGTGACCTTGGCGTCCATCATCCCTTCCCTAATTCTTGGAGACTGGTATGTTGCCCTCATTCTAAAATAAACCTCCTTCCATATTTCCATTGCCCCTTGCCCCAGCCAGTTCCTCCACTTAATGGTTGGCTAGGACCATTACCAGTTTACAGCCCTCCCCTTTGGCCTTTCTACGGTCCCTCGGGTGTTCACAAACTATATGGCTGTAGTCACCACTATCCTGAAAAAGCGGGGTATCCAGGTGTTCCCTTACCTGGGCAACTGGCCCCTCCTCAGACCAGGTCCTGGCCCATGTTGCCCTGGTACGAAAACTCTTCTGGGAACAAGGTCTTCTACTGAATGTGGCCAAGTCTACCTTGGTCCCCACTCAAGTTACAGAGTTTGGGAATCAAGACAGGCACCCACAAGTTGGCCAGGCCTCCTCCCTGCCCAGGTCATGTTTTCTGGCTATCAGAGAAGCCATCATGACCATGTGTGTGTTCCCAATGACCATGGCCAGGAACTACTTGTGCCTGCTGGGACTCATGGCCACCTGCACTTACGTAATTCAGCACACCAGGCTTCGCATGTGGCTACCTCAGTTGTGGCTGGCATGAGTTCGCAACCTGTCCTTCCACTCTTGGGACAGAGTGGTGATGGTTCCCCCCGACATCCTCCACTCCCTGGCTTGGTGGACCCTGGAGGAGGTGGTCTGTGTCTGAATCTCATTCCCCAGGCTTCGGCCAACCCTTTGGTTGGTGATGAATGCCTCCAACAGCAGCTGAGGAGCTCACTTTGACATGCAGACCCAAGTTATGTGGTCGCGTGAGGTTCTCTTCCTGCATATCAATATCAGGGAGCTGCAGGCAGTCAATCTCACGTGTCAGGCCTTTCTTCCCCAGCTCAGGGGCAGAACAATTCTTATCCTATCAGACAACACCTCGGTTTCCTACATAAACAGGCAAGGTGGGCCTATTCTCCTTCCCTGTGTCAGGAAGCCCTCCAGCTTTGAGAGCTATGCATAAGGGAGGGTATCCACCTGTTTGTCTCCTACCTTTTGGGGTCTTAGAACGCTGTGGCAGATCAGTTAAGCAGGTCCTTCTCCGGACACATATGGTTCTTCAGGGGACATGTGACCCTCCAGATTTTCCATAGGTGGGGATTTCCCCTTCTAGACCTGTTTGCGACCTGCCAGAACAGGAAGTGTCCCAGGTTCTGCTCCCTCATGGGGCTGGGTTGGGGGTCACTGGGAGAAGCACTCATTACCCCCCTGGCCCAGGGTTCTGATTTGTGTTCCTGCCCTTCCCACTGATACACAAGGTGATCCGACAGGTTCAGGAGTTCAGAGCCTCTCTAATACTCATTGTGACAGCATGGCCCAGACAGCACTGTTTTACATCCCTTCTGAGCCTATCCTGAAAAAGACCAATAGTGCATGCCGCCCCCCTCCCCCCCCTTGCTGGACCTGGCTGTGATAATGCAGGACTTTGGCAGGCACAACCACCTGAACCTGCAGTTCCTGCACCTGATGACCTGGAAGCTCCTTGGCTGACAGCAGCAGAGCTGCAGTGCTTGGAGCAAGTGCAGGAGGTACTGTTAGGAAGTAGGAAACTTTCCAGTAGGGCCACCTACTTGGCTAAGTGGAAGCGTTTCTCTAGCTGGGCTACCCAGAAAGGGGTATCACCTATGGATGCCCAGGTCCCACTGGTCCTGGACTATTTACTGGACCTCAGGGTCCAAGGACTATCCCCCTCATCAATTAAGGCGCACCTAGCTGCCATCTCAGCCTTCCACCTGGGCTCATTGGGCAAGGCACTCTTCGTGGACCCAATGGCCTTTCATTTCCTGAAGGGATTGGACAGGCTTTATCTGCATGTCCATCAACTCATCCCTCAGTGGGACCTTAACCTGGTTTTGACCACGGTGGTCAGAACTCATGGGGCCTCCCTTTGAGCCCCGAGCAACATGTTTGCTGTCACACCTTTCCTGGAAGATGTCTTTCATGGTGCTTACGTTGGCCAGATGTGTGTCCGAATTGAGGGCTCTCCCTTCGGACCCACCCCCCCTTATACATTTTTCTTTAAGGATAAGGTTAGGCTACGCCCCCACCCAGCCTTTTTTCCAAAGGTATTGTCTCCTTCCCACATCTCCCCGGATAGTTTCCTCCCAGTCTTTTACCCCAAGCCCCATGCTTTGGGTAAAGGACAAGTGTTACATACTCTAAATATTAGGAGGGCTTTAGTGTTTTATTTAAACAGGGAAAAGACTTTCTGTAAGTCCCTTCAGCTGTTTGTAGCAGTCACAGGATGGCTGAAGGGGCAGCCAGTGTCCATGCAGAGGATTTCCTCATGGATCACGTTCTGTATCAAAGAGTGTTATGAGTCAGCTCCTCCCCTCACAGCTCGCTCTACTAGGACCCAGGCCTCCGCTATGGCCTTTGTGGCTCAGGTCCCTATTCTAGACATTTGTAGGGCTGCCACGTGGTCTATGGTATATACTTTCACCAAGCATTATGTATTGGCCCAACAGGCTAGGGAGCATGCAGCCCTGGGTAGGCCTGTCCTTCTCTCAGTTGAAGGTTAGAACTCCGACCCCACCTCCTGCTTTGGAGTCACCTACATAGAATGGACATGAACAATCACTGGAAGAAAAAATGGTTACTTACTTTTTGTAACTGTTATTCTTCAAGATGTTGAAGAATGTCTATTCCAAATCCTGCCCACCTCCCCTTCTTCGGAGTAGTCTGGTAAGGAACCAAGGTGTTGGAGGGCCAGCAGGAGTATATATTAGCTGATATAGTGGTGCCACTCCAGGGAGCTCCCCTGCTGGCTCAACAGATACTGCTAAGGGAAAATCTTCTGACGACTTATGCATGAAGCGCGCACGCGCACCTACATGGAATGGATATGAGCTACGCATCTCGAAGAATAACCGTTACAAAAGGTAACAAACTATGGTGGTGGTGTTTTTGGGTTGGTTTGGTTTGTTTTTGTTTTTTGAGATAAGGTGACCATATCTGCACACAGTATTCAAGATGTAGACATACCATGGAGGTAGTTAGTCAATAAGATATTCTATCTTACTCTCTATCACTTTTTTAATGCTTGCTAACATTCTGTTGGTGTGGTTTTTTTTTTTTTTACTGCTATTGCATATTGATTGAATGTTTTCAGATAATTATCTAAATGAATCCAAGATGTCTCTTGAGTGGTAACAGCTAATTTAGTTGCCATCATTTTATCCACTATGATGGGATTACCCAGTGTGCATTACTTTGCATTTATCAACATTAAAATTCATCTGCCATCTTGTTACCCAGTCACCTAGTTTTGTGAGATCCTTTTGAAGATCTTCACTGTCTGCTTTGGACTTAACTATCTTTAGCAGTTTAGTATCATCTGCAAATTTTGTGACCTCATTGTTTCTCCCTTTCTCCAGATAATTTATGAATATATTGCATAGGGTTGGTCTCAGTACAAATCCGTAGAGCACATGATTAGTTACCGCTCTCCATTCTGAAAACTAACCATTTATTCCTACCCTTTGTTGCCTATCATTTAACTAGTTATCAATCCATGAGATAACCTTCCCTCTTACCCCATGCCAGCTTCCTTTGCTTAAGAGCCTTTGGTGAGAGAACTTGTCAAAGGCTTTTGGGAAATCTAAGTACACTATATCCACCTTGTCCACATGCTTGTTGACCCCCCTCAACAAATTTTAGTGGATTGATTGAGGCATGATTTCCTTTTATGGAAACCATTTTGACTTTTCCTCAACAAATGATGTTCTGCTCTTTACTATAGTTTCAACCCATTTGCCTGGTACTGAAGTCAGACTTACCAGCCTGTAATTGCTGGGATCACCTCAAAAGCCATTAAAAAAAAAAATTGGCATTTGCTATCCTTGAGTCATTTGGTATAAAAGATGATTTAAAAGTAGGTTACAACTGGGGATGTAAACAAGTAGTTGAGTATATGATTAACTGATAAGCCTAGGTAGCAAGGCTGTGCTGGGGGAATGGGGGGGGGAGCAGTAGCTGGTGTTTGGGGGAGCTAGCTGCCCCACCCCGTGTGGGGGGTGGGAGGAGGAGCAGAGGAGGCTGCCATAAGCCTGGGCCCACCGCAGGCAGAGGCTGCTTCACGGCAGCATCTCATCTGTAGGGGGCCCAAGCTTCCTGAGGACAGAGGCATGTCCCTGGCTGGGACCACCCCCCACACCCATGAAAAGGGGCTGCTACCAGACCAGCCTCTGTCCATGGCCAGCCTGGGCCACTGTGAATAAAGGTGGCTTTGAAGCAGCCTCTCCTCCCCTGCAGCAGTCTCTGTCCGTGAGAAGCTCGAATCTCCCCTCCCTTCCCAAGGCTGAGGCACTCGTGAAAACTATTTATATTTCAATAGCACTTAACAGTGGGGTCCTGTTGTGATGGGCACTGTGTGCATGCAGAAAGAGACAAGAGCTGATAGATTGGGAGAAAAACAGAAATAGGTTAAACTACTTACTCAAGGTCATCCAGGAATATGACCTGGATGTTACATGCTGGGATGCACTTTAGACTAGCAAGGTGTTTTAACCATGCAACCGTGGATGCCTTTATATGGCTTTGTTGTTGTAAGTCCCAACCTAGGCCCCTCACAAACAAAATGCAGATCACATTCTGACTCATTGGCAGGCTGCAGCTATGCACAAAACCACTTCAGTCATACTTGGTTACCACTTGCAGGGTGATCCCAACACACTCCCAGTCCTAATTCTGAAAGGCCCGTTCAGTCGTCATTCACTATTTTGTTACCTCTTCAATATCTGCCACCTCTCAGTGCCATTTCCTGTAGGCAGCATTCCTGTTTCACTTGGCACAGGAAAATACTTTCCCCCCCATCTCCTGCCCTGTCTGTCAAGACTTATTACAAATGACATAGTCACTATCCTTGACTAGTGGATGATGGTGGGACTTGGGCCACTGTGGTTTAAGGATTGTGGGGAATTATAGCTTAGTTGTCTGAAAATAATATAGGATTTTCAACAGTGAAATAAGCATTTGAAATTCTAATTTTATAAATGGATGCTTCAGAAACGATTTGACGTTTAATCATATTAAAAAGAACCTTACACTAGTGGCTGAGACTTTTGATTATACTGTCCACATTTATTCCACTAGCACAAAAAGGAAATGATCGTTTCTTAGTTAAAGGCATAATCTCTTCCTTCCATTTGTATTCTGTTTAAATTCTAGAATATTTTTATGAAAAGGAAGATGGGTTTAGTCCAGAGGTAGCCAAAATGTGAGTTGTGGGATAAAGACAGGCTGGTAGCCTGCTGTAGACTTTTTTAATGCAAATGTGTGACTAAAGACTATCATAGGTTCCAATATGATTCAGGATGGAAATTTATAGAGCTGGAAGGGACCTCAGGAGGTCATCAAGTCCAGTCCCCTACCCAAGGCAGGACCAATCCCAACTAAATCAACGCAGCAAGGGCTTTGTCAAGCCAAGACTTAGAAACCTCTAGGAATGGAGATTGCACCATCTCCCTAGGTAAACCGTTCCAGTACTTCACCACCTTCCTAGTGAAATAGTTTTCCCTAATATCCAACCTAGACCTCCCCCACTGTAACTTGAGACCATTGCTCCTTGTTCTGCCATCCGTCACTACTGTGAACAACCTTTCTCCATCCCCTTTGGAACGTCCCTTCAGGAAGTTGAAGGCTGCTATCAAATACCCACTCACTCTTCTCTTCTGCAGACTAAACAAACCCAAGTCCCTCAGTCTCTCCTCATTGGTCATGCGCTCCAGCCCCCTAATCATTTTGGTTGCCCTCCGCTGGACCCTCTCCAATGCGTCCATATCCTTTCTGGGTGGGTCCCAGAACTGGATGCAATACTCCAGATGTGGCCTCACCAGTGCTGAATAAAGGGGAATAATCACTTCTCTAGATCTGCTGGCAATGCCCCTCCTAATGCAGCCTAATATGCTATTAGCCTTTTTGGCTACAAGGGCACAATGTTGACTCATATCCAGCTTCTCATCCCCTATAATCCCTAGGTCCTTTCCTGCAGAACTGCTACCTAGCCAGTCGGTCCCCAGCCTGTAACAATGCTTGGAATTCTTCCATCCCACATGCAGGACTCTACGCTTGTCCTTGTTGAACCTCATCAGATTTCTTCTGGCCCAATCCTCTAATCTGTCTAGGTTTCTCTGGACATATCAAGTAACCAAACCTATCTGCTCAAAACTGAGTACTGAATGGTGGGCCCTGTATAAGTTATGGACTGCAGTCCACACTGTATAGCAGCGGTGTGCAACCTGTGGGTCAGAGCACTGTGATAAGTTATTTTCTGCCTTTCCTGGCTTGTTTTTTTTTGGGGGGGGGGCTCAACAACTTAGGGTCCGGTATTTTTGGTGACATCATCTGGCAATTCTGGGGTTATGAATGAAAAAAGGTTGCACACAACTGCTGTATAGTGTGTGGGCTGCACTTATGTATCACAGGGAAGTGGTTGTAGTCTGCTTGTTTTAATGAATATTAGATTTAGTCCTTAAGCTTCTGGCAAATTACCTGTGTGGCCTTGATTGGACTGTTTGTGTTCTCCTGTTCCTCCACCCACTGTATTAGACTTTGTTGTAGTTTAACCTGTATCTTAATTCTGGCAAGTAAAATCTGGCCTTTTTGTAGCCAAAGGAGAATTCCCATTGGCTTCATTGTAACCAGAATTTCACCCAGCATATTATTTTAAGTAGTGTGGCCAGCCTTTAGGTGATATTCAGTTGACGAAAATATGTGCTAAACTAAGGAGGAACCAGCTGGATATGCTAATAGAAGAGGAATCTACTTTTAAGTGAGAATGGCTTTCCATGTTGAGAGCTTGCATGTTTATCTGATTTAAGATATCAAACTTTTTTTATCTTTCCTAGCGTTCTGTAACGTTTCTTGACATTAGAGAGATTTTCACTGAACAATAGTTTCCTTATTCTTAAGCCATATTCTTTTCCTGATTGATGATATTAAAATAATCATCACAATTCCATAAATTCAGAGGTTTTCAGAATAACAAACTATAGTCCATCTTTCAAATTTGAGCTTCTATGTTAAGACACCAAAATCCTGCATTTGGACACTAAATGGCACTTAAACACCCATCTACAATACTTTATGGTAGTTATTCCAGCACCTCTAATGTTCCTCATTTAGGTGCTCTTATTGGAAAAATGGGCACTCTTATCACAAGTGCTGTATTTTAACTTCTTATTGGAAGATCAAAAACAGGAGAACAGGGTTTTAAGGGAATACATTAACCTATCTATTCTATTACATTAAACTAAACTACGTTTAACTATACATTAAACTAAAAGGGAATATCTAATCTACTATATATTTGAGAGAGTTTTATCTGCTTGTTTTTGTCCATTTGTCTGTTCAAGAACTCTTAAATGGTAAGAGCTAGGACTGCTAAATTTGGTATACAGCTTCCTCTTATCATAACTTAAAGCAATGTAAGGGTGTGGTTGTGCCAGGACAAAGGGATGTGTCTGGGATGGGATTGCTACTCATAAAATCATACAGAAAAGAGACTGAATCACCAGGCAGGTGAAAAGGGATGGCTGGGGGTACACTACCCCCAGTCTGAGTCTGCTTTAGCCCTGAGTCTCCCACCCCCCCGCCCCCCGAGCCAGCCCTTAAGGGAGGGCTGGGGGAGAGCTAACGCTCCCACCCCTCCCCGATTCATCTGGAAACATTTGCTGGTGGGAATATCCCTTCATAAGGAAGTGAAGGGAAAGGTCACAGTTTGCCACATTCCTCTCTGTCTGGGGAGCACAAGGGGCAGACAGACCTTGACCTGCCCCAGCCGGGGACATGAACCCTTTCCCCATCTGTGCCTGTTGAAGCTGCAGTGGCCATGAAGAAGCACTTCTCACCTGAACCCAAGCCGTTGCAGTGAGTGGTGGCTGTAGTAGTCCTCTTTCCTTGGGGTAGCTTGGCTACAGAACCCCTCATCCTTAGCCCCCCTCCCCAGAGCAATTATTTAAATTAAGAAGAACAAAAATTAGTTGAGGTAAGGATCCAAGTATTGCTGGTAAATCTTCTAGTTACAGATACATGGAACAGCAGTAGTCAGAATATAAAGAGTGACTGGCTAATAAATTACCTTGTATAGAAGTGTCCATTTTCAAATTTGTCCTACTGTAAAAGCCTCTGTTCAGGTAAAATATGCTATTATTAGTTGTAGGTGGAAAAAGTAATTTGGTCAGAATAACAAAATGCATCCAACCAGATAATATCTATCAATATTTTGCTATAGTGCATTCTTCTCCATGTAAATAGCTCTGAGTGCTTTTATGATGAGCTAGTCTGCGCCGTAAGATCAGTGATGCCTGGTGGTCAACCCACCCCATTATGTGGTATGGTTCTTTTCAGATTTCTAAAGGCCCAGTACATATACCAGGGGCTTGGGAGATACTGAAAAAGAGAGAGAGGTGCCAGAAATAAGTGGTGCTTGGGAGGAAATCCTATCACTGTATTTTTAAGGGTCAGGTGCCTTGCAGAAAAGGAAGGATAAGACTTCTTTGACTCAGCCAGTTGGGGATGAATTGGAAGAAGGTAATGGGCATAAATTTTACCTCCTTCCTTGTAGCAAGGCAGATATGTAGCAAGAGAAGCTTGGCCTTCCTTATCCAAGTACTAATGGGAGGAGGATTGAGGGGTAAAACAACGTGAGAGGCCTTTAGCTTGCTAACTTGCAACCCGACTCCAAGGAGAAGAGCTGGGGGCTGGTGTTTTGAGAGAGCACGGTAGGACTCTTCCTGTTTCCCAAGCAGCTACTTATAAAATGTCTTCATCTTGGGAAACATAATTGGCTTATGCTTTCTAATACTCCTATGACAGGATGTGGTCACAGAAGACCACTTGGGATTATTCCCCGGTCTACTGATTATGCTATTGACACCTGCCTTCTTGCGTACTGGGGCTTCCCATCACCCTGTTCTGCTGGGCCAGATTCTTTGGTCTTTCCCAGACAAGGCACAGAATTGGGGTTACTGCCCCCTTGAAGAGCAATGCAGACACTGAACCACTTTAGCTGTGGGAGAATGCAGTTCAAAGGCACAGCTTCCAGGAAACCAACCCTCTAAAGGCATCAAAACCCCAAATAAATCTTTCTTTGGGTAAAAGTTTTATGTTTGCCTCTTTATCATTGAAAGGGAGATATGCACACTGATCATTCCCTCCTCTCCCCTAACTAAGAATTATTTATCCTGAGCCTAAAACTAAAAACAAGTGATTTTTACTGAGTACAAACAGGAGGATTTAAGTGGCTGCAAGAGAAAACAGACAGATCAAAGTAAGTTACTAAATTAAAATGAAAAGAGAATGCATAGCTAGTTCTAATCCACTAAAAACTTTATTGCAAGCAGATTCTTACTCTAAAGAGTTGTTGTTGTTGTTCTAGGCATAATTTTCAGGTCAGAGACCGCCTCTTGTATCTTGACTTGGGTTCCAAGCCCACTTTGAGTGTGTCATGCCAGTTGAAGACAAAGGTCTGATCGTTTCCCTTTGCTTAAATAGTCTTTTCCCCAGGGCAGGAATCTTTTGTTCTACATTCCCTCCTTCCATGGAAAAATACCTGGATCAAAAATGAAATCTCAGTAGCAGGTGCTATGGTTATATATCTTATCAGTCCAATCACCTTTGGACTTACAGGACAAACAAGGCTATTTACAAGTTGTTAAGTTAAGGTTTCCTGGGGTGTGGACACCAGTAATGGCTTTCATTAGCACATTTAAACTATAAACAGTCATCTTTTTGTATTTCTAATTTTACATATAAGAACAATACATGCACCAAAATAGGATATACAGATCCGTAGATGGTAACATGAAAATTGATAGATTACATGAATATTTTGTTTAAAGCATCTTTGAGTTATGCATATTTATATTCATAAGCCAAACTTCATACAGCATGGGGGGGCATCACACCTCTCATTATATTGCTGATATCTGGAAGTGTCCTGGAATCTAGTCATAAATTAATATTCTCCAAGTGGGCACTAACTATCTTAAATTGCTCTACGAAAACCATTTGTGGTGTAGAGTGACTTTCACTTTGTTCTAAATATGACTTCTCTTAAGGTACATCTGTACAGCAGTGTTATTTCACAATAACTGACATTATTCCAAAATAACATAGTCAGCATCTACACTACAAGCAGTTATTTTGACATTGTCAAAATAATGTCAAACTGGAGGACTTCTTACTCCAACTCCTGTGACCTTCATTTTACGAGGAGTAAGGGAAGTTTGAGGAAGAGTGTAGACCAAAGAGTGTAGGCCAAAAGCCAAAATAAGCTATTAAGACTTCAGCTATGTCAATTGCGTAGCTTAAGTTACATAGCCTATTTTGGCTTTACCCTGCTATGTAGCTGTACCCTTATAGCCCTTTTGCATGCAGTTAGGATAGTAAAACACACGTAGGATTAAGCCTTAACTCCTATTTAAGTGAATGAAACTTTTTTGTGTTAAAGATCTGAGTAATAAAGCCTTCAAAGAGTAAAGTTGTATGGCCACATTTTAAAAAATTATAAGTCATATCAGCATGGTATGGCAAGGTGAGAAAATAAGCAGATTGTTGTATTTAGAGAACATGTATTGGTCATAAAATATAAGTACTTGGATGTAGAAATACCCATTTGCGTATGTTTTGTCTATGCAGTCACTGGTTGTGTTCTTGAGTGTGTCTATTTTGCTTCTGAAACTTGGATTCCTGTCCCTAAAAATGAGGTTCTTATTCTTTAGGATATTAGTGCCATGAGTTTCTCAGTTTGCTGTGTTTTCAAAATAATCACACTTTTGCTGCAATTGTTAAGTGCTGCATATTAAACAGTAAGGAACACATTTTATCCTACAGTAGCTTACAAAGTATTAATAAATACATTATATAATAAAATAGTGCTCAGAGGCCGTTCTGGATTTGGGCCTCACCATGCCACGTGCTATAAAAACAGAGAAGCTCTTTGGGTCAGGGGTTAAGCTTTTTTGGGGGGGGAGGGTTAACATTTTTACTACAGTAGAGTTCTTTGGTCATATTCACAATTGTACTTGGTGCTGTACAGTCACATAAAGAGTCAGCCTCTACACAGGGAAATTACAGACTACTTATAGATGTTAGCTAATAATGTTAAGTCTGTTTTTAAATGCCTGAGCTGTGTAGGGAAGTAATGAAGTTTCCCAGGTTTTTAAAAACTAATATCCCAGAAAGGGAGAGTCTAATGTGATCACACTGGACAGGGTTAAAGAATCAGAAGAAATGGGTTGATACCAGATCTTTCAATGCTTCACGTTTCTGTATGATTGATCTAAATGAAGTTCCCAGTGTTAACTGTTAAATTCAACTTTAGAAAGCTTTTTTTGAAACTTCTACAGTGCAGTTTGGTCAAAAATGAAAAATAGACAAATACCGATAACAAAAAGTTAAGTACAAGTTGCAGTCGTGTCATGCATTTTACAAAAACATTCCACTTCATTACACACAGTTAAAAACAAACAGATCTGAAGTAGTGACTGTAGACAGCACATCAACAGCTCTCTATGTGGCACCGCTGTTGTAATATTGGCCAATAATCACAGCCTATATTAATTCCAAAAACTACATACAAATATTTCTTGGCTACATTTTCAAAGCAGTGTTAGCAAGTTATGTGCACTAATCCTCTGACAGTAACAGGGATTTGTGTTTTGAACTCCACAAGCACAGCTTTGAAAAAATAACCCTAAGGGTCTAATGCACCAGTTAAAATAATCTTCTGCTTCCTATCTAGGAAATGTGGGAAACTTGTCAAGTATTATTGACTCAAAACTTAAAAAAAAGCCCCACACTAAAAAATGTGATCCTGACATTAACAATCACTCTTTCTCCTCTCCCTCCCCCCCCCCCCCCCCCCCCCCCACAGGTGGGCCTGCCTGTGGGAACAGCTTTGCCAGGGTGGGGTGTGTTTGTTTTTTTTTTTTGATGCTCTACACAGTCTGAGCACCTGCACTCTCCACCCCCTGCTGTGTGGGCAGCCACTTCATCGGGCAGGAGCTGTGGGCAAGGGCAGGGAGGCTGGTGGGGAAACAGGCAGACTGAGTGGCACAGCATGCTGGATCTGTGGGCTTGGAGATGGAGCAGGCAGAAGGGGGAGTGGCACAGCGGGCTGGAGGGGGGCAGAGAGTTGGGGTGGGGGAGATTGGGGACTGGATGACTGGGCCGGGAAGCAGAGCAGAAGACTGGGGGAGGGAAGTGGAAGGCTGAGAGACAGAAGCTGATGGGGCTGTGAGACAGAGTAGAGGGCTAGGTGCCCCAAATTTAGTGGTGCCCTATGCAGCTGCATATACTACATATGCCTAAGGATAGCCCTGCCCCTTGCTCTGCCCCTGCCCTACACTTTTTCTGATGCTCCACTAGGGATGTTAAATTTAGGTGAATTAACTAATGGAATAGTCAATGGGATTTCCATCGACTATTTCATTACTCTATAAGAGCACCTCCACCTTTGGACTGAAGCAGGGGGCCTCCTTTCAAAATGTACAAAGAGCCCCATTAGGCCCCTGTGGGGCTCTTGTACGTTTCAAAAGGAAGCCCAACAGGGAGCACAGGACCAGTGGGGACTCCCTGCTGGCCCTGGGCTCTCTGCGGCACCTGAGCCTTTGAAACATACAAGAGCGCTGCTGGAGTTCTGTACATTCCAAAGGAAGGCCTGCTGGCTTTGTGTTCTCTATGGGGCTTCTGCTTCCAAAATATACAAGAGCCCTGCTGGGCTCCTGTACATTTCAGAAGCAGAATTACAGCAGAAGAAGCGCAACAGGAGACTGCTTCAGTCCCCACTCGTATCATTTCTATTGTGCCTCGACCTCCCCTGACCCACACGGAGACGGTGCTGGCGGGAACCAGCTTTTAAGCTGGCTGCTCCTAGCACTGGCTCCTGCCCTTGATGCCTCTCTCTGATAGAGGCAGCAAGGGGAGGGGAAGTGACAAGTTGCATCACTAGTAGACTGTCCGATAAGCAGAAGCCCCATAGACTATCCCCTCTACTTATTGGATAGTCGACTAGTCTCTTACATCCCTATGCTGCACCCCTACTCTCTCCATCCCCACTTGCTCTCCCCCACCCTCACTTACTTTCACTGAACTAGAGTAGGTGTTTGAGGCTTGGGAGGAGGTGAGAACTCCAGCTGGGGGTGTAGGTTCCTGGGTGGGACAAGAAAAAAGGATTTAGGATGGGACTCCAGGCTGGTACAAGAAATTGGGGTATGGGAGGAGTAGTAGTCTCTGGTTGGAGGTGTGGGCTCTGGGATGTAGTTTGGAGTGGACGAGGGGGCTTCAGGCTGGGCAAGAGATTGGGGGATCCAGAAGGAAGTTTAAGTATGGAAAGGGGCTCAAGTATAGCATTGGCTGGGGGAGGAAATTAGGAAATGCGGAGGCGGGGAGCTGGACAGTGGGTGGGTTTGGGCTGTGCGCTCTGACTAGAAGTGTGGGCTCAGAGGCGGACCCAGAGATGAGGGTGTACAAGGGGGCTCCAGGCTCAAGGCAAGGGGCTTGGAATGCAAGAGTGGGCTCTGGACTGGGCAGGGGGTTGGAGTGCAGGCTCTGGCGGAGAAGATGCAGGAGGAGGATTGAGTGGCGATTTGGTTTCCAGCCATGTAGTGCTTACCGCAGGCCACTTCCAGTTGGTGACACAGTGGGGTCAAGGCAGGCTCCCTACCTGCC
This sequence comes from Apalone spinifera, assembly GCA_030068395.1. Lineage (NCBI taxonomy): Eukaryota > Metazoa > Chordata > Testudines > Trionychidae > Apalone > Apalone spinifera. Next base: position 38,329,186 of record JANRFK010001234.1, read on the forward strand.
CTTGTTCCACGTGGCTCCTGGAAGGATGGCATGTCCAGCTCTGAGGTGCAGCAGTGGCCAGGGATTTCATTGCGCTGCTTGCACCAATGGGAGCTGTGGAGCTAGTGCTCAGACTGGGACATTATGAAAAGTTTCCTTGATCTCACAACTGTCACTTAAGGGCCGCAAGGACATGCTGGCTGCTTGAGTGAGCCACACACAGCCAGAGCAGGCAGGGAGCCTACCATAGTTCCACTGTACTGCTGACTAGACTTTTATGGCTTAGTCAGCCGTGCTGACTAGAACCATCAGAGTCCCTTTTGCACCAAAAACCGGACAGCTGCCAACCCTAACTTCCATGACTTAGACTGTAAGAAAAACGAATACATGGTTCATTTAGTACACTTTAGCTATGTCTACAATACATGTTGTTGCACAAGAAGATATGCAAATGAGCTGCAGTGATGAATATTGCGGTGCCTCATTTGCATACCTAATGAGCCGCCATTTTGTGGAAGGGGCTTTGTGCAAGAAGGAGCTGTCTACAGTACTCCTTGCACAAAAAACCCTCTTGTGCAGGAGCCGTTCTTCCTGAAAATAAGAGGATAGCTCCTTCTTGTACAAAAGCCCTTTCTGCAAAAATGGCAGCTCATTAGGTATGCAAATGAGGTGCAGCAATATTCATCGCCACGCCTGATTTGCATATCATCTTGCGCAACAATGCGCAGTGTAGACGTAGCCTTTGAGTATGTGTTAATTTGCTATAACTTTTTAAGGCGGGGGAGGGACTTAAACAATGAAGGGTCCTGCAGCATCTTGGAGACTAACAAGAAATGTAGACAGTATCATGAGCTTTCATGCACACAACCCACTTCAGATGAATAGAGTAGGGGTCCAGAGGTACAAATAAATAGCAGAATGAGAGGGGATTTGGGGAGGGAAAGGGGAAAAAAAACACCTTATCAATTTAAGTGTCCATGCTAAATGAGGATAATAGAGTGGGCTTTAAGTACTCGATACTTAGCTTTTGATGCCATTTGGGCGTTGAATATAATGGCCCATCCAATACATGTTGTAGCAGGGTGTTGCCCTGCCCTGGCCCTTTAAGGGGCTGGGAGACCTGGAGTCAGGGGAAGCCCAGCTGAGGGCAATTTAAGGAGGGCCCAGCTGGAGCTTATAAGAGCAGCTTCTGGGAGGAGGAGAGGGTTCTGCCTGTCTGCTGCCCCAGGCTTTGGGCCCAGTGAACCTAGACTACCCAGCCTGAGGCCCAGTGCTGCATGGAGGTGGTCATGAAAGGTGGGGGCTTGCACGGAGGCAGCCTGAAAAGGCTGGGCTGCAGGGAGGCAGCTCTGGCTTGCACGGAGGCAGCTGCGGTTGGCTGGGGACACTTGAGCCAGGGAAGCCCAAGGCCAGAAGGCACAAAGGCAGAGGTGCAGGAGGGAACTGGGCAGACCAAGGAGCTGGGTGTTTCAGGAAGGAGCGGAGTGCTCCTGGGTGGAACTAGGGGTCCCCGGGAGTAGGGAGGACCCTGGGAGTACCAGAAGAACAGTGACTTCCCCTTTTCTCTCTTTCCCCCCCTCCCCCGGAAGGAGGTGTGGACGAATAGCGGAGTGATCACTGCTGGAGGGCAGTGACCTGAAGAGAACACCTCACCCAAAGGGGGTGCGTCGGCGGCAGGTGACTTCCCCACATGCCACCCTGAGGGAGTCATCTGGGCAAAAAAGTGCAAAGCCGTGGGAAAAGTGAGTGAACCCGCTACAATGTGTTTGTTCAAACCTTGCTTAAATGTGTCAGATTTGCATATGAAGGCAAGTTCTGAAGCTTCTCTCTAGCTGGCTTCTGAAATTGTGTTGTAAGAGGACAGTCATTTTTTAGATCCATTAATGAGTGCTTGGGCAAGTTTAAAACGTTCTCCAACAGGCTTCTCTGTGTTACCAGTTCGAATAGCTGATTTGTGTCTATTAATCCTTTGTTGTAGAGGACTTTTCAATTTGGCCAATACACTTGGCAGAGAGGCATTGCTGGCACTTGATGGCATAGATAACATTCTTTGTGGATTGCAGTTGTATGAGCCTCTAATGTGGTGGCTTATGTGGTTACATTCTATGATGATGTCAATTGTATAGATGTTTGAACAGAGTTGGCACTGGAGTTTGTTGTTGGTTTTTTTTAAGAAGGTGGGGGGGGTAATCATAGCCTGAAATATTTTCAAATGGGAGCCCAGCAAAAGAGTCTGAGAACCCTTGCCCTACCTAAAGAGTTGTGTGAATGTTTTTGTCGTGTTCTCATATATTCATGAGTAGACCAGCAATTGGAAGTGAATTCAGTAGTCCATGAAGAAAAGTAGAAAATATGACTCTGAAAACTTTCAACCAAATCTTTTCTCAAGCATATGGGCTCTTTGACTTCAAAGGACACCAAGATTTCTCCTGTATCTGTAACAGAAAAATGATTCCCTATATTAGGACTTGTGAAACCCAATAGGAGTTGAGAGCCTTTAGTATCTTGCTAGAAGCTCTCTGAATCCCACAGGACTTGGTTTCTAATTCTGAATGTAGAGCATTTCTTTGGATAGTATTAGCTGTGTTTCTTAAAGACATTTTCAGTAATTGTGGATATCACATAAATCTATAGATTATAGTTAAATTGTCATATTGAACATTGTTGGAGCTGTTACCAAATAAATAAAAACCTGTCAATCTGAATAGAAAACATAGCTATACATTTCTATATAGAAAAGCTGCTTTTACTGAAAATGACCAAAAGGTGGCAGTGCTCCATGCACAGTTTATTTGCAAATGTCTCACTTCACAGTGCTTATCATTCACTTTTCTTTAAGTATACCCCAGAAAACTATAAGCTTATTTTAAAAAAAAAACCATTTGCAGCTACATCTGTTTTTTTTCCCTATAAGTATGTAAGTATGGTTAGTCAAAATGCTCCTCTAACTGTAATTGCTTCATTATGTACATCCTGCAAATGTCTCATAGGGTGATGGCCTGTATCTCTAAAGTCCAACAGTTTTGCCACTGACTCAGTTGGCAGCAGCATTCTTGACCCACGGTGAAAAGTTAATGAAGCTAAAACTTTCTTGATCCCCGCATACAGATGGAGCGGCAGGTTTGCAGAGTTTTTGGTGGTGCCCAGAGCCCGAGCCCAAACCCATCTCCCCATCCAAACTCCTCCCTGCCCCATCTGCTTGAGGCTCTGGGAGGAAGTTTGTTTAGAAGGCTTCCTGATTCTGATCTACTTAAACAATCTAGTATTACTTTTTGAGGTTTTGGCTAGCTGTTCAATTTTTTTTTGCCTTTCTAATTATATTTTTACACTTCATTTACCAGACTTCATGCTCCTTTCTATTTTCCTCACTAGGATTTAACTTCCACTTTTTAAACAATGCTTTTTTTTTTTAATTTCCCACTTCTTTTTTTTCCCCCCTTGGCTAAGCCACGGTGGGAATTTTTTGGTTCTCTTATTATGGTGTGTGGGGGTGTGGATTTTTTTTTTTTTTTTTTGGTAATTTGGAGCATACATTTCAGTTGAACCTCTATTCCCGGGTGCGTTTCCTCTGGCAGACTGCAGAGTTTGGAGGATGGCATGGGAGGTGGTAGACATGCCACACTCGCAGCTGGCCCAACTGTGAAGAAAAGTTACAAGGGCAATCATCCCAGAAGACAGGGTGTGTGAAGCCTAGCCCTAATCTCGGAGCTGACACCGAAGGTCTCGGTTCAGATGATCGTGATGTGCTTTGAGCAAGACCATTTGTTGCCTAGTCAGTGGGCACTTTCCTGCAGGGACACAGACATCCCAGGAGAGCATCACTACACCCGTGGCCCAGGGACAAGCAGGCATGGGAAGGTGATGGCCAGGCCAAGAAGCCTGTGGGCGGGAAGGTGAGGATGGGGCAGCTCAGATGCCTTCTGTGTCCCACAAACATCAGGCCCGGCACTGAGAGAAAAAGTCTATCACTGCACGCTGGAGGAGGTGGGGGTTTGGGAAAATGTGTGAGTGTGGCAGATGCCCCTTGCTGGAGAGAGTGCTATTAGTTTCCTCCCTCTACCTCCCCCAGCAGGTTCTCTTACACAGGATCAATTTCCACATCACCGTGCTTGACTGGAAGTGAATGCTGCCTGAGTGTGGGCATGATTCTGTGGTGTGTGAGATACTGCTGTGTGGTTCCATGACCCCAGCCTCCTGAGTGGTGACTTGTCATGGGAAGGTGTCCGACCACGGACGCTGGAGCAAAGGAGGCCTCTCCAGTAACTTTGTGAGAAGGACCGAGGGGTTCCTGACTAAGAGCATCATGGGGCTTCGTGTTCTGGACTGGGGCTCCATGTGCACAGGCTATTGTGCGACACCTTCTCCCCCCCCCCCACCCCCCGGCCAAATAGGCTGAGCAAGTAGTGAACAGCCCCTCACAGCTTGCCACCTAAACTCACATATAGGTAGAGAAAGTTATAGAACTCAGTTGAAGTGCCTTGTCCAGGTTCCTCAGACCCCTGGGAGCAAGGGAGCGGCTTCGGGATAAGGAGTAGCTCCTGGTTTGTGGGCATGGTCACCTGGCTGGCCTCCTCTTCCTCCTCCTCCTCCATAACCCTTCCCTCATGGAGGCTGACGCTGGGCATGTCCTGGTTGGACTAGACTATGACCTGTGGGGAAAGGGGGGTGATGTGACCGTCCTCCTTCCAGGATGTCATTGAGCTGTTTGTAGAACCGACACGTGTGTGATGCCACCCCAGAGCATCCACGCTGCTCCCTGGCCTTATTGTAGGGCTGCTGGAGCACCTTTATTTTCATGTGGATCTGGTTAAGGGTCTCTGTGTGTCCCTTCTCGGCCAAGTTGGTTGCCATGCACGTCTGCATTGCGCCTTTTGGTGTGGAGATCCTGGAGGTTGGTGGTCTCACCCCAGACCTCGATGAGATTCAGGATCTCTGCACCAGTCAGGTTGGTGCTTGCTTGTGTCCCTAGCCAGGGATACCAAGGGTGCTGCGGTAGTGCTGGCAGCTATGGGGGACTCACAGGGAGAACTGGGGTCTGCCATGACTCCTTGGATGGTTCAGTGTGGTACAGCTCTGGCAAGGCTGTCCTCATGCCACAATCCCTTAGTGGAGCTGGCAAGTGTGGCCAGAGTGGCCACAAGTACAGTTGAGAGGCTGCTAGAGGCCAATTATTTTGAAATAGCAGCAGCTGAGCATCCATACGCCCGCTATGTTGAAATAACCATTTCAAAATAACTATTATTCCTGATGGAAAGCAGGAGTACAGACTTTGAAATAACCAGCCCGTTAGTTCGAAGTAACGGGCTTGGTAATGTGGACACGCCGCTTGTAGACCAGGGCTTATTGTAGTTAATCTTGGTTGATATTGGTAGCAATGATATGTTAAAATAAGATATTTAAGATGTCCCTTTTAAAAATGACTTTGTTTGCAATTATTTCACCTTTCATAATCTAAACTCTTCCGTATTAGTGAGACAGGTTTGTTGAATTCCTAAATTCCTGTCTTACTGTGACCTAGCAACAATTATTAATCAAGAAATTAATATTCATCAAACATCTAACATAACAATGGAAGGTAAAAGAGAAAAGTACATATCAGATGGGGGGGGGGGAAGGGGAAAAGGGCAATGATTAAGCCCCAATTTAATCTTTTCAGTGTAGGCAAGTGTACAGCTTAGAATTTCTCAAAACAGAAAGGTAGCTTGGCAGCCTTTCTGCCTATTTAATAAAATTAGATAAGCTCCCCAAAGGTGTCCTGTGATAAAGTCTATTTGTAATCTATGTAAAGTTTTCTTTTGTGTGTTTGTAGGCATATGCATTGTTGGGGAAACTACTCTGTGATTCCTCTGATTTACTGACATGGCTGAAATCAATTGTAGAACTGGGAAAATACTGGAGTATGGGTTGTAAGAGCTGCTGCAGGCTGTGCTTGTAAGTAAATGATGATCTTTTCAGAGCACTGTACAGCCAAATTATTAAAGATGGTTCCTGAAGAAAGTTAAAACACAGAACTTAATGATGATGTCATGGTTGGTGAGTTGTTAGTTCATGCTTTAGTATTGAGAATTGTGCTATTTCTTTACTTTTTATCCAATGATTTGAATCCTGAGGGGAAACAATTAAATTCTGCCAAGCCTACTTATCTGTCAGTTTAAAAAAAAGTTATAATACTTTTAAGAATGTATTTCAATTATCTTTGTAAAATGTCACTGTTGTGGGAATTGAGTGTCAGAAAATTACTTAATGAGAGTAGATGTTGAGATTCCTATGTTAAAACTTCATTAGTGTTCAAGCACATCTGTATATTTTGATGTGAAGTTGACAGAGCAAATACAATTTGGTCTGAGGACAATGCTTGGTCTTCCTAGGGCCCTGTCTACCCTACCACTTTTGAATAGAAGCCTCAGTGTGGACATTGCAATATTGATAGAAGAGCATCCCTCACTAACACAGCTGCCACCACTCATAGAGGTGGTATTATGCTGACTGGAAAATTCACTCATTTGCATAGAGCAGCTACATGAGTGATCTTACAGTGGCACAGCTGCATCACTTGCTAGTGTAGACCTGGCCTCAGCATAGTTTTAATCTTTTGATGTGTCTGACTCTAACCATATCAGTTTCCTTTAAGGTATACATTTTCAGGCAGGGAACTGAGTGTTAAAATTTCAATGTCAGTAGATCTAGTACTAGCAGATATCTGTTTTATGTAATCCTGACTCATAAACTGTAGGTAGTAAGTCATATAGTTTAAATAAAAAGAAAAAGTAGCTTTGGTTTCCATGTTTGCTCCCATCAGCTCCTGGAAAAAGAACAATGACTTAGCTTTCCAGGGAATACTAGGTCTATTCAGAACTAGAAATGTTTAAAAATAATCTGTTGGAAACACATCTTGAAAAATTTAATAGCTAATTTTCTGTTTCATTTGTTTGTTGTGTCCATTTTTCATTGACCATAACCTTCTTTAAATTTTACATCCTGCATTGAAATTCTGTGTTCAGTTGCTAATGTTTCCTTGTGTTACCACAGCACAGTGAAGCACATGAAAGTAAAGGCATAAATTAAGGTCATGTGTTCACAGTTACTAACCAGGGACAGATTTTGAAATACACTAATAGGCCAAATGCCCTATTTCTTTGAGCAACAATGCTGAAGCACAGGTTAACCTTAGGACCTTTAGGTCTGTCATAATGTGTGGTCCAGTAATGTAAGAGTGAACAGCCATAAGATCAGTGTGGTTCAGTTGTTTTTTAAACAGCTGACTGAAAAGAACAAACTACTTATTTTTAAAAAATATCAGAAATTCTGGAATATTAGTTGTGAATATGGTGGAACATAAACTCCACAGTTAATTAATTTTAACAGAGATAATCCCTTTTGGAAGATTATACTGCTGGGTTGAATAACATTGAGTAGCAGCAGTGTATTCCTCAGTCATCTTTTTGTATATAAATGTGGTGGTGAGTGGGAAGGTTTTTTTATTTCATTTATTTTCAGAATGTAGGTGTTTAATCTCCTCTTAAATGGTTGATTCAGCAAAGCATGGAAACTTGTGTTTAACTTCAAGCAAGAGAGCCTTGATTCAGCAGGGCACTTCACTGTGTGCCTGATTTTAATCATATGACTAATTGCACTGGCTTCAATAGGACTGCTCACAGGCTTAGTGACAAGCATGCATGTAAGTGACTTATTCAGTTGGAGTCATGAGTGCCATTGATGACTTAGAGTCCCATTGAGTGCTATGCTTTATTGGGGCCAATATCTACTATATATATATTTTAGAGATTTTGTCTATTTGTTCAAGAACACCTCCTAAATGGTAAGGGCTAGGACCACCAAATAAATATGCAGCTTCCTCTTACCATTAACTTAAATCAACATAAGGGTTAGGCTGTGCCAAGAAAATGTGGTGTGCCTGGAATGGAATTATTTCTCACAAAACCATACAGAAAGGAGAATCACCAAGCCGATGAAAGGGCCTGGCTGGAGGAACGGGGGTGCACCCATGTCCATCCAGGAATGCCCCAGCCCTGAGCCTCCCACCCTCCAGGCATCCTTTAGGGAGGCTGGAGAGGGCTGAAGCTCACTGTCAGGGAGTGAGGGAAAGTGCATAAACTTAATTGAGTTAAGGATCCAAGCAATTCTGGGTGAATACGCTAGTTATAAATATGGCTGTTGCTTTTGACATGAAAGGGAATACCACATCCTTACAGAGAGAAGGATAATCTGCTAATTCTTCTAATTTATACTGGGATAAATTGCATAAATGATAAATATGTATTCTATTACAGCCTCTCTCCAACTTACGAACTGGTTACGGACCAAGCAATTGGTCGTAACTCGGTTCGTTCGTAAGTCGGACCCCATTGAGTTACAATTGACCGCGCTGTTCATAAGCGTGGATCACGTTTGTAACTTGGGGTCTGCCATTTACGACAGCTTTGGTCGTAACTGCAAACGGTCGTAAGTTGACCGTTCGCAACTCGGGGACCAGCTGTACATTGGAATGCTCACAGATGAAGTGCATGATTGATGTCGTGGAAAGAGGCAAAGTCATCTGATAAAACTGTGGACACTAAGTAAGAGGCACAATGATTTTGTGGCTCCTTTCAATTTCATCAGATACAAAAACATCTTTATTTAGACAAATTTTGAATATTGTCTGCATAAAAAGTATTTCTTAATATATTAATGGTGTCTTCTTCCTGGTGGATAGATACTTAGCATATACACGGCTTCAGATTGGTAATTAGGGATGGAGAATATCTATAATGTCAGTGTGATCATAAATACATTTTCTTTTCCACAATTATTTATAATTTTCCTAGCTTCGCGGTTAGTTTTTTCACAAACAGTGCCCTTCAACAATGTTAGAGCGCATGTCACTGAAAACCAGCCGCATCAAATGCCTGAAACACACTCTCACCTCTAGTGTGCAAGTTATTCATATTGCTTCTCAGGGGACACTGTTCCTACCAAGTGTGACATTATTGGTACATCTAAATTAGAACTACTGTTGCACACTTTAAAAAATGCTCTGATAACCTTCTTGTAATCAAGAGATAGCATTCTGTTTTTCTATCTGGATGGCAAGCTCTGGACATTAATCATATCTTCCTTGGTTATGTAAAGTATTGATCACACTGGTGCATAATAAAGAATAAAAATATTATTTTCCAGCATCCTCTTTCTGTCTACGTATCGATGTCTCCTTGCACCTCTCTTGATGTTCCATCACAATAAATATCTAAGTTTTATCTATATTTTTTTATTAGTCTTTATCACTTTGGACGTGTACATGTAAACTAGGCATGTAAAATTCCATTCAATTGGTTAACTGGTTAAACATAGTGTTAGACATGTTTAAGCAATTAGCTGATAAAAGGGGGGGTATGCAAGAGGGCTGTTCCAGCCCAACTGGACTGGAGCTGCACTCCCATGGAGGGCAAGACTGCCTTTTCCAGCCCAATGAGGGCTGGGAGATGGTGGCCCCATGTGGAGCTGCAAGCAGTAGCCCCAGGCTGGTGGAGTCTGGCTCCTGGAAGCACATGGGGCTGCCATTTCTGTCTCTCCCTAGGGCCTGGTTGGGCTGGAGCAGCCCTCTCTGAGGCAGGCCACTCACAGGAAGTAGGTAATAAGTTACCAGTGTTCCCTTTAAGTTGCAGGGCACCAAAGCTTCACAGGTGATTGATTATCTCTGCCCAGCCAGAGGTTCAGGGCTCTATGCACAGAGCTGACTGACTGGGCGGGGCTGATGAATCACCTGTTAAGCTGCAGGGCAGCACAGCTTTGAGGGGAACAATGGGGTGGTTACCCATTTACATCCCTAATGTAAACATGATGTTCTGTTAATCTTCCCTTTCTTTGCAACACATAATCAACAGAAATCTTTGTTCTTGATAGCCCATTTAATTGCAATGGAAATGAGTGTGACATCACCCAAAAAACCCCCCTGCTTTTGAACATATAGCAAATAAATTTAAATTAATGGAAATTGCCTTCTCTTAGAACTGGAAGGGACCTAAAAGTCAGAGTCTAGTCCCCTGCCTTCACAGCAGGACCAAGTACAATCTCTGACAAATTTTTGCCCCAAATCCCTAAATGGCCTCCCCAAGGATTGAGCTCTCAACCTTGGGTTTAGCAGGTCAATGCACAAACCACTGAACTATCTGTCCTCTGCCAGAATATTTAAGGAAAGGCAGATCCTATTTTATTACAAGTTGGTGGTGGTGAGAAGAAGAAAATGGGAAACTTGCTTCTTAAGGAATGTTGTTGGTTTTTGTTTTGTTCTTTGTTTTTTTTCTCCCCCCCCCCCCCCCCC
>JANRFK010001234.1:38340094-38369194 GCA_030068395.1 Apalone spinifera
CCCCCCGCCCCCGCCACCCAGGGGAGGAAGAGAGGGTATGCTTGGGCTGCACAGCTTAAAGCCGCCTTTTGCAGTGCTTGAAACCTATGCCCTGCCGTGATCCCCGTGATACTTGTCTAAAGTGGCTGAAGGAAAGATGTCTTCCAGACAGCTGCCAAGATTTGTAGGGGCTTTAAGCCCAAAACAAAAAGGGAGAGAGACTCCAGATTGAAGCTGCTGCTTATAGAGTCAGCTCTCCCGCCTGCAGCACTGGACCCAGCACTAGTGGTTCGCAGCACACTGGGATCAGTGCCAAAGTCGATGGACGCACTGAAGCCTTCGATTGCACCCAGTGCTGGCACCACATCATGGCACCATTTTCAATCGCCGGTGCCGACAAAGACCACCACCCACAGGGTCACGTCGTCTTCTTGCCATGGATAGAATGCGTCCGCAGGTGGGACACTCTGGAGCTCCTCTGCCTCCTGGGCACCTCGATGCTCCTGTGCTGGTCAGGTACCAGTTGAGCTCAGTGAGGGCAGCTAGCCCAGAATTGTAGGACATGCCTGTGGAGGATGTCTAGAAACCCTCTACGCTGGACACATTTGACATATATCGCGACTTGGTAGCACCGATATCGGCACCAGGCTCAGCACCGCCAACAGATGTCAGGGAAGCACCTAGTCCTCTGGTGCCACCAGGGAAGTACCATCAGGGAAGTGATTGCCACCAAGATCTGCGCCTTCATTTTTGGCAGTGCCAAGCACTCCAGCAAGTGCCTTCTGCTGCCGGTATGATCTCTGGCACTTGGGCTGTCTTCCACCCAAACGCTGCCACCTCCTCCTGTTCAGCACTGGGGGAAGCCAGCTGCCTCAGTCCAACACTGGACTCAGCACTGATCCCTGGTTGACCTTAGAATATTCATCAGAGTCTGTACTGTTGAGGGCCTCGTTTAATAGGTCTCTATCGCGTCACCTCTCCTATTCCAGGCACTGCTTCCAGCATTGTAGTCTACCGGTGCAGCAGACGTGGCCTCTGCAATGGCAGCTGCAAGTGCAGTGCTCTTTCTGGACCCCGTGGAACAACCACCAGGCACAGGGACCTATGCCTTCAAGACCTGGGTCAACTGGCTCTTATTCTAGGGGTACCCTCTCAGCCATACTACTTCCATGGGCACTGGTGTTGGATCACAAGTGTAGCTCCCAAAAGGAAACAGCCAGACCACCCATAGAGGGAGAGGTTGCGACAAGCCAGGTGGCAGCTCTGGACCCACCACAGGCACCAGATATCCAGCAGGGTCTGGAGCATCTGGCCATCAGGGATTCATCCTCCTCATCCCCAGATGAATCCCTGGCTGACCCTTCGCCACCCATGCCTGACATGGATACTAGGACCCACCAAGAGTTACTGAAGAGGCTAGTGCATAACTTGGGGGTCCAGCCAAGGAGGTTGCAGACGATGCGGGCCCTATGGTCGACATCTTCACAGCTGAGACCCCAGTTAGGGTAGCACTATCCCTCAATAAAACACTGGCTAAGATTTCCAAGACACTGTGGGAGACGCCAGCATCTATTTCCCCAACCCAGAAGGGGGTAGAACACCTATATTTTGTTCCTCAGTCAGGGCATAAGCACCTCTATGCTCATCCACCTCCTGGCACCTTGGTAGTTCAAGCTGCCAATCACAGAGAAAGACAGGGACATCCAGGACCTACCCAAGAGCAAGGAACCTAAAAAGCTGGACTTGCTGGGATGGAAGGCCTATGCCACCAGGGGTTTGCAACTAAGGATTACAAACCACAGGCAATGCTTAGGAGATACGCCTACAATACTTGGATGAGAAATTCAAATAACTCCTCCCTGAGGACTCCCGTCAGGAGTTTGGGGCACTCACTGAGGAGGGCAAGCTGGTATCCCACATGGCCCTGCAGGTGGCTCTAGTTGCTGTGGACTCAGCCACCAAGGCAAGGTCTACAGGGATAGTCATGATGCATAGCTTGTAGCTACATGTGTCCTGTATCGCGCCCAAGGTCCAGAACACTATCCAAGACCTTCCCTTTGAAGGGAAGGTCTGTTGAGCCGGGCTGTTGTCAGACCAAACGATGATTAACTATTTAGCCCAAAGGACTCCAAAGTCACTGAAATCCTGGGGCATGCATACACACACCGTCCCCTCAATCCTAGATCCCCTCCACACCCATATAAGGAGGGCCAAAGAGCTGACTCTCCTAGGGATCATAACAACGGGGGGAGAAATGGAAGGAGGCAGTTGAGGTCTGTCTCTAACCAGGGTGTGGGCCCATTCACAAAGCAGCAGGGGCACAGATCAGGCTCTCAAATTTGCACCTGATGACAGAGTTCCAGCCCCTGTATCAGAGCGCTCTCCTGTCAATTGTCTGTCCCACTTCTACTGTGCATGGTGCCAGTCACCTTGGATCACTAGGTGCTAGACACGGTAGAATTGGGATATTCTATCCTATTCAAGGACTACTCTCAAGTACCTTTTAAGAGGTCTAGATTCGAGATCTGGGAGCAGTGGAATTGGTTCTAGAGGAGTTCATGGGAAAGGGGTTTTATTCCTGTTTCTTTATTCTAAAGGAGGTCTGTGTCTCATTCTGGATCACAGAGATCTAAACACCTTCATAAGAAAGACAAGGTTCAGAATGATAAAGCTGGCTTCCATCATTCTTGCTCAAGCTGGGGGCCTGGAACTGCTTGCCAGAGGATGTGGTGAAGTCTAGGACTTTAACAGGGTTAAAAAAAGAGCTAGATAAATTCATGAAGGTTAGATCCATCAGTGGCTGTTAGGGTAGGAATGGGATCCCTAGCCTCTGTTTCTCTGGAGGTGGGTGATGGGGGGAGGGATCATGTGAGGATTACCTTTTGTGTTTCCTCCCTCTGGTATTGGCCACTATCCGCAGACAAGATACTAGGCTGGATGGACCATTGGTCTGATCCAGTATGGACATTCTTATGAATAGTACGCTGCCCTTGATTTGAAAGATGCTTATTTTCACATATCCATGACCCTTTCCCACAGGAGATTGCTCAGATTTACAATCAGGCTGGACCATTTTCAGTTTGTGTCTTTTTCTCCCCGTCCTCCTCCCCCGGGCTTTCTATGGCCCCATGTGTTTTTACAAAATGTTTGGCAGTGGTAGCAGCCCTTCTCGGGGAAACGCAGGATCCAAGTCTTCCCCTACCTAGACAACTGGTTAATCGGGGCACCTCCAGAGCTCAGGTACTGCAGCATATAGACCTTGTCAGGAACACTTCTGCTCAGCCGGGTCTTATGCTAAACAAAGAAAAATCGACCCTCACTCCTGCACAAACAATAGAATTCATGGGGGGCTTGCATGGACTCCACAACTGCTACGGCTTTTCTCTCCAAGGCCAGGTTCCTCTCCATCAGAGACATCACACGTCTGAGAGGGTCGCCTCTCACAATAGCCAGAAATTGTATGAAACTGCTGGGCCATATGGCAGCATGCATGTTTGTGGTGCAGCATACCAGGTTATGCTTCCACCCCCTGCAGGCATGGCTCACGTGCACGATCCAGTAAGCTTTCTGCTGCACATGGTAGTTTTGGTGCCTTCAGAAGTCCTGGACTCCGTGAAATGGTGGCTTCAGGACATAGTCTGTGTGGGCATCCTCTTCACCAGACCGAGCCCCTCAGCCAAGCTGGTGATGGATGCTTTAGACACTGGCTGGGGAGCACACCTCGCGGACCTCCAGACTCAAGGTATGTGGTCACAGGCAGAGTGGTTGTTGCACCACAGGCAGGTTGGAGCTAAGGGTGGTTCTCCTACCCTGCCAAGTGTTCTGCCTCACCTGTCTCAGTCCTGACAGACAATACAGCAGCAATGTTTTATATCAATAGTCAGGGTGGAGCTCATTCTTCTGCACTGAGTCAGGAAACACTCTCCCTATGGGAGTTCTGTATTGTCCATGCAATTTATCTCAAGGCCTCATACCTTCCAGGGATGCTCAATGTCCTGGCAGATTGCCCCAGGGTGCACAAGTGGTCTCATAGGGGATATAGCCCAAGACATTTTCTGCAGGTGGGACTGTCCCAACGTAGATGTGTTCGCCACCTATAGCAACACTGTGTCAGAGCTTCTACTCTTATCTGAAACGCATCCTAAGGTCACTGGGGATGCATAGCCTCTCCAACTCCTCTGTGTTCCGGCCCACCTTCCCATTCATACACAGGGTCTTGCTCAAGGTGCACAGGTTCAAGACAGCAGCAATTTTGGTGGCTCCAGTATGGCCCCATGCTTCTGGATCTGTGGGTAGAGAAACCCATTATGCTTCCCTTGCTATCTTACCTGGTCTCCCAGGACCTGGGAGAGGGTCAGCTCTATCACCTGAACCTCCAGTCTCTCCACCTCACAGCATGGAAAATTTTGTGGTTGAGAGGAGTGGAACACCTCTGTTCTGAGTCGCTGCGGAGGGTGCTGTCAGAGAGAGTAGGACACCCTCCACTAGGGCCATGTATTTGGCTAAGTGAAAGTGTTTCTTCTTATGGTCTTCTCAGAAGGGAGTGGAGCCATTTCAAGCTCCCATCCCTCTCATTCTCGATTACTTGTTGGAGCTTTGACAACAGGGTGCACCTATCTCTTCAGTGAGGGTCCACTTGGAGTCTGTTTCAGCATTCCACCCAGGGGAGCAGGGCAGAACAGTGTTTGCCAAATCAGAAGTTAAATGGTTTTTGAAGGGGCTGGATAGGCTGTATCCTCCTGTCCAACAGTCCCTACTGCCCAGGGATGTTAATTTGGTCCTAACAAGGCTCATGAGCAGTGCTCACTCCAAATTGTGCAGTAGCACAGCTTCACAGGTGACTAATCAGCCCCGCCCAATCAGAGGCTCAGGGCTTTATGCATGGAGCTGACTGAGGGTATGTCTACACTTGCACGCTCTTTCGAGAGGGATGCAAATGAAGACATTCGAAATGGCAAATGAAGCCAGGATTTAAATATCCCGTGCTTCATTTGCATATCCACGTTATGGCGTTATTTCAAAATAGCACTATTTCGAAATAACGCCATAATGTGGATATGCAAATGAAGCACGGGATATTTAAATCCTGGCTTCATTTGCCATTTCGAATGTCTTCATTTGCATCCCTCTCTCGAAAGAGCGTGCAAGTGTAGACATACCCTCAGTCAGATCCATGCATAAAGCCCTAAGCCTGTGATTGGGCGGGGCTGATTAGTCACCTGTGAAGTTGTGCTGCCCTGCAGCTTAGAGGGAGCACTGCTCATGAGCCTTCTGTTCAAGCCCTTAGCTATGTACTCCCTAGTGCACCTCTCTTGGAAGGTTGCCTTTATGTTGGCCATCATGTTGGCTAGGTGAGTATCAGAATTAAGAGCCCTCACCTCAGAGCCCCCATAGATGGTGTTCTTTAACAATAAGGTTAGATTGTGCTCCCACCCAGCATATCTGCCCAAAGTTCTTTCGCAGTTCCACATGTGCTGAGAGAGATTTTTACTAGTGTTCTTCCCAAAACTACATTCTATGCCCAAAGAACAGGCTAGCTGTTAGGAGGGCTTTGGCCTTCTATTTAGAAAGAACAAGATCATTTCACAGATCAGCCCAACTTTTTGTTTTAAAAGTTGAAAGGATGAGAGGCCTCCCGATATCAGCCCAATATTTATTTTCATGGATCACCTTATGTATCAAGGCGTGTTATGATCTTGCAAAGAGACCAGCGCCTCGTATTACCGCACGTTCCACTAGGGCACATGCTTCGTCTATGGCCTTTCTAATGCAAGTGCCCATTCTGGATATTTGTAGGGCAGCCATATGGTTATCAGTGCATACTTTCACCAGCCATTATGCTATTGAGCAGCAGGCCAGGGATAATGACGCTCTTGGCAGAGTGGTGTTGCAGTCCACGTCCACATAGTCTCCAATCCTACCTCCATTGGTAGGACTAGGAAGTTACCTACATGGAATGGACATGAGCAAGCACTCAAAGAAAAAATGGTTACTTGCATCTCCTAACTGTTGTTCGAGATGTGTTGCTAATGTTCATTCCAAATTTCCCTCTCTCCCCTTCATCTGAGATTTCTGGCAAGAAGAAATTGAGGGGATGGAGGGTTAGCAGAGGAGTATTGTGCACAGATATATAGGCACCACTCCAGGGAACTCCCTGGCTGGCCTAACGGGTACTGCAGAGCGAAAAAGTTTCTGACATTCATGCATGCCTACGTGGAATGGACATGAGCAACACATCTTGAAGAACAACAGCTATGAGATAAGTAACCCTTTTTTCTGAGACTTCTAAAGTTTTAGTTTTAACAACAAGATCATGGTAACAAACTGGTTACTCACTATTGCTTACTATGTAAGGAATATTGTTTATTTTGAGGTTGGAATTTTTTTTTCTACAGCAATATTCCCTCAAGTACTTCTTTTCAGTGACAAGTGTCTGTCTGAGTTTTGACTTTGGGTCTTTCCTATCATAGAAGTCCGTGCCTCTTCATTTTTCTACTTAGGATAACAAAGTTCAGTTTCAGAAATGAGGAAAAATATCTGAGGATATACAATATGCCAGTCTTCAATGATGTGCCATTATTGATGAAAATGCCATTTTAGAAGATGGAAAACATGGAAGAGTGTTTAAATAACAGTAAATGACATTTTCAGTGATGTAAAGATTTTCCTAGCTTCACTCGATAAGCAAAAACCCTACCAATGATCTTAAATGTTCTAATTTACATATATAACATCTTCCTATGACAATTATTTATTTGGATCTTGGCCAGGTTTATAAGAGTCACCAGTTGTAAATCCTTAAAGATGCCAGATTCAGAATCCTGAAGACATAAATTTTCTTTTAAAGTACAGAATAAGTACAATGTGGCAGTAATAACCACTCAATTTTCTCACTGCCCACAAAACACAGTATCTCAACACTGAACTAGACTGACCATCTCTAGGGACTGAAAAGCAAATCAGCCTATTCTATGTCAAAGCCCATTCTGTGGTTGGCTTATGTGATGAGTGCCAACAAAGTTATAAATCAATATTAGTTGTGATGGTGGTTTCAGAGTAGGAACTTGACATTTCTGTTAAAGATTTTTTTTTTAAGACACAGATGTTCCCTTACTTTCCATCCTAGAAGAGTGAGCACATTTGTAACTTCTATACAAAATAAGCTTTACACCTGCAAATTAGATTAAGTGAGAAAAAGCTGTGCTCAAGCCAGATGTAAAAGAAATTCTACACGTTACTATGAACGCTTTTTAGTTTGATCAGCTATAAGAGTCTTATTATATCCCAATGAGATTAATGTCAGTACTGGCATTTGCAATATTTATTAAGTATATCAGGAGATTAATCTTTTCTTTTTTTAAATTTGCTACATCAAACTTGCTGGTCTTAGTCACTGTTAACGGTTTATTTGCACTGTAAAATGTATTTTGCTTCTCCACATCAAAGGCAATGACAACACTCTAGTTGAAATGATTCTGCAGGAATAGTTGGTTAAATGTTTTCCTATAATGATACCATAACTTTTGATGCACTTGCTAGCTCACACTCACATCTATATACTTTTAGTGGTACAGAGTTTAGAGAACTGATAGGTTAAATATTTGTTATGGTTGACAGCTCTTTGTTTAGTAAGATGGAATTCTATGGTGGTGGAAATGGTACCCCAAATACCCATTCTGGTTAGTACTGATGTGTATGATTCTGCTCCTTGCTTTTCATTTCAAATGGAGCAAAATCACTGTGAACCGTACATGATAAATTTCACATCTCTAAATTATTTTAATCAGGGTGGCTTTTTTCTGGTAGATGCCAGTGCTGCTATTTTCATATAGTGCTGTAGGTGTGATGGCACTGAACAAAGTGTAGAATGTCAAATAAAGATTTTTCCCTAAAGACTTATCAGTATAATAGCTAATAAAATGTGATGTAATGTAGAATCTAGTTTTAATTGTAGACTACAATACAATACAATACAATACATTACACCTTTTTATGAGAACAAAATTGATCACCACTGCCTTGGAGTTGTACCAATATACTTGGGGATAGAATTGGGCTCTCACACTTAATAATCAACAAGTTTAGACCCTACAACTTTCTATTTCAAACGCATGGGTACCTGTCATCTAAACTGAAGGAAAATCTGTTAGTGGTAGTAATTTAGTCTATAGACCCGCCACTAGAAAATATGATGGCTCAATTACTTTATGGAAGTGCCTTTCTCAATTTCACAGTTGAAGTGGAGTTAAATTTTGTACTTTATGCAGAGACTTATCCACTTTGTTACCTGAAGAATACTGTATATTTTTACTGAAATTACAGCACTTATTATGTGACTATAGAATAGAATCATAGAATACTAGACCTGGAAGGGATCTTGAGAGGTCATCAAGTGTAGTCCCCTGCCTTCATGGCAGGACCAAGCACTATCTAGATGAGTGGTCCCCAATGCGGTGCCCACAGGCGCCATGGCGCCTGCTGGGGCATTCATGTGTGCCCACCTAGTGATCAGGGCTGGCCCGAGCCATTCTTGCGCAAAAAAGTATTTCAAAATGGCTTCTATCACCTATTACTTTTAAGGCCACTGTTGCACTCAGTTAAGATGTCATCTTTCAAAACGGCCACTATCTCCCATTAATCCCAAAGGGAATGAAGTCAAGTTGTCATCTCCCACTGAAGTCCAATTCTTGTGCTCCCTGCCTCTTCTGCTGGTCTACCAGTCTCTGCTCTGGAGCATTCTGTGTTCTCGATAGACTCTTCTGAAGTACCTCTGGAACAGCTATTCAGCACAGAACTTCAGTACACAGAAAATAAGATCTTCATATCCCTCAAAATTGGTCTGTGTAAGCCTGTAGGGATCGGGGAGGGGCACCTCTCCCTTGGGGTCAGTGGGCGGCCACTCCGCCTCATTGCCCCCTGCTTAGTCTTTTGGGAAATTAACAGTGGCTTTCAGCTCTTCAGGGCTGGTGGCAGGCCAATAAACAGTCCAGAGCCCAGCCCTTTGCTCAAGGCGGGGCATCAAACAAAAAGTTCTGCACCCAGGCCCTCTAGTTCAGCATGGGGCTGCAAGCAAACAGTTCAGAGCCCCAAGCCTTGGTTCGGGTGGAGTGGCAAGCAAGCAGTTGAACAGTCTTAATATGAGCACCCATCTGGATCCCCTTGCTCAGGCAGGGGTCCGGCAGGTTCAGGCTGCTGTTCAGTAACAGCCAAGGGGGGAGACTGCCACCCAAGAGTGGGGTGTCAGGGGGCACGCAGGCCTACTCGTTCCACAGTATCCCAGCCCAGGACCCTAGTAGCAGCACAGCAGGCTGCTGCTGGGTCAGCAGAGATCCATACAGCAACACACTGACCTGATTCTGTCTCAGCCCAATGGTGGTCGGCTACCCCTGCGCTTGTTCCCTCATGTGGTACCTGTGTGTGGTGCAGGTTCTCTGGACTTCAGTGCTCTGGAATCCCCGGCCAGGCAAGCAGTTCTTCCAATCCATCATCCACGTATGGCCCTGGCATCCCAGGACAGTCCTCAGCTTCTCCCAGGCCCAGCTCTCTGCTTGGCTGTGTGAGAGGCTCTGGCTGCTTGGCCATGACTGGACTCTCGGGCAGGCCTTTTATATCTCCAGCCCTGCTTCCTGGCTTCTGGTCAGGTGAGTTGCTGTGGCCAGGTGCTGCCCACCAGGGCTCCGGGAGGGGTGCTTCCCCCTTGGGGTCAGTGGCAGCCACTCTGCCCCACTACAGTCTGTTAATGGCTTAAGTTACACTGCAGTCTGATATGGAAAGTTCTACAGAAATCGAAAACGCTACTATTATTAAATAGCAAGGGCCAGATCCTGATGGGTTTTGCTCAGTCACAGAAGCCTCCCCATCCCTGTGCAGCTGCACAGGAGCCTGCCCCACTAAGGGCACGTCTACCCTGAACCCTTAGCTCAAAATAAGTTAAGCAATTTGTGCTATGCAAATTGTATCTTATTTCGATTTTTTTCAAAATAGGCTATTTTGAAATTCTGCCAATCTATACAGCACCAAATTTCCAAATAACATGCTATTTTGAGACATCCCTTGTGCAATGAGGTTTACAGGGATGCCAAAATAGTGCATCCGCTATATTTCGCCATAGCAGACATGTTCAAAAGACGCGGGGTAGCTGTTTCGGGATACCTCTGGCATCACAAAATAGCATTGTAGTGTAGATGTACCCTAGCTGTCCCTGTCCTCCATGTGTTCATTGGAGTATAGCAAGTGCTTGTCTGCTCTTCCTGGGGAGCAAGTCTCCAGGAAATGTATGAGGAACAATGAAGGGAGTAGAGAATCCTAGCCCTTCCCTCATCCACACCAGCCAGTAGAGTGGAGTCAGTGCACATGAGGGAACAATCTGCTTCAACCTAATAAGATGACTGAGCTAGATTTGTCATTTTAGGCACTACCCTAGGTCTGGGGGCAGTATGGATGGACATTTATCCTAGAAATCAGAGATTGACTCTGGGACAAATATAAGCTCTCCCAGAGTGTCTTCTTAGATGCAGGGTGCATGCATGTTGGTCCTTGGCACACGTCCGACTCTGATTTGCATGCATCATTGTTGTGGAGAACGTGCCTGTCTCTCAATCTCCCCAGTGTTCTTCCTGTGATGATGTAGCTTCCTGCTGGCTCTAATACAGAGTCCTGGCATAAATATTATGAAAAAGCCAACTCAAAATAGAAAAATCAAGAGTAATACCACAGAGATGACGCATAATTTCTTCTGCCTTTAGTAAGATAAGAGTTCTAGTGATAAGTCACTGCTAGCCACTTTGATATAGGACTGGTAGTGCAATCTGAAGTCGGAGCAGTGATAATACTTTTGTGGGATGTATGAAATGTCATAACCACCCCCCACACTTTCTGATAGTTGTAAGAAACAGCTGATCTCCTTATTTGTTACTGTTTCATCCAGGACACAGACATACGTCCCTGCCCAAGACAAAGATGCATCAGAGGCCACTCAGGAGTTTGAACAATGTGGGACAGGAGTTTGGCTGAGGATAGTTTTAGGAGAGGGGTATGAGTATGAGAGAGCAGCTGGAGAGACACTACAGAAAGAAAAATAAAGCAGCAGAAAGTAACAATGTGAAAAAGCACTGAGTGTATGGTTCTGAGAAACAGCCTAAAAGCTGTCTCTGGGTGAGTGCTGACTAAAAGAGGCTTGGAGCAGAGAACTTCTGTTTGATGTTTTTTCTGTGTTCAGGGAAGCAGGAATTGTGTACATTGTTTGTAAATAATAAGGATTGTGTGAAAACTATCTGACTTATCTGTTTCTTCTCCTACTGGAAACAACTGATAGGGCCCTGAACTTTGGTTAATGGGGGGGCGACTAACAATACTATAGAATTTCAGTTTATGAAAGTTTATTTAGTGGAACTTGGCTTGCAAGCCATCTCTCACAAGAGTATTCTATATTATCTGGTTGAGTATCAATCTCCCAGACTTTAATTGGTGCATGTTTTAATTGTAATGGAAGACAAAAATCATTCTGTGACATAACCATAATCAGAAAATGCTTATACTGTTTGGGTTAGTGGCAGAAGAGGCTGAGCTTGCTACCTAAAGATATCTAATATATTCAAATGAGATATTTTTAAAAATTAATGTCTCATTGGAATAAATCATTTGTCTGTTTCATATGCTGCAAAATTTCTAAGATCACTTGAGAAATAATTTCAGAACCTTTACCTTTGAACTTTGGAATTTGTCAGTCCTAGAAATGAAAGTACTAATTGCTCAGAATCAGAAAGAGCTGAGGCTTGTACTCTCATATTTGATGTTGAAAGGATAATCAGGTAAGAAATTAATCCATTAATGGTAGATCGAGAGAGCCACAAATCACAGAACTGTATAAATCAGGGGAGACCTCAGGCCATGTGGCCCCCAGCTTGTCTGGATCCGGCCCGTGAGGCTCAGGGTGTTTCCCCACTAGCACTGGAGAGTCTGCACTGGTGTTCCAGCCACCCCTTCGCCATCTCCCTATGGGGCTAGAGCACCTAGTATCTACTAGTTCAGGCCCCCTAGGCTCTGCTGTGCATGGTGAATATGAGGGGTGTCTTTGTTTCTCAGTTGGGTCCATGTCCATGAGGTTTGGGAGTCTGTCCCCTCCCCCACACACACACTTCTCACGTTTTGTGTGTGGCCCCTGACTTATTTTTTCCTGTGGTCGGAGGCCCCCAACCCAAAAAAGGCTCCCCACCCCTGGTATGAATGCTCAGGGAGGAGGACCAACATTTTTTCATGAAAGCTCTTTTTATTTAGGCATTAAAGATGTGATTATTGCGCTGGAGATGCTGCAATATTCTGGGAGGCCTTTCTAAAGTAGGCTAAAGAGCAGATCAAAATTCCCTGAATTTTCACCAACTATGTGGCTTCTGAATTGTTTTTAAAAAGTTGACAGATGTTGCTATCAGTTTATAGAAAACTGCAATATAAAAAGTCCAGATTTCACATTTGATTCTGCACATTTGCCATCCTATTTACAACTTTTTAGGACCACTGTCTCACTCGTGTAAAAAGCATCAAGTTGAATAGGCCAGGACTTTGGCTGTATCTGTCAGTGCCACTACCCACTGTTTAGTTGTGGTCGCTCTAACCTACAGTGGAGCTTTAAATCCTAATCTCAAAGTGGTGTGCAACAGTTCAGGCACCAAGGTACGAACTTCCTCACGTGGGCTCTGCAGACTTTGAGACAGGCATAAAGTTATTGGGGCATTTCATTGCCATGTTTACCCTCATCCCAGAGTGAATGGTAGTGAATGGGCAAGTCTGGTTTCTACTCTTGTCATCCTCATCTCTCACTGGCCAGAGTAGCTGTGCCATTCTTGTAGCTGCCATAGCAATTTACTGCTGTCAATTACTGCTGTCTGGCAACAAGAAGAGAATTAGGGAGGGATAGCGAGTTGGAGGAGATGTCTGGGTCACAGTGTCCCCTAGGGTGATATAAGTTTATACATTATCAAGGCCATACACAAAACAAAGCTCAAGGTTTTTACTAATTTACTAGGTAGAAGGAAACACTAGTATTGTGACTCTGGAAACTAAAAGCCATTGTTGTGAAGTACTTCTTCCTAAGGTGAGAGACAGTGCTGTGATTTTTATCATGCATCTATATAGAAGAATAATCTAACATATGTAAAATGATGCAAATTTGCATCCAAGCTCAGAAGTTTCAAAACTTCCTGGTGATGAGATCTTTAGTTTTGCTCAAAGAGGGAGGAGAGGAAGATCTCTTCCGCAAAAAGCTTCTTGCACAAAAAGCCTGCAGTGTAGATATAGCCTTAGAGTCCAGTGTTGCCTATTTTGTATATCATTAAGTGCCCTTTAAAAAAAGGTGCTGTATATTTTGTATGCTACTGATACAATAATTGGAACACGTGGAAATCATATAAAGACTGAGAGAGGAAAAATTGCATGTGAAGGAAAAACAGATGTAAGGCTATATATTTGCACCTGGAAATTTGTCACATGGCAGTTCTATGCATTCCCAACAAACCCATAAGGACAAACAATACAAGCAGCTGATAATGTGATTGTGGGGAATGTGTTGACTATGATGATAAGGTGATACTTGTGCACTCTACACTGAAAGTGCATCTGTGAAATATTAGGTGTTTTTTTCCAATAGTAGATCATTTTGGAAATCTTTGCATAATCTCTAAGATGGAGAAGGAAGGTGATGTGTAAGATGATATGATCATTTTAGGAACACTTTCCCAGGGGGAGGATTTTGTATATTGCAAAGACAACACTTCAGGAAGTTTGTCTCCCCTCCTTTAGAAAGGGCCTGATTCTTGTAGTCCTTACTCAGACAAATCACATTCCTTTGTCTGAAGTACTGCAGGATCAGGAATGATCTTTTCTTTACTAACTCTCATGTTGTATGAAATACAATAACATGCACAAAACTGGAAAATGAAAAAAAAATCAGGTTTCTACAGCAAGTTAACTTAGCTGCATGCAGTGTTGTCTAATTCACATTTTTTTCATTGTATTAATGATACAGGCCCATATGCAGGAATTTCTGGGGGATGGTGCTTTTTTTTGTAAATATGAACTGATTTTTTTAAATATAAAGGAACTCAAAATAGTCGTGTAATTAATGTGCAGAAAAGAGGTTAATGAAAAATTTGAGTGGAAACCGTGATTGGTAAAATGATGTTATAATATACTAAAAATTATACAGTAGTAAAGGTTTTACAGAAATTACCTTCTGGGATCATGGCAGGCAATGCGGCTGCCATGACCCCCCCCCCCCCCCCCCCCCCCCCCCCCTCCCTCGGACACCTCTATCTGTTGCTGCTCTACCTTCTCGGCCAGCCCAGTGCTGGGTGAGGGCTGGTGGGGCTTCTGGCCAGCAGGGCTGGGCCCAAGCCGCTCTTTGCATGGGGGGGTTGCCATTTTCCCTGCCCTGGCACACTGCTACTAGCCCCGCCTGCCCATCTCCCTGCAACACAGTATTCTCCCATCCCCCTAACACAATGTTTCTCAAACTTTTGGGCCTCCCTGTCTCAATGCAAACTTCCGTGGACCACCAGTTGCTAATGGAAACTCTCCGTTAATTACATAATTATGCCTGAGCCATTTTGCTAGTGCTGCAGCTAGGGAGAAGGGTTTAATTTAACCACTAAGAAAGGGAAATAATACTTTAAGTGCTTTAACTTTCTCATGTTTATTTAAAACCAAGTTTGATAAAATAAGTAAAATATTAATTTGTCCAACACAAAAGGTTCCCATATTCTCTTTATTTATGGCACAGGTGGGAAATCTTGGTGGGCCCAACCAAAAAACCTACAGAAAAATCAGCTGGGGACCACACCAGTGAGAAGCGGGGAAAAAAAACACAACCCAGCCCTCACTGATGTGGCCCCCAACTGAGACACCTAATTTGTCTGGCTCTGCAGCTCCACTGGGGTAGGAGGAAGAAGAGGGAGGACTGAGGTTCAGGGCTTCCCATAGGCCAGATTTACTCTCCTGGGGTTCCAGGGTTAGTGGATTTTGTGGACACTCTGCCCCTACCCCCCGCTTTGGGGTTGGAACACGTTAACAGGTGTGTTGTGAGCAAGACACAAGAAGTCATTCTTCCACTTTACTCTGTGCTGGTTAGGCCTCAGTTGGAGTATTGTGTCCAGTTCTGGGCACCGCATTTCAAGAAAGATGTGGAGAAATTGGAGAGGGTCCAGAGAAGAGCAACAAGAATGATTAAAGGTTTAGAGAACATGACCTATGAAGGAAGGCTGAAAGAATTGGGTTTGTTTAGTTTAGAAAAGAGAAGATTGAGGGGAGACATGATAGCAGTTTTCAGGTATCTAAAAGGGTGTCATGAGGAGGAGGGAGAAATCTTGTTCTATACTCAGAGGCCAAGAAGCAATGGGCTTAAACTGCAGCAAGGGAGGTTTAGGTTGGACATTAGGAAAAAGTTCCTAACTGTCAGGGTGGTCAAACACTGGAACAAATTGCTCAGGGAGGTTGTGGAATCTCCATCTTTTAAGAGTCGGTTAGATAAATGTCTATCAGGGATGGTCTAGACAGTATTTGGTCCTGCCATGAAGGCAGGGGACTGGACTGGATGACCTCTCGAGGTCCCTTCCAGTCCTAGTATTCTATGAAAATGGGGGTTTAGTGTGTGGAACAGGGCTGCCAGTGAGGAATGGGGGTGCAAGAGCTGGTTGGGAAGTGGGATGCAGGAAGGAATAAGGATGTGAAGTCTGGATGGGAGGTAGGGAGCAGGCTTGTGAGTAGGGTGTCTGGCCAGGAGGAAGGGCAAGAACAACGGAAGGTGCAGTGTGTGGCCAAGAGGGAGGGTGCAGGAACAGGCTAGGGGTGCGGGATCTCGGCCAGGGGTTTGAGTGAGGGGCTAGGAGTGCAAGGTGTGTGTGTGGGGCCTTTGTGCCCTGCACCACTCCCAGGCTCTGTCTCACACACCACCTCCTGCTGCTCCCCCAACAGTGGGAGGGGGAGTGCTTCTTCCCTGCGAGCTGGATCTCACAGCAAGATTCAGGGCTTTCTCTTCTCCTGCTCTTCTTCCCCTCCCCCCACCCCCATGGGAAGCCGACGCTGACACTCCAACCTCACCGGCTGGGGGAGGCTGGAGCACCAGTGTGGGCTTCCTGTTGCAGTAGGAAGGAGGGGGACCAAGCTCGAGCCATGGACCAGCTGGAAGGCAGCTGCAGAGACCCTCACATTTACTTGGGGGACCACAGGGTGGGGTGTGTTCGCACCCTTCACACACACACATCCCACCAACAGGCCTGTGATAACATACAGAAAATAGTACATATGTGCAATGTATCAAAGTTAACATTGCTTTTGATTCCCTAACTTCTGTATTTCCTGACTTCCTGAAACTTTAATGGCAACATTCAAATTGCATTAATATGTTCATCCATTAAATTTATTAGGTTATTTTTAAAGAAAAAACATGACTTGGCATAATAGTATTTTTTCATTTTAACTAAGATTTGGAGTATCCTTGATGAGTGAATAGGGAGGATGAGGAGTAAATGCCTTTTTCTGTTGGCTAGAATTTGTTTTCCTCTAAACCAGGTGTTTTCAAACTTTGGGTTGTAGTTCATCAGGTTAAGCTGATGGCAGGTCATGAGATGCTGTGTTTACTTGTGCATGTGCAGAGATGGCCACTCACAGCTCTCAGTGACCAATAAGAGCTGTGGTAAGTGATCTGGGCCAGACCATCACTTCCCACAGCTCCCAATGGGTGGAGAACAGCAAACCACAACCACTGGGAGCAGTGAACAGTTGTGCCTGTAGACACTCAGGTCAACAAAGAGTCTTGTGGCCTGCCAGTGGCTTTCCCCCTACTACTCAGCCCTCTCTCACTACAGGAGTTGGGCCAGTTGAGAAGCGCCTCTCCATGGCCATTGCAGCTGTATCTGGCGTAGCCAAGGGAGAGGTGCATGTCCTGCAGCTGAGGTTGGTCCAGATCCGTATGCCTCCTGTGCCCCAAGCCAGAGGAATGCAGCACTCTGTGCACTTAACTTTCATCAGGGATCAAGGGGAAACAGACAGCAATGTCCCCATTAGAATTGGGGAGGGAGGAAGCTTTAGTCCCTAAAGGGTACCTGAGGGATGGAAGGGTTGGGGCTGGGGCAGTCCTGGACAGCTCCTTTCATCTGTTGGGTGATTGTCTCTTTTCTGTACAGTTTTATGATAAGCAATTCCATTCCATGCACTTCATGTTTTCCTGATACAACCAAACCTTGACCTTGCTTTAAGTTATGACAAGAGGAAGGTTTTTGAAAACAAACACACACACAATTTCTCAGAGATATACTGTGGATTTTGCATTATGGTAGCACCTTAACATTTCCAACAAGATATGTGTGCCAAAGTACACCTACACTGTAAAATATTCTGTGCTCTGAAGAGCTGATAGCACAGACACATGGTAGTTGAGGAAACAGATGGACAGTCAGGTGATGTGAGTTGACCAGGGTCTCAGAGCAGGCCAGTGGGAGAGCCAGAAATAGAACCTAAAATTCCTGATTCCTAGTGCAGTGCTCTGTCCACTAGAGTTCACTGCCTTCCTAGGATTGCTAAAGAGAAAGTGAGAAGTTGGGTTTTTTAAAAATTACTTCAGTTGTACCTCTAGAAATATCTAAAATGTGAATTCTGGTCTTTCCTGGTTTTGTGGGAAGGCCCCTCCTGAGGATCAAGGAATATATATTGTGAGCTATACCACCTTATTTGAAGGGGAGGAAGATGTTGAGTCTTTAACAAAGTCTTTGTAATCCCAGATATCAATTAATTGTTTAAGTTCTACTGGGGTTAATGCAAGCTAGTTTGAAGATCTTGAAATAGCTTGTCTAACACCCCTTTTTCCCCCCTCAATTGTTCACTCAGTCTTCTGTGACATCACTGTATAACTCTTTCTCCAGCCACTACAGAGTATTCCAGCCCAAACTGGACCTTAATTTACAATGTAAAATGTGGCAGTTTTTTATTTATATTGGAGAACCCAAAACAAACAAATCATTTGCCATTTGTTTATACATTTTTTGCATGAAGGATACAATTAACAGGCAAACAAAATTAATAGGAAAGATGAAAACAGATTGGACCTCCCTGATTTAGTACAATTAGAGGTCATTTCTGCCCCCTCCCATCAGCACCCCCCCCCCCCCACTCCGCCCACAGCTCTGGCCCGACCGCCGACCTCCTGGACAGTCCCCGTCATCTCCCTGTCACTCACCCCTGCTGCCCTACCAGGTAGCACTACCGTCTCTGTGCTCCGAGATCCTGCTGCAATGTCCAGCTCCAGCTGCCCTACTGGGCAACCCAGCTACTTCACATCAGGCTCCCACAGCCCTGCTGTGAAGCCCCACTGCCCCATGTCTGACTCCCGCTGTCCTGCCAGCCTGCAGGGTTCCTAGGCACTAGCCCTGCACTAGAACTCTCGGGTCCTGGAACATTCACGGTCTTGCCAGACCACGGATGTTGCCAGACCAGAGAGTCCTAGGTTAGAGAGTTTCAACCTGCATCTGTGTTGATCGTGACAGCTCTGCCTGACTTGAATACAGTGAAAAGTCTTAAAACTTAATTTGGTTAAATGAAATTTTCAGATACTGTAGAATGTAGCAAAAATTGTGGAGGACCGTAATCTAGTGAGATCTATGACCGTTTCCTCCAACATTTCAATCCCCCAGTTTTAGACAGTTTTTTAAAAGGGATTTTCTCAGATGGATTTCACAAAAAATAATTTCAATCTGCCTCATGCAGGTTGTGCCAATAGTAATCTGTCAATGTACCAGGCTAAGCAGAGAAAATATTTGTCACTTATGGATTGAGACTTACTATACTCTGCTAAAATCTTAGCAGGATGATGATAATGAAAGAATAGTGTGGGGGTTTTTTTAATTGTTTTTAATTTTTCTGTATTCTGCCCCCCTCCACCTCATTGAAGAGACTAGGTCTCAAGGGGAAATATCACTGACAAGTTTCAGATTTCTAATATCTGTTTTTACTCTAACTGTGTGAAAACATTTTGGTTAGCATTTTTTTCACAAGAGGAAATCTATTCTTTTCATACTCACTGAAATCAAACAACAGAAGGGCTCTTGTTCAAACTTACAATCACCTTTAAAGCCCATACATTGAAAATATCAGCACAAAGTTGTATTTTGTGGAAAGATATAACCGAATGAATGGAAAATCTACTGCAACTTCATAATGTTCTCTATTGACTTAAAGAATAGATTGCCCTATAGGCTGTGCTCTGTTGTAGCCATAGTGACTGTTTACAGGTTTGTTTTTTTTGGCTGGGTCATTGGATGAAGGGCTGGCAGAAACATGGATAGACTTAGTTACTTAAGCATTTTGTGGAATATGTATATTCCATACACATATTGTGGGGGTGTGTGTGTGTGTGTGTGTGTGTGTGTGTGTGTGTGTGTGTGTGTAAAAATAATGTGCACTTTCTGATAGATTCATGAACAGATGTTTTCTCACTTGTTCTAAGCCAGAAACTATAATATTAGTGATGTTTCCTGAGGGGGGAACTTCCTAAGCTTTTGTGAAAAGCATCTCACAGCTCAAAATGTACTGAGTCAATTGCCTGGGGATTGATTTGGCCTGCCACATAGGAAAAATAGATTCTTCACTGGTAACACCTGAAAGGAAATGCAAGTGTTGACTACAGCATTTACTACTGAAACAAATAGCAGTGAGGAATGGAGAGCTGGATGACACTAGGAAATACAGAGTGCAGAACACCTGGATGAGAGAGATGATTTTTAGATGTGGTGCACTAAGTCGTCTTTCTTAATCTACCTGTATTTTGAAAGCAATTTTAGAGAGAAAACAGTTTGCAAAATAATATTTCTTTGGAACATGATAAAGGATGGAAGCCTGGTCAAAGTGGAGGAAACTGATATCAAATCTATTCAAGAATATGTTATACTCTGTTGTTCTTTCTTCATTAAGCCTACCACTAATGAAGGGCAATGGTACAATCAGTAGCTAGAACAGGATTTTAATTCTACCTCTTTAACACTGATTGAATAGTCCTTTGACAGAGATCATGAGAGAACAGGTTGGACTTTCCCCTAGGCAGCTCAGCCCACCTGAGATCTGAAAGCCCTGGGACAAGAAGCCCAGCTGGTGTAATCAGAAGTCAGTGGAGCTCTTAGAGGAACATTTGGCCAATGGGTTTAGTGTGTGTTTTTTAAGATCAGCCTTCAGAAATTTGCTGAAATGGGGATGGATCATCCATTGCAAAACACTAGTGGAAAACTCAATCTCTTAAATTGCTTTCCTTATGCTTGAGGGCATGGAACAATCTGTCATCCAAGCTTTGCCTTTTTCTGTAGACTTACAAGACTTTAGTTTCTTGGTACTTCTCAAAAGGTAGATTTCCCAGTGTTAGTGGTGTGCAACTGCTGTACCAAAGAGACATGTATTATTACAAATAAGACTAAATCTCTTTATAGTGCAAGTATAATTTAAAAGGAATATTTAACAGTCATTAAAAAAGCTATTATCTTGACAGCCAGATTATCTATCTACTGCCCTGCACCTTATGCACTCATACAGCTGTACTAAATGATTGTACATGCACAGCTACTAAATAAGAATGGTGGCATTTTTATATTGTTTTCACTAGCATTGCACAGATGTAAATATCTAGGTGCAGAGCAGTGGAGAATCAAGTCCTAAGGAATCCTGAGAGTAAAAGAAAGAGAGAGACACTTCCAAGGTAAGCTTTGTTATTCTTTCCTTAAAGAGAATATATAACAGCCATAAAAATGTCTAGTATTTTATACTACAGCTGGGGCCCCCATGTCCCATCATCAGTACTTGTGCCCACCTATACTAATAACCTGGCATCTGTTGTCCAGGTTAGTTAGATACATGCTTTCACAATGACACAGCCCAGCAGCAGCAACTCTGGCATGATTCATGACTTTCTCATATACTTTATCTGAATATCAAGCATTGTGAAAAAGTGATCTGAGAATTTCCACTTGCCTGTCCAGAAAAAAACATTATTTGCCCCAGGAAACCAGGCAAGTTGAAAACTGTAAGACTTGTGGGGTAGTGGGGAGAAACAGCTGCAAATGTTATTGCTGGCTCTGGTGTTGGTTACTGTGAGTGGTCACATTGAAGTGGACTGGGATTTCTTATGGTAATAAGTTCAACAATCAGCTGTGTTTGTAGACTAGGGCCATATAAGATTTCCGGCCATATGAAGGGCAGAGCTATTTGGCAAGCCTGCACACTTCCTTAAATAAAAACAATATTGAATAATGTTGCAGCCATGTGTTGTTGTTATCCATCAGATGAGTGAAATAAATCTGGAAGGGCATATATGATAAAGTGAATAAGATAAATCATGTTTAAACAAATAAGTCCTGTGGTATCAATTGAACAAAGAGGCAACACAAGTGATTAATAGCTTGTTATAATGAAGTCACTGGCATTTAATAAGCTATCCACTTTTTTCATCATCTTACTGAAAATATTTTGCAATAGACAAAAACAACACACAATGTAATATTAAGGCTGAATTTATGTGCCTCGCAGCCAGAAAACTTTCTTTTAATATTGATTATTAAAAGAAGTTTAATAGAGTTTTTGTTAAACAAATGGATTATTTAGTATGACCCTAAAGTGAAAAGGCCATATCTTAATTGCTTTTCACATGAGATTAGCCCTATTGACTTCAGTAGGACTTCTCAAATGAAAAAGGAAAGAAGGATTCTATCCCAAGGAAAAATAACCAGCTGAGACTATAAATGGTCTGGTCTTGTCCAACAACTCGCTTTTTTTGTGACCTGACTTTCTGCACTGCCAGAGCAGGGCCAAGAAGTTGGTCCATTGTGCTTATTCATAACATCCTGCTACAATAAAAGATAAGTTCAGTTCCAGTGATTGTATCATTTATTGCTGTACTCACTTGTTTGACTTTAGCTGAATACCATTGCTAAGTATTTGTTAGCACAAAAACAAGTCATTTGGTTCACTCTCAACAATAATATGTATTTGTTTTAGAGAGTGCTTTCAAGACTTCAGTGTTTGTAAAGGGGTTTTGAGATGCTCAGATGAAAGGCAGTGAATAAAACCATAGTGTTGGGATATAAACAATAGCGTGTCTGAATGGACTCCTCCTCAACTTCGACTTGTAAACAAAGTCAGGTAAGTGAAACATAATATACATTTTCAGTAGACTCCCTACCCAGCTACCTACACCTATGCACACAGTGTATGTAGTAAATAAATATATACATAGTAGCACAGTTTCTGTTTATATCCACATCTACAAACATTTGTACATATATGAACATAACACACATTCTTAATCATGTCTATTTTACAAAATTCTAAAAAAAAAAGAGATCTGTAAGGTCTAATGTTGGAGTGCCTAGGGACTTGAGATAATTCAAAATGCACTGTTTCCATTTAACAGAGTATTGTTGCTACTTATTATCCCAACTCCCTATTTCCTAAAGTAACATAAAAAGCCCTAACCTAGGGTGTGAGGAGTGGAGCAAGCAAGTTCAAGCTGTTTCATTAGCAAAGATTAAAGTTGAATCCAGGTTCAACTGAAAAAGTGGAACTTTATTAAATGTAAATCCTGTGCTCTGCTTGGTCCACGTAGGGGTATTGTTTTCAGCTTAACTCCACTTTGTTTCCTTTTCCATGGATATTCTGTTAGTAACAGCCCCTTTATGGAACATGGGCCTTCTGACTCAAGTTCCACTGACTGATACCTCTTCCCTATTTTACAAACACTTTGTACACCCTGAACAATAACTGACATCATACCTCACACAGTGTCCCTTTCAGCAAAGGTTGCTAGCATCTAGCCAATTTGGAGTCTTGTCTTTGTCACAGACTTGGCTGGTTACCTTGTCTTTGTGATAGTTTGGTCTTCTGAATGGGCAATTACATAGGGAGTGACCTATCTCTTTCTTCCTGTCTGACTCTTGCTGACAATTTCTACAGTCTCTTCCCTCCCTGTGTAGTTCATCTCCAGATGGTTCTCTGTCTCTTCATTCTGCAATAAGCCTCTTTCTGGGTGTTGTCTACTGCTTCAAAATGCCTCCTGTTTCTTTAGATAACTTATCTTTTATACAATTGATTTATATTAACTCAATGTCACTGCAGCTCTCAGAGTTCCTTTAATACATGCTTTCTGGTGTTTCTTTTAACGGGTGAATAGTCATAGGAGTACCTGTCTCCAGGGCTAATAGACTGACCTGTTGGCCAACTGTCAGAGAAATCAGGCACAGAGTCCATCTCCTCTTGTAGCATCTCCTTTCTTCTGGTTGCCACTTGTCACCTTTTATCGGTAACAGGGTCATGATCCTTTGACCCATTAGCATCTATATTGGACTGTTTTGGCACCCCTGTGATGAAATAGTCTTGTGTGTCAAAAATGCTAATGAGAGCTGAACCAGAAGAACAGCCTTATAACAGTGACTTAACTGTTTTTCAAGTGGTTCCTCCTTATTACTGCGTAGGTAAGGGGTGATGGTCAGTCCCATTTGCTTGAAAGTTCCTCAAATTCTTCTGAGAGATTAGGGGTTTACTGTCAGTGAACATAGTGCCCAAAATTCCATACCTTTAAAAGAGGGTCCCCAGTTTGCCAATCACTGACTGCACCAAGCTGTTTATCTAGACAATACTGTCTTGTGCAAGTGCTATGATACTCATGTTCTGCAGACTTTCAAGCTCCTTGCATACTGGAGCACATAGTGTCATTGGAATTTGACTTTGTGGTAAGCACACAGGTTCCAGAGCTTTTCTTTGAGACATTCCTCACCTTTGAAAACATTCCCATATGATTTTAAAATGGTCTCCATTGTCCAAGGAACTCTCTGCTTTGCTTCTTAAGCTGAAGCTATACAGTTCTGATTCTGATCAGACCATTGCTTATATGGCTCTAGTTCTCTAAGAGAGACATCTATATTATTTACCAACCACCACTACAAATTTTACTTGGTACCCTCTATTATTTTTCGGGTTAGTTATGAGGTCATGTTTTTCTGTAGGTTGCATTATACTCTTATTATGCATTATTAGAATGCATCTGCTCTTTGTAATGGGTGTGTGAGAGTCAAATTCACCCAAAAGAAGGAGGCAACACTATTCAACTTACTTTGCAGATTCTGTTTCCAAATCAGCCTTTTTACACGTGCAGAATTTGGCATTTTCCCTTTTTGCCCTCCTGGTTCCAACCACCTGAGCCCATTACTCTTTGAGTCAAGGAGAATCAAGATGTCTTCATCACTGTCTCACATGCCATCTTCCTGTTGTACAAATCTGCCTGACTCTTTCTGGAACCTTGATCTCCTCTTACACACATTGCTAAAACTTGTTGCATTCCTTATGATGCTGTCCTACTTCATGGCATTTCTTTACCTGCTCTCATTGTCTCCCACAGCAAATGTATCTTGCTATGGGTATATCTACACTACCTGTAGCTCGAAATAAGCTATGCAATTTGAGCTACGCAAATTGTGCAGCTTATTTCAAGGCAATTTTGAAATTTGGTGGTCTTCACAGCACTTATTTAAATTGCATTTCAAAATGTCCCTTATGCCTCATGGAAAGAGGTTTACAGGGATGTCAGAATAGTGAGCCTGTTATATTTTGAAATAATGAGTGCGCTCAAAAGAGATGGAATAGCTATTTCGGTATCCTGAAATAGCACTGCAGCGTAGACATAGCCTATGAGTACGGAACCCTGGTCATCTGCTCTCCTTTGCTCTTGTCTCACTGTGTGTAGTTCTGGGAGAGCTGTGCTTCTTAGGGCTTTCATACTTGAGATTTCTGCTGCATGCCCCATATCTAAGTATTTGTCTGAAGCAAGATCACCTGGACCAGCTGCTTCTGCTGATTGTGAACCTGTGACAGACTTGACATGCTCCCTGATTTGAGACAAAATAATCTCAAACTGAAAGTAGCAGTCACTGTAAGTAAAGCAGCAATGCAGGGGACATCCCCTCAACTTTAGATTGGCCCCATTGAAAACCTTTTGCTGGCTCTCAGTTTTGTTCTGTTTGGGGAAGTAATACATACCCAAAGCACTTAGGACTGCTGTGAGGCTTGAGGCAGTGGTGAGCTTCAGACCTCTCTGACTTGTCTCCTACTAAGGTAAAATCATTTTACTTTCTTGCTGTTGTCCCCCTCCTCTGCTCAGCTCAAACTCCTCCATCCAGCAAGTTTGTCTGCAAAAGCTAGAGCTCCTGAAGGCTTCAGATAGAATTCTGTGGTTCACTGCCAACTGCTGCACTTGTGACAACTCATAGCTCTAATCTACCTTCCTGTTCCATTAGCAGAGAGTGAAGAATACAAGTGAAGTTGAAAAAGTGGAACTTTATTAAACTCCATACACCACTATCCCCATGTCCCCCCCACATTCCTCTACTATGCCCTCAATAACAATTCCACCAGGGAACATGGGACCTGAGTTCAAACCATCATAATACAGGCTCTTCAATGAATTTTCCCAGCTGATAGGAAGAGTTAAATCCTGGCAGTGAGCATGGTCCAATAAATCTATTTAAATCTTGCTTTGTGATCATGTAATTGTTAGTCCTTCTAATGTTGTATCTGCATGTGATTTGTGCATTCAGTGCTGCACTCACTCACAACTTGCCTGTGCGCCATGCAAGTTTTCAATTGCACATTTTAAAATGATGGTAGAATACACACAAGGAGTCATTCATAAATATCCACAGCTCAACTGCTGACTTACTGGTAGGGAATGAAAACCTATTAAGTTATATTAAAAAAAAAAATTCAGATTTCAAATAGAATAAACAGCTTCTCAGCTTGCTTTCAGTGACAGCTGATACAAGCTTCTGTCATGTAATAGGTCTTTGTCACATGATGTAGAATTACTACTTATTTCAGGCTCATCAGGATTATCCGGTTAAGTTGACTTTCTCCTCAGACCCTATGCTACCAACACTTTTAGCTTCCTTCAAGACATCACTGACTTCCTGATGAAACTACAGCATAATCAGTAATGTTCCTGAAAACACCATCGTGGCCACTATGGATATAGAAGTTCTTTACACCAGCGCTTCACACAATGGAGGATTATCCCCAGTGATGCCAGAGCACATCTTTGGGCTAAGCTATGTGACTGTAAACAGGGCAGGCTCAGCGCCACCAGTGTCCGGGGCAGGCTCAGCATCTGGGGAATTGGCTCTTTTGGCTGGTGGTGTCTCCCCTCTCAGCTCCCAGTCACAGGGTCCTCTTCGGGACACTGCCCTCCGGCAGTGCCCACATCTGTCTGAGCCCCCCCTTCTGGGGGTGTATGTAGGTTGGTTGGCCTCCCAGAGGGGTTCCTCCGCTTCCAGGTTAGTGGGCGGTGCACCTGTCCTACTGCACAGCCCCTTCCAATAGTCCCCCATGTCTCTCGTCCCACAAACAGGCCTTGTCCAGAACGGGTAGAAGGGGTCAACAGTTCTACTCCCAGCCTTACTTCAGATCGGGGGAGGGGCAACCGAGACAGTCTCGGTTGTAATGGCAGCCAGGCAGGAGCAGCTATAGGGCAGGGAGAGCAGGGTGGCTGCCCCATGCTTTAAGAGGCACTGCGTATGCGCCGTAGTGCCACAGCACGTGCCGTGTCAAAGGGGAGGGGGGGGGGCAGTGAAAGTGTGCTGCCCTGGGCCCTTCAAAAACCCTCATCCGCCTCTGCAGCCCATCCCTAGTTCAGGGCGGCGCCGTAAAATAGTGGCCAGGCCCTCGTGCAATGCGTGGCGGCAAACAAAATGGTGACCTGGCCTTGGTGCAAGGCATGGCAGCAAACAAACCAGTAGGCACTAGCCTCTGGCCCTGGCACAGGGCAGGGCCACAAATACAGTATGAGGAGCGGCCAGGCCCTTAGCTCAGGGTGGGGCAGCAGCAACCATGTCAGGGGTTGTAGAGCTCCTTGCTCAGGAGCAGGGCAGGTATCTCACCTGCATTGGTGGGGAGGGGGAGACTGCCACCTGGCAGGTGAGTGGCAGGGGCGGCGGAGCGCAGGCCCACCTACTTCACTGCGCCCCAGCCCAGGA
Organism: Apalone spinifera; assembly: GCA_030068395.1. Lineage (NCBI taxonomy): Eukaryota > Metazoa > Chordata > Testudines > Trionychidae > Apalone > Apalone spinifera. Next base: position 38,367,115 of record JANRFK010001234.1, read on the forward strand.
CCCTCGGAGCAGCAATGTAGGCTGCTACTGCTCAGCAGGGCTCCAGCCCACAACTCGCTGGCCTAGGGCTTTTGCCAGCCGTTGCTAACCCCTGGGCCACCTCCTTTCTCCCCCTCTGCAGGTACCTGATTGTGTAGCCGCTCCTTCAGGGAGTCAGAGGGTCTCCTCGGGCAGGAGTCCTTGCGGCCCGATCCAGTCCTCCACCCCTTCCAGGTCCCTGACTCAAGCAGGCAGCTGACTGGATCACAGCTGTAGTAAGAGCTGGGTGGGCAGGCAGCCTGGCTCCTCCTACATTTCAATGGCAGAGCTGCAGCAGGGGTTGCTCCTGGATCGGGTGTGAGCCAGGCTTTTTCAGCCCTCTGATGCCAGCAATTCCCCTCTTCCATGTGTACTGGCCCAACTGGACAGTCTCTATGAAAGGATAAATGGACACAAGTCAGATATTAGATATGCTAACACACACAAACCTATAGGAGAACATTTTAACTTTGCTGGGCACTCAATCATGGATCTAAAGGTAGTCGTTCTTTTACAAAGGAATTTCACAAGCCAAGATTACAGAGAAAGTTTGGCATTGACCTTCATATGCAAATCTGATGCTGTTTCCTTGGGCTTGAACAGAGACATTAAATGGATGGTACATTATAAAACTAGCCTTCCATACATTTAACGCCTCATTGTCATCAAAAGCTAAGTGTAGGATTCTTCCAGCATACTCCAATTAGTCTTATTAGCACCAGCACTACCATTGGCATGTTTTTTTTTCCCCCTCCCTTTTTTCAGTTAAATTCTGAGATACCATTTTTTCCACTCAAACTCATCTGAAGAAGTGTTGTTTTTTTCCCTCCCACCAAATCTCATACTATCTATAATTTTTGTTAATCTCTAAGGTGCCACAGGACTGCTTGTTGTTTTTACAGTTAGACTAATACAGCTATTCCTCTGATCCTTTTGGGGGGACTGGGGGGGGGGGACAGTCAGGGAATAGCCCTATGAGAACAAGAGCTTGTCCCAATCTGGTGAGAAAATAACCTTTTTGATCATAGCATCATGAGCTGCTTTATGACAGTTTCACTTCAAATTGGCCTGCAAAACTAATGCAATTTTCCTCCTGTCACTCATGCAGGTTTAAAAAATGATTAGTTTTACAGCTTTTATTCAGAAGTTTTCCAGGTTTCACACTTGTGGAAGCCTCAGGGCACTACAATAATGGTACATAATTTTCTGTTTGAAAGAATAAATGACTAACCAGTTTGGGCTGATAAATCCTTTAGTAGCGACACATCCCTTATTCCTTCTGGAGATATTTCCATATTGGTTTTTTATGCAATAGGGATTTTTCTTTTTCATATAAATCAAGGGTCCTCCTTTGTTGCTCTTTCCTCCTATCCCACTTACCTCAGTGCTTAGATCACCATCCCCCAATGAACCTAGTTTAAAGTCCTCCACACTAGGTTTGCGAGCCTGCCCGTGAAGATGCTCTTCCCTCTCTTCATTAGGTGGATCCCATCTCTTTCTAGCAACCCTTGTGCCCAGAACAACATCCCATAGTCAGAGACCAAAGCCCCCTCTAACACCACCAGTGCAACCATGCATTTACTGCCAAAATTTGATGATGCCTACTTGGACCTTTTCCTTCAACAGGGAGGATGGATGAGAATTCCACTTGCATGTCATACTCCTTGATCCTTCTTCCCAGTGCTATATAATCTGCAGTGACCTGCTTAAGGTAATTCTTGGCCATATTATTAGTTCCTATATGGAGAAGTAGGAAGGGGTAGCAATCTGAAAGTTTGATTGGCTTCGGAAGACTCTTGGTCACATCCTGAATTAGAGCTCCTGGTAAGCAGCACGCTTCTCAAGATTCCCAGTCTGGATGGCAGATGGATGACTCCGTCCCTCTTAGGAGGGAGTCCCCGACCACCACCACATCATCTTTCCTTGGGGTTGGTGGTTGTGGACCCCCATCCCAAAGACTACACATCCCATGCCTTACTGTCGATGGGATCGTCGTCTTATCCTTTCCCTAAAAAACTGAGGAACCACCTGATCAGCATCTTGTACAGCAAACAGGAAAACA
>JANRFK010001234.1:38369294-38384228 GCA_030068395.1 Apalone spinifera
CAAACACTTCGGTTAGTCTATAAGGTGCCACAGGACCCCTCGCCGCTTTTCCCTGAGAGGTCTCTTCCAAAGGGTTGTCCACCGTAATGCCTGCGCAGTGAAAGCGGCTACTTACCTTTGTCAGAATGAGGATACTTGACTTGCCTTTCTTCTCCTGGAGGTTATATGCTGCCAATTTTCTTCCTTGTTCTGTACTGCCCTCACTGGTTCTCTAGCCTGCTGTGCCTGGAATATTGAGTGCTGCCTTCTATCAAGAATATCTGCTAGAATACAGCTCAAAGACTACTTCCCCACACCTTTCCCAGCACTTTCCCTCTCTGTGGATCATCTTCCTAGTTGTGATCTCCTTTCCTCCTATTCCCAGCGGTGCTCTCCTCCTTCCTCCCAGCTGTATGCACTCTGTGACTGCAGGCAAACTTCTTTTGTAGCCAGTCTGAACTGGTTTTCTTAATTACCCCCAGGTTTCCTAATTGACCTAGAATGGCCTGACTCTGCAGGCCTGGGCAATTAGCCCAGGTATTCCACTACCCCTGATTGCCTCTGCTGGTTCAAAACCAGCTCCTCCCTTTTACTCTGGTGGCAGAGATCTCCTCAGTCTAAGGCTTATATATCTTTATTTAGCCATCTGCACTGATCCTGTCTCCCTAACCTTCTGGCTTATAAGTATTGATGGTCCTAACCTCCATGACTTTATCTAGTTCTTTTTTGAACCCTCTTCAAGTCCTGGCTTTGCACCTTATGTGTAACTTCAGAGACTGGATATAGGTGGCTATATTGAATGGCCAGAGTTAGTAACCGGGAATAGGAACCCTTGGTCAGATCCAGACTTTATAGTCAGGAGTAGGAGCCTAGGGTCAGAGCTCAGTCAAGGGAAGGAAGGGTCCAGGGTAAGAGTAGGGTTGGAAACGCAGGTGCAAGAGCTAACCTTGCAGTAGGAAAATGCGTTGAATGGCTATTGACCAAATGCTCTTTCACCTATTGAGTTCCAGGAGCAGGGTAGCGCAATCCCACATGTGTCTAACAGTCCCTCCCCCAGTGCTGCTGCTGGACTTAAGAGCACACCTGTTGGTTCCTTCAGCTTCTTGAGGGCAGTTCTGCTGCAAGCCAGCTGTGATACAACTGTGCATTCTCTTTTGCTTACTAAGGAGGTAGAGATATGTGGTCCCACGATCATTTGGGAGTCTTCATTCCTGACACACACATGCAGGCCGCTGCTACTGTGGCAATGCCCTTTAAATTTAGAGTGCCATATCACACACTTTGAACAACATTAAGGGCTGGAGTGGGAGGCACTATGCTCCAGTTGGCACTGAGATGGCACCCAACCTGGCCCCTAAATCAAACTATAACCACTCCTAAAAGATGTAGTAAGCTACTAATGTTTTAAGACAGGAATCCCTCAGAAAATCACTGCCTCTATCAACTATACATGTGACATTCCCTGTATAAAAATACTCCCTACAAGCAAAATTCAGTGAGGTGCTTTGTTTTGTGATGACAAGGAACTCTATATCAATGATGCCTTCTGGACTTTCTGTTAAAAACTTAACTGCTCTTTCATCACAATTTCCACGCTACATACGGAACAGTTCCCCAGGGGAATTTGTGAACTCAGGAAAGAAGCCTGAGGTACCAATTGTTCACAGAAGCATAATCAAAGCCGTTAATGCCATTTAAAGCTCCCATCCCTGATAGGCAGAAGCTTATAAAGAGCTGACCAAGGAACTGGCTCCTCTGCTGGTGATATACTTAATCCTTTTTGAAGTAATGCCCAGGCCACACACCTTGCCAGAGCTATTAACACTTAATGCTTTAAAAAAAATAAACAGTTTTAATGTAGATTAAAGATTAATAAACTATTTGCAGTGAAAGTTATTTGCTAAATTTAGTTCCTTTTAAAGACTGCAAAATATCTGTGCATTTGTATTAATTCATTATTCAGAATGATTGGATGAATGTTAACTGCAAATATATTTCAACTTACCAAAGTTATCTGTTCAGCCATGTTGGCTGTCAGCTGGTTGGGACTCTGCTATTTAATTCATGATTGAATGCTTAATGGCTGTTGATCTGATTTGATTCATATTACCAAGACCTAGCGGCAGGTTGTTACTGGTCCAGTTGTATCCTCTTTGATACTTGGCTCAGTGTGAAATGGAGGAGTGGAGTGAAGTGACTACATTTAGTTATATTTGACCTTGAAAATACATCTCACATAGAGTGTATTAATTTAAGTATGAGTGCGCCTTTGAGAGAGTCTCAGGATGGATTTAGAACCTATGCAGAATGTAGCTTTCTATCATCTAGAGCAGTGTTTCCCAAATGGTGTTCCGCGGAACCTTGGGGTTCCACGAAGTGAAAATAAGGGTTCCACGAGAAAATTCCATTACAATAATATTTTATGATTTAAAAAATAATAATTAATATTTAAGCTAAATATTCTCCTTCTCAGATCCGCTTCTTTGGGCACTAACAACTTGCCAATAGGGTGTCAGAAGAAACAGAGGAGTCTGGCTGGGTGTGCTAATTTCAAAGGTGGGACCACCACACGCCTCTTGTGCATGCACAGCCTAACTGGACACTGTTGTAAAAGTTTCCAATCTGTGGTGCCGGGATGAGCCTGACACCAACAGTGGAGTACCCACGGGGGGGACATCTGGAAGAACCATCCTTACTGCACACAGTTAGTAACTTCTCTTTCTGGTGTTCCATAGAATAAAGCAGCTTCCAGTTTTTCTAAATTTGGCTAAATGGGTTGTAGTTTGGACCTTCCTGGTCTGGTACTTTTGGGACCTATCCCAAAGCAGGGAGTTTGCCAAATCAGAGGAGGTGAATTCTGGCTCCTCTCTGGTGGACTCCAGAGTGTCCAGGTCCATCAGCAGACCCAGCCAGGCTTCCTTCTTGATCCCCACCTCTCCAGCCTGGTTCTTTGCCTCTGGGACACCAGCCTCCTGCCCTTGGAGTGCCACCAGATTAGGCAGACAGCCCTAGAGCCACTGCAGCTGCTCCACTGCCCTGGGGATGCTGCTACTGCCTGACTTGTAGAATCATAGGGCTGGAAGAGACCTCGGGAAGTCATCGAGTCCAACTCCCTGCTCAAAGCAGGATCAACCTCAACTAAATCATCCCAGCTGGGGTTTTGTCAAGTTGGGACTTGAAAACCTCTAGGGATGGAGATTCTACCACCTCTCTAGGTAACCCATTACAGTACTTCACCACCCTCCTACTGAAATAGTTTTCCTAATATCCAACCTCAACCTCCCACAATGCAACCTGAGACCATTGCTCCTCATTCTGCCATCTGTCACTATGGAGAACAGTCTTTCTCCATCCTCTTTGCAACCCCCCTTCCCCACTTCAAGTAGTTGAAGGCTACTATCATATCCCCCCTCACTCTCTCTTCTTTAGACTAAAGTCCAAATCCCTCAGCCTCTACTCATAAGTCATGTGCTCCAGCCCCCTAATAATTTTTGTTGCCTTCTGCTGGATTTTCTCCAGTTTATCCACATCCTTTCTGAAATGGGTGGCCTAGAATTGGATGCAGTATTCCAGATGTGGCCTCAGCAGTATCGAATAAACGGGAATAATCACTTCTCTAGATTTGCTGGCAGCGCTCCTCCTAATGCACCCTAAGACGCTGTTAGCCTTCTTGGCTACAAGGGCACACTGTTGACTCATATCCAGCTTCATATCCACCGTAATACCCCGGTCCTTTTCTGCTGAACTGCTACTTAGCCATTTGGTTCCCATTCTGTAACAATGTTTGGGATTCTTCCATTCCAAGTGCAGGACTCTGCATTTGTCCTTATTGAACCTCATCAGACTTCTTTTGGCCCAATCCTCCAATTTGTCTAGATCACTCTGGACCCTATCCCTACCCTCCAACATATCTATCTGCCCCCCACAACTTACTGCCATCTGCAAACTTGCTGATGATCGCTATCTATTGAGCCTGACAATCTAGCCAGCTTTCCAGCCATTTTACAGTCCATTTATCCAATCCATACTTAACTTGCTGGCAAGAATATTGTGGGAGACCATATCAAAAGCTTTGCTGAAGACCAGGTATATCACATCCACTGACTTCTCTATGTCCACAGAGCCAATTACTTAGCATAGAAAGCAATCAGGTTGGTCAGGCATGACTTGCCCTTGGTGAATCCATCTTGACTACTCCTGATCACTTTCCTTTTCCAAGTGCTTCAAAATGAATTCCTTGAGGATTCCCTCCATGACTTTTTCCAGGAAGTGAGGTGATCTCCGCAACTCCTGGATATTGCTGCTACTGGCACTGTACCCAGTGCAGGCTGGATATTGGCTGCCCTGGGTACGCTTCTAGGCTCCGCTCTCCCAGGGCTGTCACTGGGCTCTGCTGCAGCCAATATCCAGCCTGGCCTCCATGGCCATCTCTGGTATGTAGCTCCATGTCTAGTCCCCTGACTCTGGGCTTGGCTACTCTGGGGCACTGCTGAGCTCTATGGCCATGCCTGGCATGCAGCTTCATGGTGAGCCTAGGGGCCACTGCCATGCTCTGCAGCCAGCCCTGGGCTCTGCAAACCCTGAGATCTGCTAGGCTCCCAGCTTCCTGGTCAACTCCAGCTTCCAGGCTTCACAATGCCAGCATTCTCTGGTCCAGGGACTCACTGGTCCAGCAATATCCATGGTCCTGCTAGACCAGGGAGTCCTGGACTAGAGAAGTTCAACCTGTATTTAGTCCTGATATAGCCCTTTGTGATTTTCAGGAGACTGCCTCTCTTCTTTCATTCTACTCTGGAAAAAGGTACCAGCAAGGATGGCAAATATCTACAGTCCCTACATAGGCACGTTGCAAGCTATGGAACAGCTTACTTACTAAACAGGCTTTGGCTTCCCCCTCCTCGTCTGATTGCCAAAATGTATTGATAGGCATTACAGAAAACTGTGTATCTGTTTACCATTACATTTTTCTGAGATATTTACTTGAGGGCACAAGATATTTTTGTATGTGGGGGAGTCTTGATTTTCATTCTCAGTTTATCTGGTGCACAGTAGTTGTGTGCTCATAATTTATTTAGTGTGTCTAGAGCAGACTTATAGATTTATAAATGCATATATAAAATATGGCTCAGCAGTTCACAAGGAAAGGCTGTCGCCTGGAATAGTATCAAGGAACAGATCTGTAGGAAATTTGACTTCATACTCTAACTCTTCTTTTTATTGTAAATCTCTTACTGGTGGCAGGAATACAGAGCTGATGGAAGAAATGAATAAGGGGACTTAGTGTAGAAATTGGTCAGATGTGCTCAATAACTCATATTTCTCTGATGCACATACAGATATCTTTTTATTTAGATCTTTTTAGTCAAGTCTCACAAGTTCAACTGCAGACATGATAGAGAATGGGCTTGTATTTGTTGGCAACACCCATGGATTCAAGGTGTAGTGGCCATTGCTCCTTTAGTCCAAGGCAGTTTCTTATTGCCACTGCTGATTGCTTAAGGGTCTTAGTCAACTCTCATTGTTATCAAAACTCTTTAATGACATTTGGATTAAATGTCCTTTAATGGATTAGGCCCTAAATGCTCATTGCTGATCTGGAAAATGTCTCTTCTCAGTAAAATGCAGAGCTGGCATCTCAAACAACGCCTATTTCAGGACATGCGAGTACCATTTCTTTTGGAAAGCCAGACTTTTAATCAACCTGTGAAATAGATAAGGTAAGTAATCCTAGCTCTGAAGTAGGGATGTTAAATTGTGTTAAATCCACTAATCAATTAGTTGATGGAATTTACATTGACTAGTCGATTAGTCAATAAGTGGGGGAAACTGCGGAGCTGCAGTGGGGTTAAATCCCGGCCCTGAGAGGTAACCCTGCTGTGGCTCTACCTTTTAAATGTATTAAGAAGTGGCAGGCTCTTAATAATTTAAAAGGCTGAAGCGTAGAGGAGGAGGAAACGGGTGCGATCCAGGACAGTTGATTCCTGGCTTGCACCCCAGTCCCCCCTGCTGAACCGCAGGCTCTTAATGCATTTAAAAAGCACAAGTGCAGTGGGGGGAGGACCAGGCCCGGATCCTGCTACATGTCTGCCTCCCCTGCCCCCTGCTGGGGGGAAACTGGCTTTTAAGCTGGCTCCCCCCCCCAGCAGTGGTTCCTACTCCCACCCCCTTGCTGCCTCTCTCTGATAGAGTCAGCAAAGGGGGGGGGGGAAGTGATTAGTGAAGTGACTAGTTGCTTACATCTCTACTCTGAAGTCAATGAAACAACTGACTGATTGACCTAGGTGAAAGGATCCATTAGCCCAGAGCTGGGGAACCCTTTTTGGGTCGGGTACTACTGACCAACAGAAAAGTCAGTTGGGGGCTACACACAAGTGAGAGAGAACCAATACACCTTGGGGAGGATCAGGCTAGTAGATTTTGTGTGCTCCAATCCTCCAACACTGGTGGGGGGTGGCTGGGATGTTGGAGCACCAGCATTGTTGAAGCCCCAAGCCTTGTGGGCCAGATCCAGGCAAGCTGGGAGCCACGTTCAGCCCCCGGGCCTTAGGTTCCCTTTAGGTTAGCCTTTGGTTATAGAAAATACAGGTTGGATCTCCCTGGTCCAGCACTCAGGACCTGTCCAAGCCTGGATGAGGGATTTTACCACACTAGGGAAGGTCTTTTCTGCTGCCCTCCTTCCACCGTCCCCCACAACCATAGCCTGTCTGCCAGCATCCTGGACATCTCCCCCCACTGCTGCCTCTCCCTTCCCATGCAGGGCTCTCGGCCCCTCAGGGCAGCCCTGCTACTGGGCTCCAGTTCTGCCGGGCAGCTCTGCCAGTGGCAGCAGGGCTCCTGGCTCCATTGCCTAGGCAGGGCAGACCCGCTCTCAGCCTCTAGTTGTGCTGTTAGATAGCAGCCCCATTGCTGGGCTCCAGCCCCGCAGGGCAGTCCTGCTACCTCCCGGACCCGTTGGGCAGAGTTGCCACCCTACTGCTGAGCTCCCGGTTTCACTGCCACGGGGAAGCTCTGCTGCTAGACTCCAGCCCCACTGTAGGGTTCCCCTCCACCGGGACTCTCTGGTCCTGGAACATCTGTGGTCCAGCTGGACCAGAGAGTCCTGGTTTAGAGAGGTTCAACCTGTAATGCAGAGGTGCCCCTAATGAAAATGAGTCTGAAAGAAACGATGGTTATCTCTGAATAAGGAAGAACAGAGTGCTTCTCAGAATAAACTTTCATTATTATCTTTTAACATATGTTTGTGATTAAGTAAGATGAGGGAAATCTTAGTTTTCATCCCATTTGGAGGTTAAAGTGGATGGCTTCTCTAAAAACAGATTGTGGTGAATTGTAAGTTTATTTGAGCAATATGTCAGCATTATTGATTTGAAAACAAATAAGTAATAGGTTTCTTTTAAGTACCTCATTTGTAAAGCTGTTAACAAATAAGTAAACAGCTCAGGAGTGATTTGGGACTGCCTGGAAATTATGAACTAATAGGAAGGAACAGAGCAAACCTCTTCCACAATACAAGTTTAGTTGTGAAAAGAGTTGGAAGAACAATGTTCATCGAACAATGTGCATCAAACAATGTATTTGGCAAATTCCACCATTTTTAGTGAACAGATTGGACACAAATTTGTGCCTACAATATAAAGCTGTTAAATATGATTATCAATCCATAGCCTGAAGTTTGTTTGCTCATGAACTATGCATGATGGGTACTTAATAGTCACAATTTGAGCTGTGTAATTGGTTGCTTAGGACACATGGTATAATTTTGTCTTCCCTGACAATCATTTCAAAATGGCAATGTGAGCGCTTCTGATGTGACTACAGACTTGTATGAATATATGTGAAACTTTTCTTACATGAATACTTGCAGAAAAAGATTAAAAAGTTTGTGGATGCATTAAAGTCCATTTGGCTTACAGCTCAATGTAGAAGTCATGGGAAACTTTTGGCGGCATTAGCTGTACTTAAGTGGAAGGGAAAAAAATCTAATTTTAAGTAAAAGGTTCATGTATACATATTATCTACTTTCAAATCTGCCTGCTGGCCTACTTCTAAACTACTCAATGCCACCATTTTTAGTATCTGTTCCCAGAACTTCAACAGCACTTATATTCTAGGAATTAATTGTCATAACACCAACCAATAACAGTTGACTGCACTGCAAATGGTGCTGTCCAAAGTTTTATATATTTATTTATATTAATTAAAATAAAGTGTGTGTGTGTGTGTGTGAGAGATGCTTCCAAAAGTGAAGTAAAAACTGTAGGCCCTGATTTTGTATGAATGTATTCGGAGTAAACAATCCTATGAGCAGCTGTGTAGATCCTTAGCAAGTCCGTCTCTGGGCTCAAAATAAAGATGAATTTCAAATTCAGGAAAATATTTATCCCGTTTAAATCAAGTGTCCAGTTCAGTTCTGGAGTAAGCTGGAATAAGTCTGTTAAACTTGAGTGCAGTTGCATCTGTACAGCAGGAGTGAAATTCTGGTCTCAGGTAAGTCAATGGGAGATTTACCATACAAGCAACTGGGATAGGATTTTATCCCAGGGCTGACACTAGTTCAGGATATTAACCTGGATGCTTGATTCAAAAAGGAAAATACATTGTTCTGCTGCTAGTGCGTTAATTCATATTGGTGATAGCTAAATTTTACAAGTGTTCCATAGGCAGTTAGGCAAAGAAATAGAAGTATCGGTGCAGGGAAATAGCCCTTTCTTGTCCAATCATTAGGTGAACAATTTATTTATAAAGAAAATGCACAACGTTTTTCTCTGCAATATATGACACTGCAGCACATGAACATTCATTTTTTTTTCAGTGTGCTAACGTTTGACACATAATTTATTGTTCTGCACTCCTCAAATACCAGGCAATTTTCTGTTCTCTGATGCTTGTCTCTCTCTACTGAGAAATGGGTTTGTCTCGCACTCTCTCCTAACCATCTGGATCAGCCTACATGAATCTCTAACAATTTTCAAATCTTTTCTCAAGCTCTTTCTGTTCAATCTATGATTCTTAACTCTGTCTCATTAGGGACAATCACATTCTAATCTCTGAACATCCCAGTTTCCGTGTGTTCTGGTCATTCTCTTGGAAATTTAGCTTTTTTATCCCTTTTCACTCTGTCCCATCTACAGATATTTTCAGTACGATATAACCTCTGTATTTTGTGTGTGTTTACTTGGATGTAATGCATATAAGCTAAATAAGAACATTTTTGCAGTCCCTTTTCTTGGTAAAGGACGAGGACCGCTCTCTCTGCTCCTGATTCCAAAACAGGCAGAGTAGACTGAGAAGATGAGGATGACTCTTATGGAGCCAGCCCATCCCAGTTAAACTTATCAGCCTACCACAGGTTGTGCCTACATGACATGAGTTAACACTAAATCAGTGCCTAGTGTGGGTCTGAGAGTACTATGATAAGCATGACAATTCAGTATGTGATGCCTGCTGCCTTTGCCATCACACCAGGGGTTTTTAACCAGGGATCTCCAGAGCTAACCACATGATCTGCTACAGTTGGAGGTAAACAGGCAACACTCTATACCTAAGGGTCATTATAACCCTTATCTGCTGAATTGGTACAGAGAGGGACTAATATCACACACTCACTAGCAGGTTACATTCCCACTTATGAACTCTTATTAACGATGTGAAGAAGAAGGAAAAAAAAGTAATGGCCAAGAATCAAGTCAAGTGGAAATCTCTCTTTGCCCCTTTATCCACGCCTACAGGAAGTGTGCTTTCTGCACATCTTTTGTTTTATCTTAATCTATTATGTAGCATTTTAGATTGGTAGTTTAGTTTTTCATTTCAGATGTTAAAGTTGCAGATAACATGACAATTTGCTGTCAAAGACGCACTTTGCACAAAAGTAGAGATGTCAACCTTCATCTCCTGGTTAAATTCCAGTTTATGGGGTATATGGTAAGAAGCTCTGCTCTGGAACCAGTTAAATGCCTGATACAGGAGAGTATGGGTGATGTGTAGATAGTGCCCCTCCCCTCTGTGTAGGTTTTATTAGGCAAACGTGGGTATGCAGCTTAGAGGAACCCTTGGTGTCCACTTGCCTGGTATCTCAGCAATGCTCATCAGACATACCAGGACTTCTATTCTCCAAGCACATGGGACCAAAGGTACAAATCAGAATACGGTGGCCCCATGCTTTGCCTTTCTCCTTGTTCCACCTATCTGCAAGCAACGAGGATACTCAGAAAACGAAGACTCCAAAAGGGAGGAGACAAATTGCAGTATCCAGTGGGGTGAGAAATTGTTTAATAGAGATTTTGGCCAGTCTAATAGGACTAAGAGTTTAGACTACTCATTCATATTTTATTTCCTTTTGGTAACTAAGTCTTGTTTTTTTCCCTATCACTTATAAAAATTTAGAATCTCTCTTGTAATCAGTAAGCTTATTTTAGTATTTATCTTTACCAGTGAGTCTGAAGTGTCTGGTAAACTTGCTCAGGTTTTACAAAAACTGCTGTATATCCACTTTCCATTGATGAATTGGTGAATAAATTAATACATTTGTACTGCTCATCTTGAGCCGTGCACGATCATATATTCCTGAGGTACAAGGCTGGGAACTGGGGAAGGTGGGGAGGAGGTGCCTTTCTCTATGTGATTCATGAGTGACTCTTGGAGCATTCATGCAATCTAGCTTTGTGTGGGACTCCACATGAAGCTGTGCTGAGTGATAACACTGCTTAGGAGTTTGCTGCATGTGTCTCTCAAATCATTGTGGGAGACAGGACTGCTGTGCCCACTTTCAATCTGGGCTATGGTCCAGGTTGCATCCCAGGAATCCTGTCAGATGTGACCAAATCAATCACAACACATGACTAGACTTTGGGGACTCAGTGAAGAGGGACCACAAGACAAGCGAGAAAGCAGAACTATCAACCCAGAATCAGTAATTCCATATCTATAAGTTGCCTTTACTGAATTTTGTGCTAAAGAAATCCTTTTCCATGCAAAAGAGGAAGGCACAAGGTGCCAGATCTTCAACTGGTTTAAATCCGATAGCTCCAGCAACTTTTTAATATGCCTGCTATTGATGTCACTTGAAATAGCTGATATAAGTCACCTGAGGATATGGCCCAAAGTCTCTTAGTAAGTTTCTGACCTATAAGCAACAAAAAGAGTTTTAAAACCATGAGAATGGGAGAAAGGAAAAAATATTGAAAGGCTATTGATGGTCCTGATTTTTCCTCTGATTTGGAAGAGAGCTTATGGACTTCTGGTGAGTACTACAGCTGGCCACAGGAAGACAATTCTGTTTTGCAAAGGATTTTGAAATTTTGGTTAATTCTGACTCTGAATAAAAACTTAACATTTTGAAATTCTTTAAAGGAAAATTCTGAAAAGTATCTGATTCAGTCAATCAAATGTGGTGTTTTGATTTTTAAATTTTATCCTATAGGAGGGGGCTGCACCCTCTGTTTGCTACACTTATCTACCCCTCTCTCTCTCTGGCTGCTTTCTCTTTGCTAAGAGAGCCTATTGATGCTGATGACATCATTCTGTCACCCAGCAGGAACGTTCTGTCATCTGTCAGGAAAAACTTTTTTATAGAGAAAGATAATACATGAAAAAATAAACCAAAGAATTGAAACTTTTTCTTCTGAAAATGTTGAAATGGGATGCCTTAACATTATTGTCGCTTTTCTCTCATTTTTCCACTGAAACAATTTTGGTTAAATCAATACAGTTTTGGAAAACATTTATATTATTTGACAGAACTGCATTTGGTTCTATCAAAACTTTATTGACCAGTTCTATTAAGAACTGGTTCTGTTTAAAACAGACATTTCTGGCCAGTGACATGCAAGGTGCCCTCCCTCTTACTGTTGAATTGAAAATCATATCTGTAATGGTTCATAACTATTGGTGATGAAGGAATCATTCCTGAACTCCCAGAATAAGACAAAAGTACAAGAGGTTCGGAGACCACTAATCTGGATGACTAAGCATGTACTTGTGTGGTTCTAGTAATAAATCTTAGAGCACTCATAGGAGGCATACAAAGCCTATTTGTTAAACTCCAGACTTCAAAAGGAAAATTAATATATGTAGTATGAATAAAGCATTGTCACAACACAGCTGAAAGGTCATTGTGAAGTGTACTTTATGGGATCCTTGAATTAAAAGGCACACACACACTTTAGTTTCTTCAGGGTTTTATTTAAAAAAAAATCTACTTATAGACACACAACTCAATAATTTCTTATACTAAAATTATTTTCATTGAGAGTGTTAGGCCTAAATCACTATGGGGTAATCCTTCCCTGAGTTTTCCATCTCTACTCCAACACTCATTAGAAGGCTAATTCTTAAAGGCATGACCTAGTTTAAGGCAAATTGCATGGCTCTCAGTGTATCCTCATTGGAAGGATGACTAACTATGTTGACACTGCTGGGACTGGAACCTATGATTCTGTAGGCTCTTGATGTGTTAAGCCTGAAACTTAGGCCACTCAAGCACCTTAGTTATTCCCTTTTCCTGTTACCATTTCCTCACTTCTTAGCAATAAGCAGGAGAATTGAAAGTAGTCTTTCCATGTCCTATATGATGATGGCAGTAGTGGTTGGGTCCTGATGTCTGGATGTTTTTGCTGTCATATGCAAGATTTTTATTACCATGTTTGACTGGAAACAGAAGTGCTAAGATTCTGATTTGCACTTCTGTTTAGCTTCCTCCTTGGGGGCCAGTGAGAGGCAGGAAGAGGAGGCAGAGGGAGGAGTTGGGAAAGATGAGTTTCACTGCATTCCATTCCCATCTCTGGTACATATAGAATGCAGCCATATCCAGCAGCTGCTCCTCACTCCTTCTAGGTAGCTTGACACCATGGTGACTTGGCACTATGTTGATGGAGAAGCCGACAGCAATGCATTTTGATCACCCCACTTCTTGATCTCTGTTAATTTTGTGTTTTACCATATAATTTTTAAGAGTAAAATTCAGCAAACAAATGTCTTGATCGAAGTGCACTGACTCTATCCTCCACATAGAGGAAATTCTCTTTTACTTAAATGACTGCCAAAAAGAATAAAATTCAATTTTTGAATGTACCCGTTTAGAATATTTCACTTTAGCAGGCCATTTGGGTTCCTTTTATATATCTATATCTATCTATCTATCTATCACATCAATTTTCTTGAAAAGGCAAAGGGAAAATAGCCTCACCAGAGAACAATTTTTTTTGTTTGTCTGTTTGTTTGTTTTTTTAACTACCTTCTCTACCTTTAAGAATGAGTGGTGTACGTTTTATAATAACTAAACAAATATTTTTCTTTAGTGTGATGCTGTTACTCTCCAATATAATCTGATTTAGTGTAGCTATGCCAAAAGGAAATTTCATGTATGAGAAGAATAGAGAGAAGGCAGGGGAGTAGCCCTGGAGGACTAATGTGGGGAAAAGCTATATAATTTTGCTCAGGTATCTAAATGGTTTCCTGATAGTTTGGGGTCACACAGGTTTGAAGTAAATATAGTTCATGTGGTTTCATACTTCTTGATTCTCCTGTACATGTTAAGTTTCTCTGATTCTAGTATGATGAAGCTCCACATTCAATAGACTAATTTAGTTAATGTACTGTGAATAGGTCCATACAATATTGCAGAGTTTTACTGGGTTTATTCCAGCTGGCAGATCTATCATGTGACCAGCTGTCACAAGTTTCATTACAAAGTCAATATGAAAGGCTAAAAATTGGTTTAGAGATGTTTGTACTTGTTCAGAAAATAGAAAGTTTCCAATAGAATTTTTGAGGGATTCAAAGGACTCAAACAAGATTCACATGAAATGGAGTTAGTGCAGTTTCTTTGTGTTAAACCCAAATGAGCTGAGTTTTACATGGTTTTAAGCATTTGTTATGAGAGATTCAAATAACTCTTGTAGTGTGTTTATATTCAAGTCACTCACTGGTCTAAATAATAATTCATTGCTAGTCACTTATTAGATACATATTTAACATTTGCAGAGCATCTTAACGCAGGCCAATTTCAGTCTAACCTAAAACCAACTTCCTACTTCCATTCCCACACCTTGGGGATTTTATTAAAGGCACATTAACATCTGCTTTCCTTTCTTCACGGTTTTTTTTAGCTCAGATGTATTTGTATGTGCATATATACAATAAAATCAGAATGATCTCAAAAGTATTCTAGAAGTCTAACAGGTCTCCTTTGATGCGGTGACGGTCTAAATTCTATATTTCCTGTATTATTGAAGTTGTTCTTGTTACAGTAACACCACAGCACTGGTGGTGACAGTATCTTGGCTTCCATTCTGAATTTTGTTCTAAATTTAGGATTCCTCCCTGTTCTCCTGGAAATTGTTAGTTCTGCCCAGCTCTTCTCTGCCTCAATATCGCTGTCTCCCTTTCACATTATTTCTACTTTCAAAGCTCTGATGAATTCCTTGTGTCCACCATCATCAATCTCAAATACGTCCTGGACATTTATTGCTGATCTTGCAGCCAGAGGCAAACTGCATTAGCTGTTGACAATATGGAGCAGCTTGAAAGCAATTGTATTACAACAGGTTCTGCTTCTGAAGAAAGGAAAGCTCCTCTCTGCCTCTACCAATGACTGCAGGTCTATTATGGGCAGAGCAACCATACTTACCAACTTCTCTTCAGGTACAGAAGAAAAATAGCTGTCAAGTGGTGTCAGTCTGAGGAGAGAAAGAGACATATGCTGTTGTTTGAAATTTTAATGCATAGGGAGCAACATTTAATTTTATTCTCATCAGGCCTTTCATTAGCACACTGCTAGAGAGATATATTTAACTGCATCAATAGTGCTATCAAACATACTGTGTGAAATAGCTTCTTGAAAGGACAAAATAACTCATTTCCACCACTAAAACAACACACACTTATATGGGACCTTAAGAACATAACATAAGAATGGCCGTACCGGGTCAGACCAAAGGTCTATCTAGCCCAGTATCC
>JANRFK010001234.1:38384328-38396024 GCA_030068395.1 Apalone spinifera
CCTGATGCATTGGATTCCTTTGTACGTGGTTGTTTGTCTGCCCTGGCCCATTGTATGTAATATAGTGTTACATACGATGATAGGCAAACCATTTGAGCATTTATCAATGTGTTCTCTAATACACTTCTCAATGAAAGTATCTTTCTTTATCACCATCACTATGGGCAGCTGAGTAGGGAAACTAGTTGTCCTCATGGAAGACTAGTCATACGTTAAATTAAAAAGAAAAATCATTTTATGACCTCACACAAGATTTCTCCCAAAGGTAGAATCACCCTTTCACATGAATCAACCTATTTACTTAGCAGTATTGTTTCTGAAACCTCACGCAGATGTAAAACAGGTCTCTGTGCACACCCTTGATGTTCATGCAGTACTGGCGTTTTACTTAGAGAACAATGACATTTAGGAAATCAACATGTCTCTTCCTATCTACCACTGAACTATCCAGAGGGGAAGCAATATCTAAACAGAAACTCTCCAGATGGATTTTGCAATGTATGCAGTTATGCTATGAACTGAAGCATTGCTGCAGGCTCGAGCAATATATTTATACTTATAAATACTTAATTTATATTTATATTCTTCGCTAGTCATCTGTCCAAGTTTTCAATTCTTGTAAGCTTCCTTTTTGTGTTTAAGCTCACCAAGGATTTCACTGCTAAGCCAAGCTGGTCACCTATTATATTTGTTTTTCTTACTGCACATCAGGATGGTTTGTTCCTCTGCCTTTGATAAAGCTTCTTTAAAATACTGCCAGTTCTCCTGGCTTCCTTTCCCCTTTATGTAAGCATCTCGGGGATCCTGTCCATCAGTTCCCTGAGGGAGTCAGTCTGTTTTTCTGAATCCAGAGTCTGTAATTTGCTGCTCTCCTTTCTTCCTTTGGTCAGGATCCTGAAATTGACCATCTCATGATCACTGTTTCCCAGGTTCCCATCTATTTCCCCTACTAATTCCTTCCTGTTTGTGAGCAGCAGGTCAAGCTGTGCGTGGCGCCTGCTCAGTTCCTTCAGCACTTGTGCCAGTAAGTTGTCCCCAGCATTCTCCAAAAACTTCCGGGATTGTCTGTGTTCTGCTGTATTGGTCTCCCAGCAGATTTCAGTGTGATTCAAGTCCCCCATGAGAACCAGGGTCTGTGATCTGGAAGCTTCTTTTAGTTGACTGAAGAAAGCCTCATCTACCTCACCCACCTGATCTGGTAGTCTAAGGGTATGTTTAGATTACATCCCTCTTTCAACAGAAGGATGTAAATTAGACACTTTGAAATTGCAAATGAAACTGGGATTTGAATTTCCCACATTTCATTTGCATATTCACGTCATGGCGCTTTTGAAAAAACGCTATTTCAAAAGTAAAACCGCAGTCTAGATGTGGTTCTCTGGAAAATAGAAGCAATTTTCGAAAGATCCTGAGGTTTACAGGGACGTAATCTGGTCACAGCGTAAGTAGACACCGACCACCACAACATCGCTATTGCTCCTACCTCTAAATATAATTCAAAGACTCTCAACAGGCTTTTCTCCCTCTATATACCGGAGCTCTGAGCGATTGTATTGCTCTCTTAACTATTGTGCAACTCCTCCACCTTTTCTCCCCCGCCTGTCCTTCCTGAACAGTTTATACCCTTCTGTTACGGGTAATTAAGTGTAATTAATAGCAGGTATGATATGTATTATTACTATATAAATCAATATGGAGTCTGAGAATTCAAAATGGAGTCTGTTATCATCCACAGAACTGAGGGAACTGTAAACTGGTGCAAGCTGGTTTTTCCTGCCCAAAGTGCCTCTGCACATGTCACCAATGGATTGCACACGTCACTAAAAGGTGCACTGAGCTCTAAAATGTGCACAAAGACAGCTAGAATTTTGCACCCAGTACTGCACTTTTGCACCCAAAACTCCTATCCAAGTTTCCCGCCTTAAGAAGAATAAAAGTATGCCGCCGTAAGGGGTCCTCATCGATTGGTTGGTCAGCATCAGCTGTTCAGTCAGCTATGAGCTAAACTGCTCCAGACTTGAGGGTGAGATGTTGTCCTAGCTTGTTCCTGTCGCAGTGAAGACTTGGATCTCGGACTAAAGCTATAGAATTACAGTCGTCATCCACTTGTCATCGTCCCGGGTTCATTTCCTTCTAGACTGGACGCCTATGTCAAAGGACTAATTGATTCCAAACCAGAAGAGGCTACCATCCATCTGTGGATTTTGTATTCCTCACCACTTGGTGGCAGAGGCCTAGAGTGTCATACCGAGGGATCACTCGCTGTTCCTCCTCAGAGGCTTACAATTAGTCAAAGAGTTGCAGGTTGCGAGCAACAACATCACCAGTCCACAAGCCACTTACTTGTAATTGTAAAGTATTATACCTACCTTGTTCTTAGGGACTTTTCTATCTTTTTCCTTTCTATTTGGGGTAAGGGTTTTGGGACTATTGGTTGTTGTACAAATTTCATGTTTGCTCTTTTAGATTCACAATATATGGTTTGGTCCTAAATTTGGATGAGTGTTTATTTGAAACTTACTGGTGATAGATACAGTATTGCCGAGTAACCTTGCTTCTGGCTTCAGGGCGCATATCATCGTTTTAGAATCAGACCCTAAACTTCTTTAGAAATTATTCAATTTATTTTGTTGCGGAGTCCCCTTGTAACACCTTCCATGACCATGGACGATCCCTACCTGAACCTTTTCCTTCAACAGAGGATGGACAAAAATACCATTTGCACCTCAAACTCCTTGATCCTTCTTCCTAGCTCTACATAATCTGCAGTGACTATTTTTCTGTGACGGTGCCACAGAACTACTGGTTATTTTTAAATATACAGACTAACACAGCTACCCCTCTGAGTCTTGGAACCTAATGATTACTTAAACAAAATCATACTTAAGTTTCATCTCTCAAAACATATTAAAAGGTTAGTTAACCTTTTGTCCAAAACAGTTTCTCACCCACTAAATCTTCTGTAGCTTTTCAACCAATATTGGGTAAAGCGCCTGTTTTTCGTAGGTGTAAACACATTGCCATATACTCCTATTGTATGCAGGATGATGCGGTATCTTCTTTGTCTCAAAATTTGTCTGTTTTTCTTGTGTGCTGTTTCCATGTTGATTTCATATCCCTTTGCTAACTTTGACTTCCTATGTAAATGTATATCCATGGTGTTAGCTTACAATGCTCAATTTACATATATGAGAGAGCACACTATTTCTTACCTCCCATTGAAAGGAAAACCTGTTTCATCCCTGCCTTGGTACAGACTTTAAAACCATATTTTCAGTATTTAAACATAACTCCTTGTATAGTATTTGTACATATATTTCACAATGATGTTAGTGATCGTTATGAGCTCAGGTATTTTTCAAGACCTCACATGGCATTGTTTGGTGAACCAGAAAATACATACATACATACATACCAGATTCAAAATACATTGTAACACTCTTTCAAGTTGGCAGTCATGGGAACTCAGGTCATGTGTTATGAAAGGAGTCCCCAAAATTAACTCAGTCTACCCATGGATCATGAACCTGCAGCAGTTCACCTGCACTGCACAAATTGTATTATTCCTAAAACTGTGTATATACTGTTGGTGGTCACATTCTTCTGTGTATGAAGATATCTGAATGCTTTTGAACTGAAGTGCTCATTTTCAGTTCTAGAAATGGATGGAATATTCTCATCTTTTTGTCTCTGGGTCTCTTTGTGGGTTTGTCTCATCTCTCAATTCTTGGGTTTGTCTGTCTTTTGTCTGTACATATATGCCACTTTGTATTTGCATCCGTATAATAAACAGATGTACTGGAATTGTCATTGCAATTCATTAACTGGACTTTTTAAAGGGAAAATTAGGTTTCATTGCTTCAACAATTACTTGTTTTCAAACTGGTTTTCCCATTCAGATGCACATAATTGTATGCCAAGAATTGAGATTACAGTATGCAGACACATTTCAGACAGATGTTTGGGGAATTCATAGAATAATTTCACACCCTATAACATAGGTCAAGTGAATTTTTTTTTAAAAGAGGGTGTGATGAAATTCTGCTGTACAATGTATCATGGTATGCAAATAGCCATGCCTGCATTTTGATCTGGTAAGTTTGTTTCCAGTGGTGTAAACAAGGAACATTATTGCAATTACTTTTGCCTGTGTTGCAGTTGTTGCACTGGTAGAGTCCTCAACTGCTTAAAAATATCTGATGAAAATAGCAGTCTTTAGTTCTGTTCTTTTTTTTTTTTTAAATGTTAAACAAATAATTGTTTAAAAAAATCATCTACTGGTATAGTTCCCTGTTTCTCGGAGCATACTGGGCCATTATGTGTAATGTCACCTTGATTAGTTTGTTAAATACTAATAAGTTATTGGTAAAGATTAAATTTAGTTATATTGTTTTACTTTTGTTATTATGTATCAACCACACTGCATGCTGTCATCTCATTTTGTGCTGTTAAGGATCAGTGTATCACTGGAAAAGTTATCTGGGGAAAGATTTTTGTTTGTTTGTAGCCCTTTTTTTAACATACAACTATGAGGCTACAGAATGAAAATGCAGAATGTAAGTGCAACTTGAAAAGCAGTTTCATGGGCTATAGTACTTTGTTAAATTCTTGGATATCAAAAGGATAAGGGCAGAGTTTCCACTCTTAATTTCATCCTTAAAAGGGTTATTTTATTGAATTCATGTGGGATAACTTTATAGCTAGTTCCTATTTTCCCTGCTATTTATTGAAAAAATACTTGTTTTAAAGTCTCACTTTGCTATATATTTTGAATTTTTTATTGACTATTTTTGATGGATATGGTTTTACCAATCATACTTGAATCTTTCTGATTATTTTTAAGCATCCATCTGCCTTTCTCCCTCACCCTAGTTCTATCTGTGGAACTTTCTTCTTTTAGGACTTAATTCTGCATCACTCAAGTTAATGTGAGTTGTTCCACTTACTTGAATAGCATCAAGATCTCACCCTTGGTTTCTGTGTCCTCAAAGAAAGGTAGCCAACAAAAGGTGCTGGTGAACAGCAGAAGGATGGGCTCACAGGCTGGGGTGCTATACAAATGCAGACCACTGCAGACATGCCTACTGATGAGTACTGTGATTGATGGCCTTGGCTGCTGGTGGTGGTAAATGCTGCTGAGCACAAGTTCTAGTTAACGGCAATTTAAAAGAGAAAGTAATTTTGGTGTGAGGTGCGAAGGCAAGCTAGAAATGAGTGATCTAAAATTAAGGTCTGATATTCTTTTGAATCATTGGAGTTAGAACTACTTGCCACATACCACAAGAGAGTTCAGATTCACAACTTCCACATGGCATTAGTTTCAAATTATAGCACAGTTATGCTGGAACTAACTTCAAATTGTCATTGGTTCCATGGACTATATAAGACTATCAAAAGGTTCCTAGCATTCCAGACCTTCCATTGCTTGTGAAATTGTAATCCCACATTGTGGATCTTTAAATTCTTTTGTGCCTTTTAGCTGTTCAAACACATCATCACTAAATCCTCCCAGAAAGCAGCTCTTATGCGATATGTGGTTGGAGTAACAAATTTACCTGCTTTGCAATGAACTAGTAACTCCCAAAACATTTTTAATTGTCTCAAGCCTTCATACCCAATTCCTACTTCTGGACTTGTCCAAACAACCTTAATTCAGACCTCTTACGTGTGTACCATATGGTATAATCTTTATTTACATGCTCATATAACACTTTTTTCCCATGGTCCACATGCTTAATTGAGTGCACAGAATGGAGCTACTCTGTGGATGCATCAGAGGTGTGTAGCATGTGGGACTCCTGTGTTGGTGTTAGACATTAGAAGACATGTTGTGAACAAGACAGGAAAAGAATCAGTGGTCTCATGGTTAAAACATTCTTAAGAATTGGATATTATCGTTGTTGGGAAGGGATGGAGAGTCCTCTGTTGCTCTGTGGGGCTCAGTCCTGTCATACAGAGGAGCTGTGAGGGGATGGCACATGAACTGTCCGGTCAGCACCAGTGTTCTCTGTAAGATAGGTGCTTGTGCAGCTGCTCAGGAGAGATTAGGAGAGCACCCACAGCTAGGTTTTTGTTTCTACTAGTGGTGCACATTCACGAATGTCTGGGTGCATATAGAAAAAAAATCATTCTGCACATAGGTGGAAAAGATTAGAGAGAATATTGGTCAGCAATAGAAGCTGAGAGGCTTGAGCATTCTTGGTGAGGATGGACTCCTAGAGATGTTGGATGTTAAGCTCTACTGAGCATGTGTGAACTGTGATGTTTTTCCAAGGCTTATAGGTAGGCCAAATTTGAGCACATCTTTATATGGACAGCACAAGGCACATCCCTCACACCAAGGCTAACCTGACAAATTTCAAGTGCCTGCACTATAGTATAGCAGCACTAGAGCTTTCCAAAGAAAAGGTTTCAATAATATTTTAACACTGACAGACAATGTATTTCCTTTAGCCTTTTTCAGCCTGTGTAAGACACCTGACATAGAAAACTTTGTTGACTAATTAAAAATTCACGAAGTTATAAGCAACTGAAAATGGGGTCTTTGTAATAGAAAGTGTAAGGCAATTGACTATAATTTTGTGCTAGTCTCCATGGCATCTGATTGTCTTGCTAGGTTTTTTAATAGCAAATATTTTTCTCTGTCCATCTTGAAGTCTCTTAAAATGGAGTACTTATTGTGGAACAAATTAAAAAATTAGCTGGCATTTTGTTTTGAAGATAGCATGTTTCTTGGCCATTCCATTGCATTTCATGGTTATGGGTCAACAGCTGAGAGAGCTCGAATTCTTTCACTCTAGAGCTTTACCCTTGTACTTAACAGGTCCATTTTTCAATTAAATTGGCAATCATGGCCACAGAGAGAGTTGTAACTTGGATTCTTAATCACGGCCTTCACAGTCTCTGTTAATAGTGTGGGGTTTTTTTTGTTTTTGTTTTTTTAAACCTGGCCTGCAGCTTTGCACCTATAAACATTGGGCACATATAACTAGAGTCCCAGTTGATGACCTTGAAGCATTTAAAAGTGCCTGTTCTATGGGCTCAGTCAAGTATTTCAGTGCCTAAAGGACATCAGCTTTGACCACAGTTAAATGCTCTCTGTAAAGCTAAAAGTCAGGTTAAGCCCTGGTTAAAAATGTATCCCTGTGTATTTTGTAGGAGTCCTAAACCATGATAAAATATTCTAACTAGGTGGGATAGCATTTTAAGAAAATTGAATGGGATGAAGGCCCAAGTCCCATGGATAATTTATTCCAAAGGAAGTCCAAAACTTTTGTTTTGTATTTTTAGTAAAAAGAAAACTCTAGCTGGTAGTTGAGCATGTTTTATGAAAATCACATTAGGATATGCCTAAAATGCCCTGTTGCATAATTAATTACAGTCCTACCCCAGAGTTAGCAACTACAGTGATAAGGTTTGTGTTTTGCATATAAAATGGAAAATCCATGATAGACAGGTGGTGTGTTTTCTTTGTGGGGAGAAAAATGGAAAAACACCTGAATAATATTCAATATTTTGAATATGAAATTGAAATCCTAAGTATGAGACAGAGGATATGAAAATGATTACTCCTGTAGCACCTTAGAGACTAACAAATCTATCCTATCTATCTATCTATCTAGTATTGTGATAGATAGGAAGAGTGCTGGTCAGCACCCAGTAACTAAGGGGCTAAACTCAGGTAGCTAGCAAGGGTGTTGGCAGGGGAGCAGAAGAACCAATGGGGATACAGTGCTGAAATCTGAATTGGATATAGATATCCGGTCTGCTCTTCCTTTGTGAATTCTAAGTAAGGGCTAGAGGGAGCAGATGCAGTTCAGAATTGGTCGGAATTACCATGCCTATAAGAAATATTGGACATGGGTGTGAACTGGGCCTTGAAGTAGGGATCAGCATTGATCGTGAGGAGATGGAAAATGTAAATCTAGTCTCGATCAGGGTATTTTTCTTTTTTTGGTTAAATGTCTCTGTGTGAATCTATGCCTTCCCTCTCCTACTCACCTTTTAAGTTACAGCCCAAAGAATTTTGTGTTTTTGATCTGTTCTTTTCTTAGTTGCTCTTTAACATCTAGCAACTAAGTATGCTTTATCAAGTATATCTTTTTGTTTTGTTATTACAATCACCTTTTTTAAGGCGATTTGATTCTTGTGTCCTGGAAGGTAACAGGAGGTCTGTGTATGTCGGTCTAGCCTTGGAGGTCAGCTATCATCTGCAGTTTTTCTGGTGGTGTGGGTTTTTATTTATTTATTTATTTATTTATTTATTTTGCTTAGTTTTTCAAGCTCTTGGGGCAAAAGAGCTTGGAGTACCCCTGGGGAAGGAATTCAAGTGTTCCTCCCTGTTTTTAATGGTTTAAATCACGTGATGGTGGCAGCTTTTGTTTTTCTCAGAGCCAGTACATCTGTGACTCAGGGAAGTTTTTGTAAACAGAGCAGTGGACTCCAACCTTTTAAACCACAAGATCACTTTTTCAATTTAAGTGCAATGTAAGATCTACCTCAAACCCAGATACCCTTGCCCTGTTTCTTTCCCACCTTTTCTCTGAGGCCTCACCCTGCTCACTCCATTCTCCTTCCTCCCCTATCCTCGCTCACTTTCACCAGGCTGGGGTAGGAGGTTGGAGTGCAGGCTCTGGTCTCGGGCCAAGGGGTTTGGAGTGTGGGAGGGGCTTAGTCCAGGGCAGGGGACTGGGGTCAGGGAGGGTTTTCAGGGTGCAAGCTCTGGGGAGGAGTTTGGGTGCAGAGGGACTCACATCTGGGGTGGGATGTTGGGTGCAGGAGGAGGATAAGGGCTGGGACAAGGCTTCAGGATGCGGGCTCTGGTTAGGCACAATTTAACTGAGACAGGTTCTGGATGGTGGAGCAGTCAAGTTAAAGCAGGCTTACTCCTCTCCTGGCATTGCACCACTCCTGAAAGCAGCTGGCACGTGTATTAGCAATGGTTCCATGGCACCATGTGCTGCCCCACATCTACAGGCACTGAGCCCATAGCTTCTACTGGCCACAGTTCCCCATTACTGATCAAAGGGGAGCTGCAGGAGTAGTGTCTGCAGGCAAGAACAGCATGTGGAGACCCTCTGCTCTGCTTTACCCAGGGGCTAAAGGGACGTGCCAGCCACTTCCAGGAGCAGCAATAACAATAGGGATAATTACTCTAGCCATGACAGGCTAGTCAATTTAGAACTCACTACTCAAAGAATTTCATTTAAGTGTAAGAGAGAAATGAAAATTATGAAATTAACAGATTAGTCAAAAACCAAAAATAACCCACTTTGCAAGCAGTAAAAGAAGTAGTAACAATCCCCAACATGTGTTGGGTCAGTAGAGGAGGGTGAAGGACAGTGTGTGTTTTGTGAGAATGACAGACACACACACACTGTGTGAGAGTGACAGAGATTGCATTGCCAAGCTCTCTCCATCCCCTTCTTTCTGTGTGGAGGTGGGGTACAGGAGTGGGTGGAGGAGGAACACCCTGACATCAGTGCTTCCCCTCTTCTCGTTCCACACCCTGTGCAGCAAGCAGGAGGCTCCCAGGGGGAAGCTCCAAGGCATAGGGCAGGAGCAGCATGACAGTGCATTGAGGGACAACTGAAGTGCCAGCGCTTGATCGCTTCCTGGCCAAACCAGTCAGGATCACCTGTCAGAGGCTCCAAGATCTACTGGTAGATCCCAGTCTACTGGTTGGTGACCAGTGCT
Source organism: Apalone spinifera (assembly GCA_030068395.1). Taxonomy (NCBI): domain Eukaryota; kingdom Metazoa; phylum Chordata; order Testudines; family Trionychidae; genus Apalone; species Apalone spinifera. The sequence continues at coordinate 38,394,025 of JANRFK010001234.1, forward strand.
ATAGAGACAAGATATTTAAGGTCTCTTGTGGGCCCCCATCTTCTGCACTCAGAGTGCCAGAGTGGGGAACAGCCATGACAAATGTCGTGAGCTTTCATGGGCAAAACCCTGTATTCTTAACTGTGAATTATCTGCTAGGACTCAACAATATTTGTTACTTGTTTCTTTCTCTCTCTCTTGTCTTTGGGACAAGGTAGCTCTTAAAATGACTGTTTATCTCCATGTACTGCTGTTTTCTGCTGTGCTCATTTCATTATCCTGCAAGACCAGATAAATAGTTAGTAATTCTCCCTGATGCTACATTAAGGCTACGTCTAGATTGGCACGATTTTCCGGAAAAGCTTTTAACGGAAAAGTTTTCCGTTAAAAGCATTTTCGGAAAAAGAGCGTCTAGATTGGCACGGACACTTTTCTGCAAAAGCACTTTTTGCGGAAAAGCGTCTGTGCCAGTCTAGACGCACTTTTGCGCAAGAAACAAATCTTAGCTGTCTACACTGGCCCTTTTGTGCAAAAGTTTTGCACAAAAGGGACTTTGCCCAAACAGGAGCGTCAAAGCTTTTCTGCAAGAAGCACTGATTTCATACAGTAGGAAGTCAGTGCTTTTGCGGAAAATCAAGCGGCCAGTGTAGACAGCTGGCAAGTTTTTGCGCAAAAGCGGCTGATTTTCCGCAAAAACTGGCCAGTCTAGACGCAGCCTAAATGTATCTAGCTGAATATGGTTGAAACACTGAAATTATTTAAAAACTAAATAAAGCTCAACAAATGTCTTACTCTTGTTCATGCATGAGAGGAAATTATTCACCTAATTATGAATCCCTTGTTGCTTTTTTGTTCAACAGTATTTTAATATTGTGAGTGAAGAATATAGACAAGGCAAAAAATAGTTTCTCAAACTACTCATTTCCCACCTCTTACGACAAAATTCAGAATAAACTGCATATAATGGTAAGCCTTAAGAAGCCTTGTCTAAACTAATCTTTTACTTCTTTAAAAAAGGTTGACTCTTGTTCAGCTCTACTAGTGGTAGCAGCAGTAGTAGTAGTAAGAATATCAGAGCACCTATGCTCAGGGCTGTCCTTAGATCAAATGGTGCTCCAGATAAGAAGTATCTCTGGTGCTCCTCCTCCATTTTATTAATTTTTTAAAAATTATTTATTTCTTTAATGTATTGGTTGCACATTTCACAACTTTAGTGCATGATTTGTAAGCATGTTTTATCCTTTCAGATGCAACAATGCATTTACATACTAAGATCTGGATGTATTTATTCATGCCATTTATAAATTAAAAAAAAAAAAGTTACCTCTAAGATTATACTGGTCTACAATTTTTTAGAAGTTGTCTGCTTCAGAGATAAAATGTGCTATTTATTATGTATTTTGATGTACTGAATTCAAATATGACAATTAAAACAACTGATTGGCTACTGTTTCCAAGATATTTAAGTTTTTACATTTTACATCTATGTATATTGTGTAGATAGTAGAGTTTTAATCATAAATTGTAAACCTAGATCTTTTCATGTGCTTATGGTTGCTTTACATGATAATATTTCACCTGTCCTGTTTATGTAACACTTTAAAAATCAGCAAAAGGGTTATATAAATAAAATGTATTATGAAACAAAAGGCAAAAAACTATTATGTACATAGTTTCATCCTATTCAGTGTCTACTTGGTGCTGCTTGGCTTGTCTCTTGTATTCATTAAATGGAGCATCTCTTGTTACTGTCCAGCAATAGTCTGCAAGCATTGATGGGCTCCATTTGCTCTGATAGCGTTTCTCCATTGTTGCAATGTCCTGGGGAAATCGCTCGCCGTGCTCGTCGCTCACTGCTCCGCAGTTCGGTGGAAAAAAATCTAGACGAGAGCGCAAAAAATGTATCTTTAGTGACATGTTTCAACCAAGGCTTTTGTATGCCTTGAGGAGGATTTCCACCAACAACTTGTAGTTGTCTGCCTTGTTGTTTGAGAAAATTTATTGCCACTAACTGGAAGGCT
>JANRFK010001234.1:38411108-38422300 GCA_030068395.1 Apalone spinifera
AAAAAAAAGGAATTGAATAGGGCAGCAAAATTGGAGGGGGAGGCTGGGTCACCTCGTGTCCCCCCTGGAATTTCTTCATGTCCCTCCCCTCCCCCCAGGGGGCACGCCCCCCAGTTTGGGAACCCATGGTCTAAGACCTTACCAACTCAGGTGGTTTGCCATCATCACAGACCATTTGTTCCAAGAACTGATGACATCAGGATACTCGGTTCATCTTCTGTCTCTTCCTCCTACCTCACCCACAACCCTGTCCCTCTTCAGGGACCCGTCTCACAATGCCCTCTTAATGCAAGAGGTCATACAACTCATAGAGATTGGGGCGGTGGAGAGAGTGCCCGAACAATTCCAGCGCAAAGGATTTTATTCTCGTTATTTCCTCACCGAGAAGAAATCAGGAGCATGGAGGCCTATTCTGGACCTTTGATGTCTCAACCAGTATCTCAGGAAGCACAAAGTCAAGATGGTGACATTAGCTTCTATCTTCCCCACGATAAACACGGGAGATTGGTTCACGTCCCTTGATTTGCAGGATGAGTATTTCCATGTGACAATATACCCAGCACACAGATGCTTCCTCAGGTTTGTCATGGGCACGCAGCACTTTCAATACAAGGTCCTTCCGTTTGGCCTATCATCAGTGCCCAAGGTCTTTTCCAAGATGCTGTCAGTGGTCACTGTGTATCTACATCACCAGGGCGTCATGATATTCCCGAGCCTGGACGATTGTCTTATCAAGGCCCACACTTACGATCACATGCTTCACGCCACTAGAGTCGCAAGGGATTTATTTTCGACTCTCAGCCTCATACTCAACGTCCCGAAGTCCTCACTTATACCGCAGAGATCTCTTGAGTTCGTTGGGTCATGGTTAGATTCTACAATGGCCAAGGCCTATCTTCCTCTGAAAAGATTCCACAAAATACAGAGCCTTATGCAGACACTTTCCATCGGTCTCAAGGTGCAAATACTTACCTGTCCTCAACTAATGGGAAACATGGCCACCACAACATACGTGGTATGACCCGCAAAATGACACTTCAGATGTCTCCAACGCTGGCTGGCTTCGATTTATCACCCTGGCAGTCAGGATGTACACAGACTAGTAATGGTACCATCGATGGTACAACAATCCCTAACATGGTGGACTTCTCCTGCCAACATGCTCTGTGGTGTTCCGTTCCATCCACAACCCATGGTTCAAATTACTTTGGATGCATCTCTGCTAGGTTGGGGAGCCCACTGTGAGGGCAAGTATGCTCAAGGTCAATGGAATGCACAAGAGGCCCTTGAACATATCAATTTCCTAGAGCTCAGGGAAGTATTCAATGCATGCAGGACATTCCTACCAAAGATTTGCTGCCAGACCGTTCAAATCCTCACCAACAACACCACCACGGTTTATTACATCAATCGTCAGGGTGGTGCCAGAGCCAAGTCCCTCTGCGTGGAAGCCACGAAACTAGAACTGGTGTATACGCCACGGAGTTACTGTTGTAGGCAGATACCTCCCAGGCAAGGACGATACAATTGCCGATGCCCTAAGCAGATCTTTTTTTTTCTCCCCCAACACAAATGGGAACTCAACCCAAAGGTAACCCATTCCATATTTCAATGATGGGGATACCCCACTATAGACCTCTTCGCAACACATCTCAATACAAAATGCCCGAAATACTGCTCCGAAATCTCTGGGGAATGCATTTCTGATAAACTGGAGTCACCATCTACTCTATGCCTTTCCTCCAGTTCCACTTCTTCCGAGGATACTGGAGAAGATAGCCGAAGACAGAGCCACAGTCATATTTATAGCTCCGTTCTGGCCCAGACAGACATGGCTTCCCCTCCTTCTGCAAGGCTGTGTCTACACTGGGCCACTTATTCCGGAAAATCAGCCGCTTTTCTGGAATAAGCTGTGAGTTGTCTACACTGGCCCCTTGAATTTCCGGAAAAGCACTGACGATCTACTGTAAGAAATCAGCTGCTTTTCCGGAAAAACTATGCTGCTCCCGCTTGGGGAAAAGTCCTTTTTCCGGAAAACTGTTCCGGAAAAGGACCAGTGTAGACAGCACAGTAGTGTTTTCCACAAAATAGCCCCGATCGCTAAAATGACATTCGGGGCTTTTTTGCGGAACAGCGCGTCTACACTGGCCACGGACGCTTTTCCGGAAAAGCATCCTGCCAATGTAGATGCTCTTTCCAGAAATACTTATAACAGAAAACTGTTCCGTTTTAAGCATTTCCGGAAAATCATGCCAGTGTAGACGTAGCCCAAATGTCCTTCCAAACCCCATATCAGTAACCGAAGCAACCTGACCTACTGATGCAACCAGGACTGTCCTTGGAACACTCCTGAATCGACCGGCTACACCTCACGGCATGGCTCCTAGCTGGTTCCATAGAACAGAAATCCTCTGCTCCCAAGAGGTGAAGAAAGTACTAATATTATAGTAGACATGATTCTATGTGGAAAACTTACCTTTATAAATGGCGTAGTTTCCATTCTTGGTCTTTAGCCAATAACCTTGACGTAATCTCCATTCCAATCTATCATATTCTAGACTATATACTTCACTTGCACCATTCAGGATTGGGGGACTCGTCCATCAAAGTCCATCTCTCAGCGATTTCTGCATTTAGACAGTCAGTTGAAGGTTTTTCAATATTTGCTCACCCAACGACCAAACACCTTTTGAAAGGCCTAGCAAATCTATACCCCCTGCGCAGAAAGCTTCCTGCTCTATGGGAACTGGAGCTAGTGTTGGATACCCTAACCTATCCACCGTTCAAGCCCTTAGCTACCTGTGACATCCCTCCACTCACTATGAAAGTTGCCTTCCTCCTAGCTATAATGTCGGCTCAGTGGGTTGGGGAACTGGTTACTCTGTTTACCAACCAGGGAGTAATACTTTGATTTCACCCCAACTTTTTACCAAAGGTGAATTCAGCATTCCATGTTAATGAGCCTATCATACTCCCAACATTCTATCCTAAACCCACTTACCTCTAGTCATGAAGCCCGCTTACATAACTTAGACGTCTGTAGAGCCTTGGCTTTTTACTTCTAGAGGACACGCCCTTTCTGCTAGTCGCAATGACTCCTGTTATGCTCAGACGAACCAAGGGCCGATCATTGTCTTCACAACGGATCTCTAAGTTAATCATAAAATGTATTGCAACATGCTACTCATTACACAGCAGGCCTATACCTACATCAATTAATGCTCGTTCCATCAGGGCAACATCTACCTCAATGGACTTCCTTAAAGGCATCCCAATGCAAGACATTCGCCGTACGGCAACCTGGTCCTCAGACATGACATTGACTAAGCATTATGTAATTGATGCTATTGCTTGAGAATCAGCGCTGGCCTCTGCAGTGCTGTTCACAGCAACCAGATCCTAACTTCAATTCCACTTCCGTAGATGAGGCTACTGTACTCGCCTAGAGTGGAGCACCCATGGGACACTACTTGAAGAAGAAAAGAGGAAATTACTCACCTTGTGCAGTATCGATGGTTCTTCAAGGTGTCCTCGTGGGTGCTCTGCGACCCATTCTCCGCCCCGCTTCGGAGTCTCTTTATATTTTTCAGGAGTGATCCGATTAGGAGGAACTGGTGGGAGCGGACCGCACGCAACCTCACAAACGGCGTGAACAGCACGTGCCGCCACCGCGCATGCACGGTCTGGCTGAACCACAGCAGATGAACCTCCAATCTGCAGCGCCAGGATGAGCCCGACACCTAGAGTGGAGGACCCGCGGGGACACACTCCTCGAAGAACCGTCGTTACTGCACAAGGTGAGTAACTTCCTCAACTACTGTTTGGTGTCAATCTCCTTTGTTCTGAGCAAATTAAGGTACCAAAATAACCATCTCCAGTGTCACTTGTTAGTTTCCAGTATTCTAGATCCTTGTTGAAAAGGCTTTGGGCCATGGCATTTGTTGCTTTGGATGATCACTACTGGTTTCTGTGCAAGGGAAGTACCTCCATACCCAAGCATACTTTCATGGTGAAAAGATTTATCTGAGAGGGCTCTTTAACAGAAAAAAGGCATAAAAGCAGCCAGTATCTAGAAGCTGAAGCTATACAGATTTGAGCTACAAATAGGTGCACATTTTAAAGTGAGAGCAATTAATGATTGGGACAGTTTATCTAGGGATGTGATGGATTCTCCTTTACTTGAAGTTTTTAAATCAAGATCAGTTGTATTTGTAAAAGACATGCTTTTTGCTCACCCAGAAGTTGCTGATTCGATGCATGAATCACATGGTGAAATACCATGGCTGTGTTATTTAGGACATCAGACCAGATGATTGCAGTGGTCCTTTCTAGCACTTAGTTTGTGAATGCTTCTGAGCCTCTCTGAGGTTCTTAATATAGTTGATCATCGAATATTCCTGTCACACATCCAAGAGACTGAAAGGATGGAGGCAATCATCCTGGACTTACCTTAGAACTAAATGCAAATCTCTAATTTATTCAGTTTGTGCTCTTCTGCTCACTTGCTTTCCATCTTTCTTTCATGCATGCACACACACATATACAAAGCACAAATCAAGCTATTTCTCCCACAGGCAGTGAATGGAGGAGAGAGAAAAAAAAAGAAAGAAAGAAAGAAATACTATGATTATTATTTTTATTCTGAAATACTTGGGAAGCACTCAAATACTGTATTAATGAGGACTATATAAAAATCTATATGGATTTTCTAAGACGTCAGCTATGAATAGGGATGTTAGCATATAGTCACTTAAATGATTAACCAATAAGATTGGGTGTATTAGTTAATCTAAACTAATACATGGACCCCCCCCACACACACACACACTTGCTGCCTCTTGTATTAGAGGTGCAGCAAGGGTAGGGAGGCAGAGACAGTGCCTCTGGGGAGCCAGCTTTTAAGCAAGCTCCTCAAGCGTTCTGGTTCCAGCTGTGCTGCCTGCCCTCCTCTCCCCCCCCCCCCCCCCCCCCCCCATTTCCTGCCACAGAGGCAGCAGCACAGGGGAGAGGCAGGAGCCGGTCCATGTGGGGAGCCAATTTTTAAACCTGTACCCCTTGTGAACTGGCACCACCTGCCACCCCGTGCTGCTGCCTTTGATACAGGGGGCTCCCCAGGAATGGGGCCGGGAGCACACTGGCTATGGTCCTGTCCCCACCCCAGCAGAGGGGCGCATTTTAGTAACCGTGTAACCGCTAAGAATTGTTGTGGTTACATGACTATTAAAATAAACAGTATCTAACATCCTTATCTATGAAAGTGAATTTTTGGTTCATTTTATTTTTTGATGCAATTGACTGGTTAACTCCCCTATCCTTGAGCAACAGAATCCAGTAATTCCTTTTTGTGCTCCCAGCCCACTGACCCTTTATAGTTTATAAAACATACCCCACTGTCCACTGCATTATTGGGAAATCCATAATAATGGGGTGCTTGTTTTGCATATCTAGCCCTGTGTTGGGGCACTGCACATGTGTGCTGCTACCCAGGCAGCCCTCAGTAGGAAGTGGCTCATCCCATTGTTCTCTGGGAGGCAGTAATGTATTACTGGCCTGATCAGAATCACATTGCTACTATGTCATGTCTGGCTCAGCTGTGCTGGTACCTTCAGGGTTGGTGTGAAGATTTCCCATTCCCTGACTCTCTCAACTGCATGGTGGTTAAGGGAGAGATACCAAGTGACTAGTCCTTGTTCTCTCCCCACCCTCCATTGCTGTGTGCATGCAAGAGAGCTGCTGTGTAGAACGATGTGCCTGTGTGTGGACATCTTGTGTGGGTGTAGGAGCTTCACAGCAGTCCTCTTTAGGATAGTGCTGCTTACCTCCATAGTCTGAGGAAGGGGCTAGAAAAGGTGCCCTAAAAAATGCCTGCTTCACCAATCCTGACCAGCTTACCGCGGCTGGTGGGAAATCCCACTTATGCGGTCGAAATACAAAGAAAACCAGCAATACCCCACTCATTCTTGGAGCGTGGAATATACGTACCCTCATGGATCATACAGATGCCGACAGACCCGAAAGGAGAACTGCCCTGACTGCCAAGGAGCTTGCTCGCTACAAGATCAATATAGCACCTTTGAGTGAGACCCGGCTGGCAGAGGAAGGACAGCTGACTGAAGTTGGAGCAGGCTACACCTTCTTCTGGAGTGGGCGAAGAACAGACAAATGATGCAAGTCGGGAGTTGGATTTGCTGTGCAGACAAATCTGATGAATAAGCTATCCAGCTTACCAAGAGGAATCAATTACCAGCTGACGGTGCTGAAGTTACCCTTATCTGGGAAAAAGCAAGTCACATTCATTAGTGCTTACGCACCAACAATGACTAACCCAGAAGACATCAAGGACAAATTCTACCAAGATCTGGAACAGCTGATTGCTACAATACCAAAGTCAGACAAGTTGATCGTCTTAGGCGATTTCAATGCCAGAGTTGGTACTGATCATGATGTGTGGAAGGGAGTCATTGGTAGACATGACATTGGTAGCTGTAATAGCAATGGACATCTGCTCTTGAGGACATGTGCAACAAATGATCTCCTGATAACTAATACCGTGTTCCGCCTGTCCAAATGTAATAGAACAACTTGGATGCACCCCCGCTCAAAGCACTGGCATCTAATTGACTACATAATAGTCCGTAGGAAAGACCAACAGGATGTCCGTGTGACCAAGGCTATGTGTGGTGCTGACTCTGGACGGATCATAGACTGCTCATCTCAAAGATGAACCTCAGGATTCGGCCCCCCAGATGTCCACAAGGCATCATGGCCCCAAAGCGCCTAAATGTCTCCAGACTAAAAGACAGCGGCATTCAGCAATCATTTGCTGAAGCCTTGGCATCTAAGCTGGAAGCCACTGGAATTGATGCTGATATAGAGCCCAGTTGGGCAGCCTTCAAACAGCTGGTGTACTCTAATGCCTTTGAGTTAACTGGCGTCACCACAAGAAAGCACCAGGACTGGTTCGATCAAAACTGTGAAGAAATTAAGGCATTGTTGGATGAAAAACAGTCTCCATCGTGCCTACAGTAGTGACCCTAAGTCCGCAGCAAAAAAAGTTGCCTTCACCAAGATACGTCAGATTGTACAGATGAAGCTACGCGAGATGCAGGATGCATGGCTGAGCCAGAAAGCCAGGCTTTTGCCGACAGACACGATATGAGGAACTTTTACAATGCTCTTCAGGCTGTATATAGCCCAGTTACATCTGGTTCAGCTCCTCTCTTGAGCGCAGACGGTAGCATTTTGCTCACTGATAGGGAGAAGATCCTTAACCCCTGAGCAGAGCACTTTGCTGATGTCCTTAATAGGCCCTCTTCTATCAACGATGAGGCAATAAACTGCCTACCCCAAGTGGAGATCAACAAAAGTTTGGCTGACCCTCCAACAATACTGGAGACTCAAAAGGCCACTAAATTGCTCTCCAACATTAAAGCTCCTGGAGTTGACTCCATTCCAGCTGAAATCTACAAATCTGGTGGACCCAAGTTAATTAAGAGGCTTACTGAGATGTTCTGTGAGAAGTGGAAACAGAAACACGTTCCGCAAGACTTCAAAGATGTGTCTATTATTCATCTCTACAAGCGTAAGGGAAATCACCACTCTTGTGACAACTACAGAGGAATCACTCTGCTCTGTGTTGCAGGAAAGGTCCTCGCCAGAATACTCTTAAGCAGACTCACACAGCACCTTGACCAAGGTCTCTTGCCGGAAAGTCAGTGTGGCTTCAGGAAGGAACGATGTACTACTGACATGATATTTGCCGCCAGACAACTACAAGAAAAGTGTCAAGAACAGAATGTCCAGCTTTACACTGTCTTTGTGAATCTAACTAAGACATTTGACTCTGTCAGTCGTGAGGGCCTCTGGAAGATTATGGCCAAATTTGGATGCCCAGATACTTTCATTGAAATGGTGAAGCAGTTCCATGATGGCATGCTTGCCAGAGTCCAAGATCGTGGCAATTATTCAGAGCCATTCGCAGTTACAAACGATATAAAACAGGGTTGCGTCTTGGCCCCCCAGTCTCTTCAGCCTTATGTTCTCTGCCATGCTGACTGATGCCTTTAGAGAAAATAATGTCGGGATCGACTTGCGCTACCGTTTTGATGGAAGGCTATTCAACTTGAGGAGGCTTCAGACCCGAATCAAGGTTCAAGTCGAGACCATTCATGACTTTCTATTTGCGGATGATTGCACCCTCAACTCAGGTACGCAAGCAGGCATGCAATACTGCATGAATCTATTCTCTGCAGCGTGCATGAATTTTGGCCTCACGATCTCTACCAAAAAAACCAAGATTTTGCATCAGCCCACTCCTGGCTGTGACTACACTGAGCCATCTATCGTTGTCAATGGCCAGAAACTTAACAACGTGGACAGTTTTACATACCTTGGCAGCACTCTATCAAAGGCAGCCAACATTGACGAGGAGGTGAACACTAGAATCGCCAGAGCCAGTGCAGCTTTTGGAAGGTTTCAATCTAATGTTTGGAATCGAAGAGGCATTAAGACTGAGACCAAGCTAAAAGTCTATTCGGCAGTCGTCCTGCCCACCCTTCTCTATGCTTGTGAGACCTGGACTGTCTATAGTCGTCATGCGAAAAAGCTGAATCACTTCCATCTGAACTGTCTACGGAAACTGCTGAAGATAAGATGGCAGTATAAAGTTCCAGACACCGATGTCCTTCTACAGGCTAATATGACAAGCATCTACACCATGCTTTGGAAGGCACAACTCAGATGGGCTGGCCATGTTGTGCATATGTCTGATGATTGTTTGCCCAAGAAGATGCTCTATGGCGAACTACAACATGGCAAGCGATCTCTTGGAGGTCAAAAGAAGAGATTCAAAGTCACCCTCAAGGCCTCCCTCAAGAACTGTAACATAGATCCTGAAAACTGGGAGAGCATTGCTGATGATCGTTCTGCCTGGCGCAGACGAATACATGATGGTACAATAGCCTATGAACAAAAGAGACTGCGTTATGCTGCAGAGAAACGTCGTCTTCGCAAGTCAAGGGCTGGTATCTTCTCTTCCTCTGGTCGGCAGCCCGATTTATCATGTCCCCACTGCAACCATCAATTCCGGGCTCGGATTGGACAAATCAGCCATCTCCGAACCCACTCCCAACTAAACTGATGATATTGGGTGGTCTTCATCGACCTCAATGGACAAACAACAATATTGCATTGGCTTATAAAGCTTATTTTACATGTGAACCAAGGCAAACAGGTGACTATACATTCCTTTGTCTGGCAAAACTATCTCGTTAACGTGCCTGGGACAAAGACTCAACAAATCTATTTTCACTACATCACATAACTCCTTATATCTCATATGTACATACATCTGAAAATGATTGAGAATCAGTATCACATAAACCTTTTAGGGATATCACATGACTCGTGTGTCTACAGTGGTGCGTTCTTGTGCAAAAGCAGCCGCTCTTGCGGGAAAAACTTGCTGCCTGTCTACACTGGCCATGTGTTCTTGCGCAAGTAAACTGACGTTCTACTGTATGAAATCAGGGCTTCTTACACCAGAACTCTGATGCTCCTGCTCAGGAATAAGCCCTTTTGTGCAACTGTTCTTGCGCAAGAGGCCAGTGTAGACAGGCAACATACATTTCTTGCGCAAGAAAGCCCTATGGTTAAAATGGCCATCAGAGCTTTCTTGTGCAAGAGAGCGTCTACGCTGACATGGATGCTCTTGCGCAAAAACACATGCCAGTGTAGACGCTCTCTTCTGGAAGAGTTTTTGCAGAAGAACACTTCCGCAAAAGAGTTCTTGCACAAGAACCTGCCAGTGTAGATGTAGCCATGCTTTTTAGCCAGAAAAAAAAAATTGGTATAGTGAGTTTATCTGGCCTGATAGGAGTTGCTATTTAGTACAGTGAACACTTTGCCGGTTGGAATTGAGGGGCTCTCAGAGTAACAATGTCTCTCCTTCATTCTCTTGGTAAAGATAATTGGTTCTCTTTCTTTAACAGTTCATGTTCTCCAGACACTGATCTTTGCTTCAATGAATGTGGCTTGACACCAGCAATTATCACTGGATGTGTGTGTGTCTTTCTGTGAAGATAAAGTAAGCATGCTTTTTTCAATTCTTATCTATATATTTTGATGGAATACAAATATTTATAATATATAGTGTAGTAATCCGGTCAAGGTTGAAGAAACAGAGTTACCAGCTCTTCACAAAGCAGACTTTCTCCCCCAAACCATGTGTATCAAAGGTGATTCTGATGTCACTAGTGTATTGAATTCTGGAATGCTTTGAGCTACTGAAAAGGGAAACCATAAAACAGTATTAAAGTGTGTTGTACTGTCTAATTTGCCAATGGCAGTGTTGGTTCATTGTCGTTTTTGTTTTTTTTTAAATAAGTATGTGTACCACTAAAGGAAATTTTGAGGACACAGTAAAAGGAGACAATTGGCTAGATTTTGAAAAGGTGTGTCTAAAGCTGTGTCTGCAATTTTGTGCTAGAAATAAGTGTGGATGTATTTTATAGCACTTAAGCATCTAACTGCCTGGTTGCACCTGAAATAGTGATGTGATGCCAATGTTTTAACAAGGGCTCTCTAAATCATTTTCTCCCAGGGAAAAAAATGGAGAATCTTTATATTTGAGTTCCCATATACACAAAAAAACTTTTTTCTGATTGCAGCCAAGTGAGAGAGCAAGAAAATTTGTCAAACTTAAATTAAATTGACCATTGCTAGAAATAATTATATTTTATTCCTGAAAATTACAAAAAGCATATTGATAACACAACCCAATCTTCAGCATGTGTAATTTGAATTTAAGGGTTGCAGCAGAGACCTTGTGACAGGAAGGGGAAGCAGAGGATCTTCCCCGGGAATATTTTTTCAAAATGCCTAATACTGTATTTGGAACAAGTTCATTTCAAAGACAAACATTGTAAAAAACAAATATGTCAAACCAATCTGATAGCTTTCTTTGATAGGATAATGAGTCTTGTGGATAAAGGAGAAGCGGTGAATGTGGTGTACCTAGACTTTAGTAAGGCATTTGATACTGTCTCTCATGATATTCTTATCAATAAACTAGGCAAATACAACTTAGATGGGGCTACTACAAGGTGGGTTCATAACTGCCTGGGTAACAGTGCTCAGAATAGTTATTAATGGTTCTCAATCCTGCTAGAAAGGTATAACAAGTGGGGTTCCAC
>JANRFK010001234.1:38436277-38463427 GCA_030068395.1 Apalone spinifera
AGTCTAGACGCTCTTTTTCGACAGAGGCTTTGTCGACAGTATCTGTCGAGAAAGTCTCTGTTGAAAAAAGCCTGTAGTCTAGATGTACCCCAAGATCTGAAAGAAGGTTTGATGTATCTGTACATAAATATGAAGCATCCTTTTTCACCACCCTTAAAAGAAACCTTCCAGACATTCACAAATAATACAATATTGGCTATTTGTGGTATCATTAATATAATGGACTACATTTTCCAGGTATACGATGTAGGTGCAAAAAAGAGCATACAAACTGAACATCTGCAAATATGATCAAACTCACATAGATGATCCTTGTGTGTGTAGTGATCCCATCCTCACGTGCGCGAAGTCTCCCCGCCACATATATGCACAGAACGGAGATTCACATGGAGGGAGCAGGGAGCCATTTTGAGAAATCTGGGACTGTGGCAGGCAAAGAGCCTGCCTCCAGGTCCCAATGGACTGCTGGCTAGGAGCCACTTAGATAAGTACGTCCCACCAGAGCCTGCCTCTGGCACCCACCCCCTCTTACACTCCAACTCCTTGCCCCAAATCACCACTCAAACCTTCAGCACCCATCTAGGGTTGCCAGGTGTCCGGTATTTTCTGCTCCTGTCTGGTTTAAAAAAAAATCAGAAAATACCAGACACTTAAAATGTCCAGTATTTTCTAATTTTTTCCCAGCCAGGGGGTGAAAATACCAGACTGTCTAAGTCAATACTGGACACCTGGTAACCCTACAACACAGTCAGCAATCGGGCCCAATCTAGTACTTTGCAGCAGGTGATCTGGAACTTAACCTACACTCAATAAAGAAGCCCTCACTTGTGCCTGCTTGTTAAGTTCAACCTTTATTTTTTGAAGACACATTTCAATATTGTCTTTTTCAATATTGACTTTTTACATTTGCATCTCTGGGGTTATCCTCCTGCCATCTTATTTTGTCTGTTTTAAATAATTTATATTTACAATGCAGATACATCTCTTTTAATTTTAGCAATTTCAGTAATAGGCAAATTATTTGTGGAACGCCAATAATACAGCATATGACATTCCTGTCTGATAGTACAGCTGCTTTCAGTTTATTACTAACCCAGGAAAGCAGATGAGCTGCACTCATTCCTAAACTGAACCTGTGAAGCACCTGTATTATAAAATGTTATCTTATCACTCTAAGTTAACTGGTGTTTTCACAGCTGTTGGTTAAATCAAATCACAAGATGCCCAGAACATTTGTTCAAACTGTTGATTTCTAATGGGCAGTCTCTGTTATTTATTGCCTTTTCACTTAAAAACAGCCTTGATCTTAAATCTAGAACACTGTGATAAATGTATTATCTGATCCTAGTCACATTGAATATATGTGTCATAACATGAGGTTGAATGGAGGCAAATTAAGTAAAACAAATTATTTTACAGATATACTGAACTTGAAAATTTTATACTTGTTTGCTTTTCAGACATTATGAAGTGTTAAATTTTCAAGCCAATGATTCTATCTCTGTTTGCAACTTTCCCTGTAAAGCACAGTAATAGTAAAACCAAATCAGAATTAATTAATAAATTGACTAAAGAATTTGCGTTGTCCAACTTGTGGCATTTTGTAGAGGGCTGATTTTTCAAAACACGCTGAGCACCTGCCTTCTGAAAACTGAACTAGGGATATGAAGGACTAGTTGACTGTCCAATAAGCAAATGCTTATCGGATAGTCGACAGGCTAGTCGACTAGTTGCTTCCTCCCCCTTGCTGCCTCTGTCAGAAAGAGGCAGCAAAGGGGGCGGGGCGGAAAGAGCACTTCAAAGTGGCAGTGCTGGGTGTAGCCTGGGGGCAGACCCTGGGTTCCACATGGCGCTGCTGCTTTGAAATACCGTGTGCAGCCGGGGCCAGCTGGGGTGTCCCCAGGTTGCACACAGCGTTTCAAAGCAGCAGCACCATGTGGAGCCTGGGATCAACTGGGGACTCCCCCACTGATCCCAGGCTCTGTGCAGTGCTGCCACTTTGAAAAGCTGTGTGGAGCCTGAGGCTGGGTTCCCCACAGCATTTCAAAGTGACAGTGTTGCATGGAGCCTGGGGTCAGTGGGGGAGTCCCCAACTGACTCCAGGCTCCATGTGGCACTGCCGCTTTCAAACGCTGTGTGCAGCCTGACACCAAGTTCCCTGCAGCATTTCAAGATGGCAGCACCACACGGAGCTCAGGGTCAGCAGGGGAGTCTGCCCTGCTGGCTCCATGCTCCCTGCAGCGCTTTCACCTTTGAAGTGTAACAATAGCCTTAGGGCTGTTGTTACACTTCAAAGGCAGAGGTGCCCTATCAACTAATTGAATAGTTGATGTAAATTGCATCAACTATTCGATGAGTCAATTACTCGGAATTTAACATTCCTAAACTGAACTCCTCTGGGGTATTTTAAATTGCTTCCTTAATATTCACTTCTACCACATGGCCGTGAGCTCTGTGTATTGTACATGCCTCATTGCCTCAGTCTTCTCTCCATGTCAAGGCTCCACTTCCCTCTCCCTTCATGCCAGAGTTCACATTTCTTCATATATCAGGGATCCATGTGCCTCCATTTCCCCCAATACCCTACTGCAAAGATCCCTCATTCTCTCTCCACATCAGGGCTCTTTGGGCATGTCTACACTGCAATGTAAACCCAGAGTTAGCAGGACTCAAATCAGCTGATCTTGGGTGACAGAATCCAGGGCTTCCATGTCTACACTGATTGTTAACCCTATACAGCCGCTCCCCGAGTTGCGAACGGTCAAGTTATGACCGTTCGCACTTACGACCAAAGCTCCCATAGAGCGGTCGTAAAGGTGGTCCCTGAGTTACGAACGCAACCTGTGCTTACGAACAGCGCGGTCACGTGTAACTCAATGGGGTCTGAGTTACGAACGAATCGAGTTGCGGCCAAGTGTTTGGTCTGTAACTCGTTCGTAACTTGGAAAGAGACTGTATTCAGAATTTCTGATCCAGACTTGAACCTGGGAATCTGACATCCACACTGCAGAACACAGACCCAAATCATGTCAGACTAGCCATATCCCAGAGCATCCTCCTGAAAGGTGGCTTCTTTAGCCCTTTGACCAGAGTGCACAAGAAAAAATCTTGGCTGTCCACCCCGCACAGTAGAGGAAATTTGAATAACCTGGCAACACGTACTGTCATTTTAGTATATGTGTGTGATGGGGTGAGATTACAGAAGATCTGCTTGACGGTGCTTCCGGGAGTGCTGACAAAGCCACTGATACTCATCTCCTTGCTCTCTGGGTCTTCTCACCACCCTGTTCTGCTGGGCCAGCTCACCTGGTCTCCCCCAGCCAAAGCACAGAGCTGAGATCACACATACTCCTCTCCCACTGAGGAGCAATACAGACCAAGTCCAAGCCCAGCTTCAAATCCAAGTCCAGCTTCCAGGGAAACCACTCCCCAAATGGGATCAGAACCCTAAATGAATTATTCAGGTAAGCCCCCTTTTAAGAATGAAAGGAGGATGTACACACTGATTGCTCCTGCAGCTGACAGTTATTTACACTGGGCTTAATAGTACATAAAAATGATTTTTATTAAGTACAAGTAGCAGGATTTAAGTGGTTGAAAGTGAAAACAGGTAAAGCAAAGTAAATTTAAAATTTAAAATAAAAAATGCATAGCTAATTTTAACACACACTCAAGCTTATTACAAACTCACCTTAAAACTGTTCTTTTTCCAGCTAAGCCTCCAAACCAGGGAAGTATCTTTTTCCCCTGGGGTCTTTGGTTCATTCTCCTAAGAGTGACATGCCAGCCAAAGAGAATGAACTGAAAAACTTTGCATCTTAAATTGCCTCCTTTTCAGGCCAGAATTCTCTTTTACTTGGTCCTCCCCTACCTGTCAGGGAGGTCACATGACTTCCTAAAACCAACCACTGCTAAGATTTAAAGGACAAGAGAGGCTGTTGACAGGTGATCACCCAGACATTGAGGGAAACACCCTGGATGGCTTTCATTTGCACATTTAAAACCATAAACCATTCCATACTTTATATCTCTAACTTTACATAGAAGAGTGATACATACACCAAAATAAGATTTATAGATCCAGCAGATTGCAACATGAAAATTGACAGGTTACATGATGGATTTGGTCCAAAGCTTCTTCGAGTTATGCATGTTGGTATCCATAAATCAATTTCATAAAGCATGGTGGGGAAAGGAGGAACCGTCACTGTGTGCTCTTAGCTACCAGAGTTAGCAACATGGAGAAGGCTCCTTTTGAAGAACTTCTCTTGCTTGTGCTTTCACTCCTATAGCAGGAAATGGGGAGAGTTTCACTTAGTTGCTAGTGGAGATCTGAGAGCCCATGATAGAGTAGGAGGAGGACACAAACATGACAATCAGCCGTTGATAGCCCTTAAATAGTCTGGCACTTCTGGTGCAGGACCACAAGTAGAGACTAGTGATCATGGGGTCCTGGGATGATCAGGATTTTCAGATGAAGAAAGCTATGTTTCTGGAGCTTTGTGAGCAACTTGCATCTCCAATGTATATATGAGTGCCTTTGATGGTCCAGAAGCAGATAGCCAGCTTCCAGACAGCTATAGCTATCTCAAATTAGTGCAGATCCATTGCCAAACAATTTGATACTGCAAGTCAACTGTGGGCATACAGATGGCAGAGGCTCTGAGACAAACAGAGATGTGATTTGTCCCAATGTGGCTGGCATAAAATATATTCCTAAGGTGATTTCTGGCTTCGAGAGAGAGAGGTTTGAAAGCTGTACTGGGACCATGGGTAGAACTCATGCCCACAGTTTGCCCTCCTAAGGGGAATGAGTACATAAATCATAAAAGGTACTATCCCACTGTCATGCAGGCTCTTGTGGATCAACAAGGATAATCAATGAATGTCAGTGTGGGCTGCATGGAAAAGTGCGCACATTTTTGCTGATTGGGAGTCTACGTTCAGGGTCAGAGATGCTATTCCCACCAAATGACATTGTCATAAACAGAGTTATTGTTTTTGGTGCTATTTTGGGGGACTCTGCTATAACAATACATCCCTGTATTCACATTCTACACACTACTGTAATAATTTTTATAAAGTTTGCCTTGTAAGTAGGGTTGCCAGGTGTATGGTTTTGAACTGGGCAGTCCAGTATTTGAGCTTTCTGTTCGGGAAACAAATTGAGAAAATATAAATGAGAAAATATAAATGTCCAGTATTTTCTAAATAAGTTGTAATGTATATTGTGATGTAATGTCAAGTGTGTCCAGTATTTTTGTTGAAACCATCTGGCAACCCTACTTGTAAGGTATCATTTGAAAGCTTATAATTTTCTGGTCAGTGTTGTTCTGGTAAAATATGTGTGGCAATATTATATGTGAAGTTGTAAGATTCCCTGGTGGTGTTAACTCGAGTTCCATACCCTAGACCCTGCACATGCAGAATTTGACAAATAAATCTCTTATAAAAAAGGAATGTGTTCTGCTTACTTTACATTTAAGCAGTAAACAGAGTCATCAAGTAGGAAGGGAAGACAAAGGAAGTTCAATGAGGTGGGAAAAAAACAGCAGGGAACATGCTTCCATATAGACTCTTTGGCTCCTGGTTCTCTGCTGGAAATGTTTTTCAGAAGGGGAATTGAAATTATTAAAAGGAAAGACAAACACCCAAGGGAGAAAGGAAGCATTAGTTGGACACTGGAGAAGAGGTCATGACCTAAGACATTTGGCTGGTATGACTGCTGAAAGCATGTTGGGAGAAAACTCTACTTTGAATCAAATATTGTATGTTAGGCTCTAGTAAATTTTATCTTTTTTTTAAAAAATTATTTCTGACTTTTATGCTTTATTACTTGTACACACTCAAAATCTATCTCTTCATAGTCAATTCACTTGTTTTATTGTTTTATTTGATCCAGTATCTTGAAGCTGAAGTGTATGGGTAACTCCATTTGGTGTAACAAGTTCTGCACGTATGATTCGTCTACAGGAATAACTGATTCAGAATATTTGTACTGTCCAGGAAAGGGCTGGGCTCTACAAGATGTATGTTTCTAAGGGAAATGTGAGAGTGAGAGTTTTTTGGGGTCACCCTGCAGCATAGCTAGGACTGGAAGGAGCCAAGACGTGTCTGGCAGGCTGCAGCATGTACACAGACATAGCTGAGAGTGACTTTCATGCAGGAAGGTGTTTGAGCAGTCTAGGCTAGAGCAGCAAGGCATTGTGAAGGGCATGCCAGGTTACAGGACAGAGGTGACATAGCTACTCATTAGCATGCATTAGCGACAAGGCGTCCTGTGGCACCTTATAGACTAACATGTATTGGAGCATAAGCTTTTGTGGGCAAAGCCCCACTTCGTCAGATGCATGTAGTGGATATTTCCAGAGGCAGGTATAAATATGCACGCCAGAATAAGGCTAGTGATAACAAGGTTAATTCAGTCAGGGAGAGTGAGGCCCACTTCTAGCAGCTGATGTGGAGGTGTGAACACCAAGAGAGGGAGAAACTGCTTTTGTACTTGGCTAGCCATTGACAGTCTTTATTTAATCCTAAACTGATGGTGTCAAATTTGCAGATGAACTGTAGCTCAGCAGTTTCTCTTTGAAGTCTAGTCTTGAAGTTTTTTGCTCAGGATGGCTACCTTTAAATCTGCTACTGTGTGTCCAGGGAGATTGAAGTGTTCTCCAACAGGTTTTTGTATATTGCCATTCCTAATATCTGATTTGTGTCCATTTATTCTTTTGCGTAGGGACTGTCCAGTTTGGCCGATGTATATAGCAGAGGGGCATTGCTGGCACATGATGGCGTATATTATATTGATAGATGTGCAGGTGAATGAACCAGTGATGGTGTGGCTGATCTGGTTAGGTCCTGTGGTGGCATCGCTGGTGTAGATATGAGGGCAGAGTTGGCACCGAGGTTTGTTGCAGGGATTGGTTCCTGAGTTAGTTACTGTGGTGCGGTGTATAGTTGCTGGTGAGAATTTGCTCAGGTTGGCGGGTTGTCTGTGGGCGAGGACTGGCCTGCCTCCCAAGGCCTGTGAAAGTGAGAGATTATTGTTCAGGATGGGATGTAGATCACTGATGATGCGTTGGAGAGGTCTTAGCTGAAGACTGTAGGTGTTGGCCAGTGGTGTTCTGTTGATTTCTTTCTCGGGCTTGTCTTATAGTAGGAGGCTTCTGGGTACATGTCTGGCTCTGTTAATCTGTTTCCTCACTTCCTAGTGCGGGTATCGTAGTTTCAAGAAGGCTTGGTGAAGATCTTGTAGGTGTTGGTCTCTGTCTGAGGGGTTGGAACAGATGTGGTTGTACCTTAGTGCTTGGCTGTAGACAGTGGATCGTGTGCATTGTACTCTGGTATCTCTCACCCCTTTTCCCTAGATTTCAGAGGCAGGGAAAAAAAGGTTTAATTACACTCTGCAGGTGTAGAATGGTGGTGATAGAATTTGTGCTTTTGGTTGATTGAAATCCCATTATAGTTGGCTACAGACTTGTCTGGACTCCATTATCATAATTATTTACTTCTTTGCTGTGGTGTGAAGCCTGAGTTGCCACTGAATTGATCTGTGATGGTGTGGGGCCACTGAATCAGTATATTCAGATAGGAAGTGCACCTACCACAGCTGAAGTTGGACACATTCAGGCAGGGGTGAAAGTAAGTTAACAGTACCTGTAAGAAATTTGTATTGCCCCTTCTGGAGGGGCTCAGGGCAGGGAATTGGGGTGTGAGTGGATGTCAGAGGGGCTCAGGACAGGAGGTGGGGATGTGGGAGGTGCAGGAATTAAGAAAGGAGTTAGGGTTGGGGGTGTTAAAAGGGATTCAGAGCAGAGGGTTAGGGTATGCAGAGAGGGGGTCAGGGAGTGGGCAGGGGCTCAGACCTGAGGGTTACGATGTGTGTGGTAGGGGGGAGTACAGGAATTAGGGTGAGGGCTGGATTGTCGGGGGAGTGCAGGGAGGCAAGAGCACCCTTTTGGGAGGGCAGAGGGGCTGGAACCCCCCCTCCCAGTTCTTAGCAATGCTGCTTGTTGCTTGTTCTTCCCCTTCCATCACTCTCAAGAAGTGATAGGAAAGCTCACAGCATGGGTCATTCATCCCTCCTTCCCTGCACATGCCAGATTGGGAGGAGAGGTTGATTCAAAGTGTGGGTTGATGTAAGGAAGTTATTGAAGTATAGATTGATGTAGCTAACTGTAGTGAGGAACAGTATTTGCTTATTAATTCCTAATTGTCTCTGATCATGTTTACCTTTCTTATTTTAAGTACACATTGTATGATGTGATAGCAAAACACTTTCTTGATAAAATAAATTGCTTTATTTATAAACAAGATGTTGCCAGGCAGGCCAGCTGCCATTACTACACCAACATATCAGTACAACAGAACCATAAAAACAAACAAACAAAATAAGCTATGAACAACTGCAGACAGTGAAACCAGGTAAAAATAGCAACCTCCTACTGTTGCATGCTCCCTAGTACTTTGTGCTCCTTTCTCTTCTTTCCCCATTTCCCATGCACTTGGCTCTGGGGCCAGTGGGTGGAGGCATCCACAGGGCAGAGGGTCAATATGGAGGACTTCCTGGGTTAAAGTTGTGCTGCCCACCTGCTCATGGAGCCTGATTGCATTGGCTGCTCAGCCATGGAATTTTCAAAGTTGCTTCTGGACTTTATCACAAGGTACTGCGTAAGGGACTCAGGCTGTGGTGTGGGTGATGCCACAGCTGCAACTGCTGTTCATGACATCAGATGCTCAAACAGTTACTTTGGCTGAGCTCTGTTCTCTTCCTTTAACCACTCTTCCTGTTCCAGCAATTGTGAAGCAAGTGCATGCTCCTCTGCTGAAAATATCATGGTGTGTTAAACTGTATTATACTGAAGCTCCAGGGGGAAGCCAAGTTAGTCGGTACAGGATAAACTTAAAAAACAAAAACAGAGACGTGGGCTGTGCCCACGAAAGCTCATGATACCATCTACATGTTTTGTTAGTCTATAAAGTGCTACCAGTCCAGTTTTTGTATTATACTATTCAGCCATTAGGCGGCACTGTGTGTAAAAATACTTGAAGATAATCTGAGCCATGCCTGGCAGAGCATTAAAGGATCTAATAATGAAATCATCTGTGTATTAGCAAGCTCGGTGATTGTCCATATGTGGTATAGAGGAACATGACATGATGTCAGGAGTCAGCTGAGAAGAGGTACAAAAGGAACAAAGCAACAAGGATTACAAACAGAAGGAACGACAGTTGCAGTATACCACCCTTCAGTGTCCCATAGAACTTCAGCTTTCAAACCTTCGGAATAGACAGCCTGGAAGCAATATTTTGCAAGATTTCACATTGCTCCCACGCACTGCAAAGAAGCAAGAGATCTATAGGTATCTTTAATTTATGCTATGGGAAAACAGCAGAACATATCTTTAAATCCTCTTTGACTTTACTGAAGATAGTCACAAAGGTGATGGAGAAACTGGTTATGTTTGTTCCATACTTTATACCTCAGAGAAATGTGTTCATGAAAAAGCATGTTTCAACAACAGAATTAAGAACCAGGGGGAAATGTTGAATGTTTTTTTAATAAGAGCTCTGCATACATGAGTTGAAAATTCTGATTTTGGTAATGCAAAACATGAAAATGTCAGAGACATTGCATTCTCAGATAAAAGCCTTTTACAGCAGCTATAACTGAAGAGAGACTTAACCTTATCCACAGCTATACAGAGAGCAAAGGGTCTGAGTTGGTGAGTCAGCAAAACCTAGATCACTTAGACAAATGTGAAAAACCTGAAACTAGCATAGAAATTGTAAACAAAGGCTTGCATGTTAAAAGTCATTATCATAAAGCCACTGAGGCAAGCAGAGAGAACTTCCAGGCTGAGGGAGACAAATTCCAGACACATGCACAGACACACACACCCCCCCCCAAGGCAGAAGGAGCCAGCCAGCAACCAGCAGGAGGGCCAGTGCCAGCAGCTGGAGTCTATTCTACCCCTGTCCCCTCCCTCATCATCAGCAGTGGCTTGGAAGGTGCACCGCTCCAGGGCATGATGGATCAGGGTGGAGGTGGAACAAAGGCCTGGGGTCCCCTCTCCTTCCTCTGTCACCAGTTGCTATTAGCAGCCTACATGTACACAATGTAGGAAAAGTGATTCTGAAGGGATGATGTATGTCTACTAGTAGTAGACTTATTACTGCTTAATTTATCAGTTTGTTCCAGAATCTCCTCTATTGATGGCTCAATCTCTGATTGAGCTGAGATTTGATACCTAAAAGAATGGCTGAGTGTAGGATCCTTCTCTTCCTGCAGACAAGTGCAAAGAATTTTTTTAGCTTCTACACAATGATCTTATCTTCCTCAAATGCTCCTTTACCACCTCCATCCTCTAGTCACCACATTGTTTGGCAGGCCTCCTGCTTTTGATGTACTTAACTTTTTTTTTCTGTTTGTTTGAGTCTTCTGCTAGTTTTTCTTCAGATTCTCTTTTGGCCTGCCTAATTGTACTTTCACACTTGATTGGCCGGAGTTTGTGTTCCTTTCTATTGTCCTCACTAGAATTTGACTTCCAAGTTTTAAAGGATGCTGTTTACCCTTTAATCTTCTATTTTACTTTGCTGTTTAGCCATGATGGCACTTTTTGATCCTCTTAATATGTTTAATTTGAGCTTTACATTTGTTTTGAGTCATTATCATGCTCTTTTAATGGAGTTTTTATGCAACTTGCAGGCATTTCATTTTTGTAACAATATCTTGATTTTTGTTTAACTAGCCTATTCATTTTTATGTAGTTTTACTTTCTGAAGTTAAATACTATTGGAATGGGGGAGGGAGGTTTAACATCTCAGGATGTTAAATTTAATTATGTTATGATCACTATTACTGAGTTCAGCTATATTCACGTCTCTATCCGATCTCGTGATCCTCTTAGGCAATTCTTGATTTAGTCATTTCTGCTTGTGGGTTCCAAGACTAGCTGCCACAAGAAATAGTCATTTATGGTGTCTAGAAACCTTATTTCTGCATTCTGTCCTGAAGTGATAGGAAGCCAGGCAATACAGGGGTTGCTGAAAATCCCTGTTATTACTAAGGTTTATTATTTTTGTAGTCTTTCTAATCATCTTGAGCATTTCGCAATCACCATCTCCATCCTGATTCCGTAGTCAGTAGTACTGTATATTCTTATTATTCAAGCATGACATTTTTGTCCATAGAGATTCCATGGTACGGTATGATTAATTTAAGATTTTACTATATTTTAGTCAATGCTGTCTTCCACCTATAGTGCTGATCCCCCCACCTACTCTTTCATTCGTATATATTTTGTACCCTGGTATTACAGAGTTCCATTGATTATCCTTATTGCACCAATACGTTGTGATATCTGTATGCCGCACCTGTCTACCATCATGTGATGTCATGAGTTCCTGCTTAGAAAAGATTTTTCAGCTATCAGCACATAGGATAGGGTTAGAATTTATGAGGGAGTCAAGAAGATGCTGTAACAAAAGATAGAACTATGTAGCACTTTAAAGACTAACAAGATGGTTTATTAGGTGATGAGCTTTCGTGGGCCAGACCCACTTCCTCAGATCAATTTGTGGAAGAAAATTGGCACAACCATATATACCAAAGTGATACAATCAAAAAAATGAATGCATGTGAAATTGACATCTCTATCAACAAGATGCTGTGTTATCTTCCATTTGGCTTAGAATACTCTGACTGCATACAGACCCACAGAACTCCACAGTCATCCTGCTTACTACTCGTCTCCACAAGTACATTTTTGGACAAAAGTTCAAAACCCTATTGACATTGGGACAGATGATTTTGTAACCTATGTGCCGCATGGACTACATTTAACCGAAATGAACTAGATTTGTAAATAGAAAACGTTTCCACTTTCCCCCATTAACTGTTTCCATGTGATTTGTTACTCTTTCATGGGGCTACAGAGCAGTGTATTTATAAGCATAGTAATGTAGGATTTGTTTTTTTGTTGTTGTTGTTTTTTGTTTAAAGGAATGCCTTAGCAAAAATCTGTACAATTTCAGTAAAATCATTTTCAGGCATTGTTACTGGTTGCATTTCCGGGATTGCCATTTTGAATCCCACATGCTTGTGGGCGAGCCAAACCACTGTTGTACAGTCTGTTACTAGCAGATACATGCTGCTAACTGGGGTTCCTTGCATTCATTTATAGAACAGAAATCCCTCCCATTTCTATTTTAATAAAATTAAAATGGAAACAGAATCTTACCAAGCTCTGGAGCTACTTCTGTCTCTTCCATGTGTGCTGCAGGCTCTATGATGGTCTATTTCTCAGGAGGGTATCAAAACCCTTCTCCATTTATGGCTCCAGGATATACTGCAGCAAAGTCTCGTCTGGACTAGTTTCAACAACAGTATCACTTGACTGGCCTTGATCAGTTCCTGCTGCTGGTTTCCATTTGTTCTTATGCTGGATCTTACCCTCCCAGCCAACCAGGTCACCGTTCCTTAGTGTTGGTTCTGTGCTTGGGGCAATATCCAGCACCCAGTCAAACGTCTCCTAAAAGAAGCGTAATAGCAGTGAGTTTCCTGAGGTTCAGATCTGATTGGTTTTCTTGAACTCAGCCTTGAGCCACTTAATCCATTCTCTGTACTGTCACTGGTCCAGTATATTTTCAACAGTGCCAACTTCTTCTCTATTTGCTAGTGTGCATGCTCATTTCTGGTACTCTTACTAAAGTCCACTGTTTTGCTGGCATTTCACCAGTATTTTAGCAATACTTGTGTGTGCTCCTATGACCATGAAGCAGCATGCTTTGCAAAAGACATCTTATGGTCACAACACAGAAGAGTCTCTGATGGTTTGTTTGTGGCTCAGCAGTCCAAAGACAATGGAATGGTTAATGCTAACTCATGGAGTTTCTGCACTACCCCAAGAGGGTTTGCTTCTATAGAACTGTATGAGAATTCTTGAGAGAGAGAGAGAGAGAGAGGGCAAAGGAAGCTGACAAAGCAGAATACTCTTGGCAGATTCCTGGGACCTATGTCAGAGAGAGATGGCATCCGCACTGCAAAGTAATAGGACTCAAACTCAGGGTCCCAAGTTTATTTGGCTCAAACCTGCCTCCCCCACAGGTTTCTAGGGCCTTAGTTATGAGCCAGAGAGGTTTGTGCATAGGTGGAAGAGGTGCTTGGTTTCAAGTGTGAGTCTGGGCTGACACTGCAGTGTAGACACAAACATTTGTATGTGCTTCCATTTCTCCTTCTCTCCTTACCTTCCCTCAAATTTTGTTTCTGTCTGCAAGATAAGTCATTCAGGATTCAACATTGTTAAACTGTATTGGAAAGATGGTCAGAGCTGACATGTTAGGCTGGAAGGTGTTAATGTTAATGGTTGCCATCAACCAATTCTTTGATCAATAGACAATTACAGACATGGTTGAAATTTTTGGATCTGCAAACTAGATGCAAAGAGCTCCATGGATCCTCTAGTTCCCTCTTCTTGTTTTCTGATTTGGTGAAAATCAGTAGGATTTTGCCCATTCATTGCTATTTCCCTAAAAGGTTGGAATTGTTTTGAAGCTCTACCAAATCTATTGTGTTACAGTCAGAGAGGCAGAAATAGAGAAATGCTGTTGAGAATAAAACTTATCTTTTGCTTGTCCAAAAAGAAAAGTAATGTCTCCCAAGTGTAATTCATGTTGAACAGCAGATATCCAGTTTGGAAAAATGAAGATCTGAAGTCACCTGTTCTAGTTGTGTTTTAGTTAAGAAAATGTCCACAAAAATACTGGTTACCTAGAAGGTTAGAGAATGTATGTTAATTGCAAAGTAGTTGTATGCTGTCTTTAGGCATGTTTGATCATGGTTAATAAGTGTGTTTTATTGGGAAGAGATTGGAATAAGGAAAGTATTCTAACGCCACACACTCCAATAGGGCACTTTTGAAACTTACAAATGGGCACAAGCAACGATATTCTCTTATGATGCCAATATTCCAGGTCTGCCAATTTCACTTTTGAAATCTGGTAAAAGTGTTTTTTCTAATTTCTCATACATAAAAAAATTGTAGGCAGGTGAGTAAAAAGCTGAAAATTGGTGTATTTTTGAATGTAGGAGTGATGATTAAATTAAAAATATGTTTTTATTTGGTCTCTTTGAGTGACATAATTACTAAATAATGTTGCCATATTTAAAAGTCAGAGATGCCTGAAGGAGATTGAGTGTACCAATCGTCACATCCTCCTAAAAGGCGAGGCCTTGTTAGAGTGTGTGTGTGTATGTATGTATAAAAACATGAGAGAAACATTTTCTTCTTAAGAGCATATACACTAACTTGCAGTTCGTATAATTTTATTTCCTGATGTGTTGGACAAGTGAGCTGCTAATTCTGCTTCAGTTTCTGGATAATGAAATGCTGATAAATTTAGGATTGAGCCCCATGCATAGCACACTCGAAAACTCTAGTCTGAAAGTAACAAAGGTATGCATGACAACTGAAAGTTCTTCATCTGAAAGAAACAATTGCACCTCCTGGCTTTCAAGAAATGGTGAGAAATCTGATGGGACTGTATCTTTTCTCTGCTCTCCAAGTAGCAATTGGGAATCCAATCAGACTTCTGATCACTTGACCCTCCTTAATGAGAGGAATCGGTAATATCTTTGCTATTTCTTACAGTTTTTAACCCCAGCAATTATCACCTCTCTCTTTTTGTGGACTGAATCTAAGACATCTTTCATTTATGTCAATATTGGATGCCTAACTTTAGGCACTGAAGTTTTGACCTGTAACCTTACTAAAAAGAAGGAGCATGTTGAAAATCATATAAATGTTCTTTATTCAATATCTGTTCTGTTATAAACAATTGCTTTTATAACTATAGAGACATATGCTGACTTCTAATCTTATGCCATATGTGAGAAAGCAAAATCCCTACATGCAAATTTAAGTTTCATTCTGTTACACAAGAATAATTCTGTTTTAGCTGTTACACAAGCTAAATATCACAAAGGGCTGTAATGCACTATAGAAATGAAGGTATCTTTTTTTGTGATTTAAATTTGTCTAAACTCAGGGATTTGAAAACTCAGTGGAAATTAATTTACAGTGACTATTTCTCACAACAGGCAAATAGTATTTTTCTCCAGCAAAGGCTGGCCAGCAGTGTGAAAATAATTCTAATTGAATATGTGGCCAGCTTTTTATGTGCTAAAATAAGCAGGTGCTAAAACAAACAGTTCTAATGTAAACACTATGTCTGCAGTAAGTGTATTTACTCTTAACAGTTAAGAGAGACTGGGAAAGAGCAAGTAATTTTATTGCTTTATCAACAAACAATAAGAACATACATCTGCTTTAAAATGGCACAATTTCTTTTCTAGTGCCCAGGCAGATTTGCTCTGTACCTAATCAGTTATCAGATCTTGTCTGCCAATAGGTGTCTGATAATAGGTGCAGTGTATATTTTGAGGGTAAGCATTACACTGGTGCAGGACAGATTTGTCTCAGTCAAACAGATGTTAACTTAGTCAATAAACTTAAGGAGCTCCATTTTACAGCTGGCAAATGGGAACTGAAGGAGTTCCCCTCTCTTTATGGTTTTTATATCCTTGACTAATAGAGGATGAAACTTGATATGTTTATTCTAATTTTAAAATGAAAGTATGGAAAACATTTTCTTTATCTCTAGAGAGTTAATGCATGAATATAAAGAGAGAATATTTACACGTGCAAAAGGACACAAATCAGAAAAGAGAATTTTCATTTTGCAGTCCATCTATGTGCAATTTAGTATGCCCTGTTCATAAGAGAGCTGAGGGAGAAGACTTCATACATGGCTAGGAGGTACAGGCATTGGAACATCCCATTCTTGTGACCCTGTATTTAACGCCTGCATATTTTCCCAGGAGAGAGAGATTACACATATTTCAATAAAAGGAAAGCAGGGTCTTTGGCCATAGGCATAACAACTTTGCAGGGGGATGGCACGAGAAAAACCATTGAGAAATGGCATGAGAAAAACACTGGTGGACATTGTTGTGTTTGTCTTTACTACTAAAAATGGTGTGTTTTTAGTAGGGTTTGCCAGGTGTCTGGTTTTGAACTGGACAGTACAGTATTTGAGCTTTCTGTTTGGGAAACAAATTGAGAAACTATATAGATGAGAAAATATAAATGTCCGGTATTTTCTAAATAAGATGTAATGTAGATTGTGATGTCATGTTAAGTGTGTCCGGTATTTTTGTTGAAACCATCTGGCAACCCTAGTTTTTAGTGCAGGATAATGAACATACATTGGCTACCCTGCTGTAAAATCCTAATGGAAGATTTACTGTGAGGTAGAAAGGCGAGGCCAGGTCTTATACCTTTTGACCTCTCCTAATTTATCTTGGATTAGACCAATCAGGACTACGCAATGACCATCTCTATGGCAGACATTACTTCATTGTAGTGGGCAGAATGGAATCAAGCTGCTCCCTCTGTAAATAATTACTTCTGCATCACTCAGCCTGATGAGTGACTGACTGGTTTTGAGTTGCTATGCTACCTCTAGTACAAACTCAAGCATTTTAGATGTGAGCAGCAAGGCAAATGTCCATGCCTTGAACCTCCAGAATGCCATCTGCATGACTGGTGTGGTTGAGGATGCTGCATACCTATTGAATGGCTGCTCCTCTTGTGATGGTCTATCAGGAGGATTTTACAGACTGTACACAGCTGACCCTGAGGCTATTGAATGGCTTAGATGTGATATACCTACCAAAGCCTTTTTGATATGCACTTTGACATTTTTATTTTTGACTTACACAATAGAAAGTAGGAAGATAAAGTAGACATATATTTCAAACTTTTCTTCTACTTCTTATTGTACCACTTATGCATTCACTAAAAATAATTCCTAAGGTTAAAGCTACAGTGCCTTGTCTCCACTACAGCACAATAGCTAATATTCTTTTATTATCTCACTGGGGGGGAACCCCAAAAACAAAAACCTCCACCTTTTTGCAGTAAAAGAAAAGCCATAAGCTTACAGTTAGTTCACTTGAGCAGAAATATGTGCATGATGGTTCCTCACTATATATCCATTATGAAATGCAGTGCTTCTATAGCCAGAAAAGATCAATTTGCTTATAAAATTATCCAGTTCTCTTGAAATCTTTTCAATATGTTTTTGAATATAAAAAGAACATTTAAACTACCATACGTGAATTTCCAACATATGTAGTGGTCTCGCAGTAAATGTGTTATTAGGCTGAAATATAGATAATTCTGTTCTATTGGTACTGTGGTCTTATGGTGAATTTACCGTGAGAAGATAACTCTAATTGAAAACCTCAATGTAAGTTTCTAAATATTGCCTCACTTGTATCTAAATATAATGCCTATGTATTAGTAGTATAATTCATAGAGGTGATACCAAAATGCTTTACAGAGAGTCAAACTGAAGTGGAAGGAAGGATTTAAATCACATTCTTCCTACATGTTAAATAATTGAAATATATGGACCAAATAAATCAACTAGAGATCAGAATCTGACCCTTAAAAAAGGGAAGTGACTCAGTGAGCCAGCACAGATTTCTTTGTTTTTGTTTTGTCTTGTAAAGACCCTCAACTGTGCTGTGAGAAATCAATATGAGAGAAGAAGAATAGGTGGAGATGAAGTCAGATGTTGAGTGGAATGAAATGCAGGCAGTGTCTGAAAACTCGGAAGTTAATTGACTGATTTTTGGTAAAATGTGCTGGTCCCATTCAGATCAATTGAAAAGACATCTTTAAACTGGCTGTTAGAGAGGGACAGTGACACTGTGGCTAATCTGTATTTGCCTGTTCAATTTTATAACCTGGTTTAAATTCAATTGTAGCCACATTTAGCTCTAACAAAATTAATGGCCAGTCTGGATGCATTGGGACAATGTTAAAAAACTATTATTGAGATTAGATATTGCCCCAGACTAAAACATGATTGTTCTAACATGTTGTGCCCCTATCCATAGTGGCCAACTAAATCATATTAGGTGCCCATATGACATTAAAGATAGGGAGTTCCTGATCACAGCTGCTGGAGATGCATGGTATTATTACAATGCATTTAGTAAAAAAGGTTTTAGTCCTTAAAATGCTATGCAGCATTAATTAAAGGAGAATGATTAATTAAAGGAACATTAATTAAAGGAGAAACTCCCAAGGGAACTGTAATGGCAGAAGGAAATGACCATGGTTATAGTTATTATATGGCAAGGAAACTGAAATTAAAGTGCACCTCTAGTAAAAAGGAACAATTCTGTGTCCTCTGTTGCTGAATTGCAGCTCAGAGTATTATTTTTCCAAGTTTCCCAAATCTGAGGATCAGCAAGCACTTTTGCAATTAAATTAAAGGCTTTCTCAGCTGAGCCTTACATGAGAGCAAGAACCAATAATTTGATCTTGAAAAGATTTGTACTTTACAGAGAAATTCTTTGGGAAGACCTCTCATTGTTCTTATTATAGAGCCTTGAGTTCTTTGAAGACTCTTAAAATTACATAAATGTGTATCTGGTGTAACTGTGTGAGCCTTGCATTGAACATGAAGACTTGTGACTTCCAAAAGAAAAGGGAATATTTTCCTTGCCTGGCCTACTACTTCAGTACAGGGAATCTAGATTAGGTTTCATAGTCACAGGGATTTGAGATGATTGTTTTCCATGATGCATCTTTTTAAAGTTGAGCATAGGGTTTCTCAAAAGATGACAGATTGACCCCCAAAATGTCCACATAAGGACAACACATGCTGTGAGGATACAAGCTACCCCCAATACCTAAATGGGGTCTCTCAGCCCTGACCTTGGAAGAACCACTTTTAGCGTCAGAGAATAATTAAAAAAAAAAAAGTGTGTGCGCTCTGAAAGAACACAACTGCCAAATGCTTATCCTGTATGAAACTATCCTAGATTGGGAGCGCTCTGAGGCAGCAATAGTCTGTGTTATTTATTTGTACAATGCCAAGCATAATGGGATTCTAATCTGTTTATAATCTTTAAGTACTTCTGCAATAGAAATAATAATTTTGATACTATAGTATATTTATAGGGGTTCAAAATATATGCCTACTCAGTCCATGGAAACTGCTCATCGAAATTAGCTTCTGTGACAAGGATGCTTGTAAGCTAGGAAAGAGATTTAGACCTGCAATTCATTTTAGTTAAAATCATTCAATTGAATGTTTGGAATGTGCATATCAAGTACAATAAAATAATCATCAATGTTGTTTAAAAACCAACAGTCTGAAAATAGGTCAAAGATAGTAACGATAATCACAGACATTTGCAATAATGTGAAGGCTAAAAGCTCAGGAATCCATTTTCGGTCCTTTAAACAGTCCAATCCTTTTTTTCTAGATTAATCTTGTTTGCAAAGAGTGCCTTTGTTTTGTACCATCGTTAAATATCCACAGAAGGGAACTGTTATAACTTGTGTGAGCTATGCCCGTTTTGTAAGAATTTTATGTCATACTTTATGGTTGTTTTCGTAATGAAGTAATTGCACAGCTGTTGGGATGTCATTTGTATTCAGTATAGTTTACTTTTCATAGTGAGTGGTGGAGTTGGGTTTCATTTCTTTCTTCTAGGTTTAGCACTAGGCAGGTACTACTATGCCACATTGTGTCCAGCATTGTTTGCCTCATTCATGGTAAGAAAAGCTTAAAAGTTGGTCATGAAGGTCACATAATCTGTGACTTCCAGAGACCTCTGTGACATTTTCCGCTTCAACCCTAAGGTGGCAGGGCTGGACCAGCCACCACAGGCCCCCCATTCTCCTCTCACACTCAGCTATCGGCCACCTCGGTTGGATCACAGAATTCCCAGTCAGAGACTCAATAGCTCCGAGTGGGCGGTGGGGCAAACCCCAGAGCTGCAGCAGTGGTAGATGCTGACACTCCTCCATCCCCATTTTGTCATAGTTATTAACAAAATCTTAGCCTTAATGATAACCCTATAGCCATATTCCCTATGTTTGTGGTCATGTTAATGTTTGTAAGCTAATCGGGGTTGGGCATGGTCACTACTTGGATGGCAAATATCCTAGGAAAAAACTGTGTTCTGCAGAACTGATTTTTAGTGATTTGCTAAATAGTGCTCCTACTTATGAGTTAGTAATCAATGGCCCAGTATAGTGTTAGAAGGCACTGTGCTACTTGGGGCAATGCCTTCCAGATGTCAGACTCTGACCAGCTGAGGTAATTAAAGATACTAAGACAACTTTTCTGAGCAGAGAATCATTAGCATTTTTGTTCTATTTGAGTAATAGTGGGATATAGGGAGAAACCCAAAATGTAATCTGGATCTAACAATCCAGAGAAATGAACTTTGAAAACTGTTCTCTTGGGGAGCAAGGACAGCACCAGAACACACTGGTTCCAGCTGTGATCAACGCTAACCTGACTTTAAGTGAAGAATTCTTTAGCCGTCTGTTTTCCTCTCAGCTTATGAACAATATCAAAGTGTTAAAGTAGCATCAACAATTGGCAAAATGCCTAAAATTAGAAATCAGGTAGTAAATTACTATTTCTTCTCAGGTGGCAGTGTGGCCTCTCAGACAGCTTTGTAGAAATATGACTCTCACGTTCTTTAGGCTGCAGTTAACTCCATGGGGATTTTGGAAATGACATTTACAATAATCAATGAAAAAACTGATAAAAGTTGTAGCTCTGCATTGTCACCCTTAGAAAACAAAATCATGGCTACATGTGGGAAAACTAATCACCGGTGGCAAAAGCAGAAAGACAGAAATAGCTCTCTGGACACTAAAATGGCAGATCAAACTGAGCTTTCTGAAAGACGCTTAACAAGTTGTCTGCTAAAAGGAGAATTAACTTCCAAGAGAGCTGAGCTAGGTTGAGAAATTCCTGAGTATTCTAAATACTTGAAAGTAAAGGAAGTACAGGTCTGTTACTTTTTGAGAAACTCAGGGCTTCTAACTGACTATTAAGGCCCAATTTTTCAAAAACAACATGTAAATCTGCATCCATAATTTTGTACCCGCTAACCGTAGTTATACTAGAAACAATAAGAGTCTTTCTGGGATGAATAAATTATACTGAGTTATTTCCATGTCACTATATGGCTTAGTGACAAGGGGCATGATCAGGGCTTAAATTCTCTGATTATTTCCCATAACCTCCATGCTGCTACTTTAGCTGCAAAGTGGAGGTCTCAGGCTTCAACCTCCTGGGGAGAGCACTGGGGTTCAGGGCTTTGGCTCTGCTGGGTGGGAGGAGGACTCAGGGCTTCAGTCTTGCCCTGGCCTGATCCAGTAAGGTGTTAATGCCTCCTGTAAAGTGCTGAGGCCCTTAAATGCCTATTGATTTCACTAGCTAGGAGCCCAGCATCTCAATATTTTGCAATATCAAGTAAAAAAGACCCACTCTTCTAGGAACTGTAGACGAGTCTTGGTGCAAGATGGATTTGGATATGGCTTTATAATTATAAATAGAACTCTCATTCTTGAGTTGAATCCTTTCTCTATCAGTGGGGCTCCACCACAGACATACAGTTCTACCCATATGGATCCAGTTGCAATATTGAGGCTTAACTCTTCTCCATATATTTACATAAGAGTGGTTTAATAGAAATGTTTATATTCTTTGAATGACTACTGCCTCAGCTAACCAAATTTATTTAAGCTACAATCTATCTAGCAACAATACAAGATAGGTTTTCACTAAGGCTGAATCTAAACTTACATTCCTTTTCTCGAAAAAGGGATGTAAATTAGACACTTCGAAATTGCAAATGAAGCTGGGATTTAAATTTCTCACGCTTAATTTGCATAATGGTGGCCGCAATTTTTTTCTAAAACAGGCTTTTCAAAAGAAAAACAGCTGTTTAGATGGGGATCGTTCAAATATAAAACCCTTTTTTGAAAGATCCTGTACTCTTGAAAAAACGAGGAGTACAGGATCTTTCGAAAAAGGGTTTTATTTTTGAATGATCCCGATCTACAGCCATTTTTCTTTCAAAAACCCCTTTTCGAAAAAAAACTATGGCTGCCATTATGCAAATGAAGTGTAGGAAATTTAAATCCCGGCTTCATTCGCAATTTTGAAGTGTCTAATTTACATCCCTTTTTCGAGAAAAGGGATGTAGTTTAGACACAGCCTATGATTTATGGTAGTCAAGGGAAAAAATTTTAAGTGTCCCCTAAATTCTTACCAACACTTGCACATGTACTTAACTTTACTTATCTGAGTAGTCTCATTGGAGGCCATGGACTATTCACTTAACAATGATTAAGCACATCTAGTGTTCTATGATTTTATGTCCAAACACTTTGCAGGACCAGGGCCCAAATTTGCCCCAACAATTTTGTGCTTACAGGTTGAATAGCAAAATATCTAGGTGCCCAATTTTCTCACACATGCTGGATTTTGGATATACAATTTAGGTGCAAATTTAAGTGGTCTGAAGCCACTTTGAAAATTAGACTCAAGACTGAGAAGGCACTGCTGTGCAGCTTCCTAGTTGGTTTCCCTCAAACTATTTTAAAGTAATTTTCTCTGAAGTACAGGCAGCAGGGTTATTAGTGACATCTGTACTAGAGTGATAACAGTATTGTGACCTACGTCAAGAAAAAATAAGAAACCTTACTAGCTGCTTGTGCAAAGTCTCCTTCTGAGGAAATGCTTGTGGTTTGCTGTCCCTGTGCGTTTCACCTTACAGAAAACATTTTATTTTATTTTTTATTACTTCTTTCTACTAGTGCTTGCAATATGTTGAACCCTATCGAAAAACAAAAGAATCCCTGTATCTGCCACACTGCAAAATGGCTGAATGCTGAGAAAATGCAAGTCAAACACATTAACACCACTCACTGGGCTTGTCTAGGTCCCAGAAAAAAGTGATAAAGCATAAAACTGCACTGTATTTCTTCCTTGCTTTTTTTTCCTTTTAAAAAGATAAAATATACACAAATTGAAACTTCTAAGGCTTTAATTTTCATGGAAATATAGTGATGTATAATATTCTAGTTCAGAATTTGGAAAATGAACTGAACTCTTTATAAATATTTGACCAAAAAACATGGAAAATGTGTATGCACCTGAACATTATTCGCCCAGCTTACAGAACTAGGTGAATAATGGGAAAAATAAATGAATAAATTATTTTTTAATTATGGAATTCATCAAACAAATTAGTGATTTGCAAGGAAACTTTTGGCATTTTAGTTTCCAGATGGCTAGCACTCAAGCTGAAGTAAAAGCTAAATATAGAAGGTTATCTGACTCTCTAGTAATTCAATACAAGGAATTTCATTTCAAAATGCTGTCGTCTTTATTTTCTTCTCATGCATACAGTGTTGTTTCAGTAGCTTAGGTGGTAGCCTACAGTGTTCTTTAGTCACCATTTAATTTTTCTCCTTAAAAAGGTAAAGGAAAGTACAATTCAATATAAGAAAAAAAAGAATGTTTGTGGATGACCTCTTGGAGTCATACTTGGAAGTAAATAATTACTTAAAAACAGATGTGATAAAAAGCAAAGCCTTTTACATCAAGGTGCTATTGCTAATTGAGCTTCTTAGGGCTGCTTGGTGGTAGACTCAAGCCAGTTCCTACTGCTTTCCCAAAGGCAAGATCACAAGGTCATATGGTTTATCTTGATACATAAATTAACTAATTTGAAGAAGGCTGTTTTTCTTCTTTGATGCTGTTGTGTTGGATTGCTGATTCCAATATGTTTGCATATTATGACAGAACTTTTTATTTTCTGTCATACATTGAATTTTTATACTTTGAAAGACAATAGCAATGATACAGCAATATAAAATGCATTGCTATTTTTCATAGATATATATAAAATAAACCAAAGTTATTAGTTTGCACATATGTTTATGCAAAGGTTTCTATGAAAGCTGTATTCTGAGTGATTGAAGAGGGTGAGGTGTAACAACCTCCAGTCAACACTTACTCAGGACAATAAAGCTCCTTCACTAATCAGAGCATTAAAAAGGACCATCTATTCATTAAAAATTTTTAAAATATGCTTTTAAATGTTTGCAAGATATGGACCTAAATGTGAACAGAAGTTAAATAAGTTTGGGTATACTTTTTGTTAGGAGAATATAGCTGGTGTGGTGTAGAATATTCCTTGTAAAGTATAATTTAAATTGTTACTGCTGCATATACTAGAGATTACTCACATCTTTTTAACCCTCTGGTAGCTCATTTCTTGTTTGATCTTTCAGGCTGACAGTCTATGGAATTCAAAGTCTATGGAATTTACAATATGTTGGAGATACTACATCAACTTATGTAAAAAATAAATAGCATATAAGTTGGAGGTCAATAGCAATAGGTTACTGGCTATGGATTATAAAATGAGTGAAATTTGGCCCCTGCTGGTATCAGACGTAAGCCTCTTTAACGTCAATATGGGACAGGATTTCTGTCCCTGTGTTTATTTGAATGGACACTTACGAAGTACAGTTAAATCTAGGGAACTTTAAAATAAGGCAAATATTAATACCTTTTACTTTGAAAACAATAATTATTTCTCTTAATAGGTTTGTGCATTTCCTAACTATTATTTTGTAGATGGAACGTGTTCATTTTAATTATTATTTGTTATTTAGGACTTGATCTATAGCTTTTTTCCTTGAACAACTGCACAGGCTTTCTGGACAAAATATAAAACCCTTTATATGAACATGCTTGCAATAACCATAAAAAGCACAAAATAATAGAATACTAGTACTGGAAGGGACCCTGAGAGGTCATCGAGTCCAGTCCCCTGCCCTTATGGCAGGACCCAGTACTGTCTAGACCATCCCTGATAGACAGTTATCTAACCTACTCTTAAATATCTCCACAGATGGAGATTCCACAACCTCCCTAGATAATTTATTTAATTTAGTGTTTAACCATCCTGACAGTTAGGAACTTTTTCCTAATGTCCAACCTAAACCTCCCTTGCTGCAGTTTAAGCCCATTGCTTCTTGTTCTATCCTCAGAGGCCAAGATGAACAAGTTTTCTCCCTCCTCCTTATGACACCCTTTTAGATATCTGAAAACCGCTATCATGTCCCCTCTCAATCTTCTCTTTTCCAATCTAAGCAAGACCAATTCTTTCAGTCTTCCTTCACAGGTTATGTTCTCTAGACCTTTAATCATTCTTGTTGCTCTTCTCTGGACCTTCTCCAATTTCTCCACATCTTTCTTGAAATGCAGTGCCCAGAACTGGACACAATACTCCAACTGAGGCCTAACCAGCGCAGAGTAAAGCAAAAGAATGACTTCTTGTGTTTTGCTCACAACACACCTGTTAATGCATCCTAGAATCACATTTGCTTTTTTGCAACAGCGTCAAACTGTTGACTCATATTTAGCTTGTGGTCCACTATAACCCCTAGATCCCTTTCTGCCATACTCCTTCCTAGACTGTCACTTCCATTCTGTATGTGTGAAACTGATTGTTCCTTCCTAAGTGGAACACTTTGCATTTGTCCTTATTAAACTTCATTCTGTTTACCTCAAACCATTTCTCCAATTTGTCCAGATCATTTTGAATTATGACCCTATCCTCCAAAGCAGTTGCAACCCCTCCCAGCTTGGTATCATTTGCAAACTTAATAAGTGTACTCTCTATGCCGATATCAAAATCAATGATGAAAATATTGAAAAGAACCGGCCCCAAATCAGACCCCCTGTGGAACCCCACTAGTTATACCTTTCCAGCAGGATTGTGACGCATTAATAACTACTCTTTGGGGACAGTTATCCAGCCAGTTATGCACCCACTTTATAGTAGCCCCATCTAAGTTGTATTTGCCTAGTTTATTGATAAGAATATCATGCGAGACCATATCAAATGCATTACTAAAGTTTAGAGATACCATGTCCACCACTTCTCCGTCATCCACAAGACTCGTTATCCTATCAAAGAAAGCGATCAGATTTGTTTGACATGATTTGTTCTTTACAAATCCATGCTGGCTGTTCCCTATCACCTTATTATCTTCCAAATGTTTGCAGATGATTTCTTTAATTACTTGCTCCATTATCTTTCCTGGCACAGAAGTTAAACTAACTGGGGTCTGTAGTTTCCTGGGTTGTTTTTATTTCCCTTTTTATAGATGGCCACTAGATTTGCCCTTTTCCAATCTTCTAGAATCTCTCCTGTCTTCCATGATTTTCCAAAGATGATAGCTAAAGGCTCAGATACCTCCTCTATCAGCTCCTTGAGTATTCTAGGATGCATTTCATCAGGCCCTGGTGACTTGCAGACATCTAACTTTTCTAAGCGATTTTTGACTTGTTCTTTTTTAAAATTTTATCTTCTAAACTTATCTCTTTCCCACTAGCATTCACTATGTTAGGCTTCCCGGTGAAGACCAAAACAAGAAGTCATTAAGCTTCTCTGCCATTTCCAATTTTCCTGTTACTGTTTCTCCCTCCTCACTGAGCAATGAGTCTACCCTGTCCTTGGTCTTCCTCTTGCTTCTAATATATTTATAGAATGTCTTCTTGTTATATTTTCTATCTTTCCGACACAGCGGAATAGCTTGCTTTTGGGCCCTTAATAACGTCCCTTTGAAAAACTGCCAACTCTCTTCAGTTGTTTTTCCCCTCAGTCTTGCTTCCCCTGGGACCTACCTACCAGCTCTCTGAGCTTACCAAAATCTGCCTTCCTGAAATCCATTGTCTCCAATTTGCCGTTCTCCCTTCTACCATACCTTAGGATCATGAACTCTATGATTTCATGATCACTTTCACCCAAGTTGCCTTCAAACCATTTTCAAATTCTCAACCATTTCCTCCCTATTTGTTAAAATCAAATCTAGAACAGCCCCCTAGAAGCTTTTTCAACCTTCTGAAATAAAAAGTTGTCTTCAATGCAGTCCAAGAACTTATTGGATAGTCTGTGCCTTGCTGTGTTAGTTTCGCAACATATATCTGGATAGCTGAAGTCTCCCATCACCACCAAATCCTGTGCTTTGGATGATTTTGTTAGTTGTTTAAAAAAAGCCTTGTGCACCTCTTCTGCCTGGGTAGGTGGCCTGTAGTAGACCCCTAGCATGACATCGCCCTTGTTTTTTTACCCCTTTTAGCCTAACTGAGACTCTCAGCACCTCCGTCTCCTATGTCCATCTCCAACTCAGTCCAAGTGTGTACATTTTTAATATATAAGGCAACACCTCCTCCCTTTTT
>JANRFK010001234.1:38463527-38485806 GCA_030068395.1 Apalone spinifera
TTTTAATATATAAGGCAACACCTCCTCCCTTTTTTCCCCACCTGTCCTTCCTGATTAAGCTGTACCCTTCTATACCAATATTCCAGTCATGTGTATTCTCCCACCAAGTCTCTGTGATGCCAACGATGTCATAGTTGTATTTATTTATCAGCACTTACAGTTCTTCCTGCTTATTACCCATACTTCTTGCATTTGTATATAGGCATCTAAGATACTGATTTGATCTTGCCTCCCAGTTCTGCCTTGTCTCTCCTTTCTCTCAGCTATTATAGCCCACATTCCCTCCCATTTCTGACCCATCTCCCAGGTCTCCATGTTCTTCACTTACCCGTGGGCTTTGGCCACCTGTCCCCGTCGAACCTAGTTTAAAGCCCTCCTCATAGGTTAGCCAGTCTGTATCCAAATATGGTCTTCCCCTTCCTTGAAAGGTGAACGCCATCCCTGCTTAGCAGTCCTGCCTGGAATAGCATCCCATGGTCGAGGAAGCCAAAGCCCTCATGGTGACACCAGCTTCGCAGCCAGGCATTCACCTCCAGGATGCACCTGTCTCTGCCTGGGCCCCTAACTTTGACAGGAAGGATCGAAGAGAATACTACCTGTGCTCCAAACTCCTTCATCCGTACTTCCAGAGCCCTGTAGTCACTCTTGATTTGCTCAGTGTCACACCTCGCAGTATCCTTAGTGCCCACATGGATGAGTAGCATGGGGTAATAGTCAGAGGACCAGATAATCCTCGACAGTGCCTCCGTAAAGTCTCGGATATGGGCCTCCGGCAGGCAGCATACCTCCCAAGATGACGTAAGGGTGACAGATGGGCGCCTCCGTCCCCCTCAGAAGAGAGTCTCTGACCACCACTACCCTATGTTTCCTCTTCGCAGTGGTGGCAGCAGACCTCCCAGCCTTGGGGGTATGAGGCTTCTCCTCCTCTATTGTAGGGGGTGATTCCTTATCTCCTGTATCAAGAAGAGCATAACGGTTTCTAGTACCACGGTGGGAGGGTTCAGAGCAGGGGTGGAGCACTGCCTGCTGCCAGAAGTAACCAGTTGCCAGTGTCCACCCTGAGTCATCTCCTCCTCCATCAGTGGTGTGTCAGAAGTCTTGTTTACTGGGACAGCTACCTCAGCTGTCTCCACATGAACACTGTCCAGGAATTGCTCGTGGAGTCAGATGCTCTTTAAACTAGCCACCTTCTCCTGTAGCTCTCCCACCTGCTGCCTGAGAGATTCTACCAGCTGGCACCTTTCACATTGGATGGTCCTCCCAGTCTGGATATCAGTAAGTGGAAATTGCAAGCCACAGTCCCTGCAAAACCACACCAGGATCTGGGTAGAGGCATCCATGCTCAGGTGGTCTCTCTGGCTACAGGTGTAGGCAGAGGAGACAGAAGCAGTGCTGGCACAGGTGTTGTGGGTCTTCCTGACCTTCATAGGCCTCCCTCTGTCAAACTCCCTCTTAAACTCCCCTGTCTGCAGCACCCTGTCCATCATTCCCCTGGTCGCTTTGCCTCTGGCTTTCAAAGTCTGCTCACCTGGGTCAGGCCTTACCCCCTCGAGAGTCACACAGGGGAAGGCTGATCAAAGGCAATCAAGGGAACACTCAAGGGAACAAAGGTCAGGCACTCAGTCCCAACTGCCACAGCAACTGAAACTGAAGTCACCTGAAATCCGAATCAAAATTCAAACAGTCGAGCAAACTTACTCATACCAAAAGCGAGTACTCTCACTCCTACCTGGTAACCTGTTCAGCGGCGGGATCTCTTGCTCTCCCTCTTAAGCTCCCCTGTCTGCTGCCCTCTGTCCACTTCGCTCCCCTGGTCGCTCTGCCTCTGGCATTTAAAATGTTAATTAGCTGTGCAGAAGAACAGACAAGTTAAGTGAAGTTCTGATGATCACAATATGGAGGGGATGTGGTTGGTTACTGGAATCCATTAGTGGAGTAATATTTCTGGAGGCATCTATCTGCATACCATAGAAACTGACATTTATTCACACAGAATGACTAAGGGAATGTGTAATTGTGAATTTGGTTTCTGTGCCTGATTGTGCATCTTGTTTATTGACTCTTGCAAAAGTTTGCCCTCAGTTTCACCATGCATCCCTGATTTTAGCCATGGAAGTCTACTGGCAATCTAATGCCTGGTAGCAAAGACACTGTGTCAGCTATTGCTAAGCACAAATTGCAGTATTTTTCAAGACAGTCATTGGAAATACCAGTATTACTTTGTAAAGCACTTTGAAACATATTGGATTTGAAAAGTATGAAATAAAATTAAATTATACATAGATAGGGCCAAATTCTTGGCCCTAGGTCCAACTTCAGGAGATGTTCAGTAGGGCTATGTCTAGACTACAGAGTTTTTCTTTAAAAAGTGGCCTTTTTTCGAAAAAAACTTCACCTGCATCTAGACTGCTGTCATGGTCTTTCTAAATTAAATCAAAAGACCACAGCGGTTTTTTTGACAGCAGTAAACCTGCTTTTACGAGAAGAACGCCTTTTTTCTAAAGAGCTTTTTCGAAAAATGGAGTTCTTGAATGTAAACAGGGCTGTTTTGAAAGAGAGCATCCAGATTGCCTAGGTTCTCTCTTTCGAAAAAGTGATTCGCTTTTTCGAAAGTCTTGTGGCTGTATAGATGATCTCTTTCGAAAGAGGCTTGTAGTCTAGACGTACCCTCGGTGGGTTGAAGAATCCTTCCCCTCGGGACGTGGAACGGCTGAATAGCCATTCTGTCAGGATAATTTATGTACAGATGCCAGAGTCAACATTAGGTTAAAAAAAACCCCTGCTGGTGGGCATGTTAGTTGTAGTGTCTGTATTCATGTTTTATGGGTGGTGTAGGCTTTTAAAAGCTGCCCTGAAAGCATCTCCTGGAGGCTCCTCCTCCTAAATGTGGAGTGGTTGTGGTCAGGAGGAGAGTCACACTAAGGGCCTAGTGTGCTGAGAATTCTGGAGTATTGTCCAACGGGGAAGAGCTCAGAGGCTCTGTACTTAAGCCTAGCTCCTGCCTCTGGTGCAGCTGAAATATTTTAGAAGCAAGCAGCATGGAACAGTAACCTGGTTATCTACTGAAAGATACACATCCTCACAACAGAATATGTTCCACTGCAAGACTCCTCTTTGCATTGCTTTGCAGCAGCAGCAAAATTTCTCTTTTGGAGACACTGGGGTGCTATAAGTATCAATATGGTTGATACATTTAAAAATCAGTTACAATATCCCAGGGCTTACCTTTATTGTGGCACTTGTAAATATCTCCTGAACTTAGAATAGGGCCTTCCTCAGATACTCCAGCAAATGTAACTACTTCAGATGGAAAATACCTAGGGTTTGAAGGTGTTCATGATGTAAAACAAAAAAGAGCTTCTTTTGTAATTGTGTGGCTTCAGGCATTTCAGCTGAAGAAACAGATATTTACCCAGTGCCAAAATCTGTCAGCAGAGGCAGAGCAGATCTTTCTTTTTTTGCCTACTTGAATCAAAGTTCAAAGGAGCCAGAGTAACAATTTAATTTCCAGGCCATCTTCATTCCTTATTATGTGCATTATTAAATATATCTTTTGAAGCCCTGGGTTTGGAAGAACAGGAGACAAGTTGCATTTTGTAATAAGTAATCAGCTCTTTTGTCTGATGTTTTTGTGATATAATTTCAGAGTTGCTGTTATGAATGGTATGAAATGACTCCAAAGCTATCTACATTTTGAACATTTCCTTCATCTGCATGAATTTACCAGGCAGCTGGTAAAGGAGTTTCTTCCTTTTTATATAGGGGTTAAGTGCAAAGACCATGTCACCTTCTGAAACTCTCATTGTAATACTTTCTTAAACATCCTCAGTTCTTCTTGAGTCCAAGTGACCATCATTTTCTTCTTCTTGAAGAAGAAATAAGTCCTGGTACCAACCCCGACAGCCCACCATGATCCGGCACCGACTAAAATCTTGGCATTGACTACCAAACTGATGTCCCATAAAACATCATGGGCGGCACCAGCAGGCTCAGCACTGGACCCCAAGCCACTGCCTTCTGCTCCTGTGGCACCGGCAGAAGAGCCAATACATGCTGCTCACTCAGCACTGGAGGGATCCAACTGATGATCGCCGCCGGCACCAGGGGTTTACAGCAGAGACTACTGTTCCCGGCTTGCCACTAGAGATCCATTCCCAGCATTGTCATCAGCCCATAGTTCTCTGGGACTTATCAGATCTCCTGTTTTGTAGGACTGCAGTGACTTTGGAGATAATGATGGCTGGAGTGTTTTCTTGTCACAGCACTCCTCTCCCACTGGATCTGTGATTATACCATTATCGAGACAAACCTTGTCATCCTGCTTGGTATTCTCATTGGCCATACCACCATCCCAATATCCCTGAGAACATTGGGGTTCCTATAGACACTGATCAATGGCAAAAGCTTATTGGAGAGTCAACACACTAGTTGACTAGTCAC
The DNA here is from genome assembly GCA_030068395.1 of Apalone spinifera. Lineage (NCBI taxonomy): Eukaryota > Metazoa > Chordata > Testudines > Trionychidae > Apalone > Apalone spinifera. Next base: position 38,467,968 of record JANRFK010001234.1, read on the forward strand.
CCCCTCCCTTGCTGCCTTTATCAGAAAGAGGCAGAAAGCAGGGGGAGGGGAGAGAAGAGGGAGTGGGACAGGGGCGCAGTGGCAGCAGTGTTCCACCTTTGAAATGTACAAGAGTTCCTGCTGGGGCTCTTGTGCATTTCAAAGCGGAAGCACTGTATGGAGCCTGGGGCTAGCGGGAGACTCTGAGTCCCCCACTGGCCCCAGACTCCATGCAGCATTTCAATCTTTGAAATGCACAAGAGTCCCTGCTGGGGCTTTTGTACATTTCAAAGGTGGAATGCTGCATGGCACTTCTGCCTTTGAAATGTAGCAACAGGTGGGCTCTTGCTGCGTTTCAAAGTGGAAGTGCCCTTATTGACTAATCAACTAGTTGATTAATCTAATTTTAACATCCCTACCTCGCACCCTTCTGCTGACAGAGGACTCAGAAGAGGAGGAAGGTCAGATTCAAGAGCAAGATCCTGAGCCCCAGGCTGATACATCATCCACAGACAACTCCTCTTCATTGACCAATGAGGCAATGATTCCTGTGGATACGTGCCCGGCAGACGATCTTAAACAGTTCCAGGAGCTTTTTTTAAAAAGTGGTAATTAGTCAGGAGGTTCCCCTTCAAGGGGTGTAAGAAAAACAAAACCAACTCCTGAAGAACATACAGCCCACATTACAGGGCAAAATTGCTTTACCTATTGATTAGGCAACTATGGAGGCATCAGATGAGCTGTGGCAAACTCCTACCTCCTTATAGCCTACATGTAAGAGGACTGACAGGAAATACTTTTGTTCCTGCTAAGGACATGGACCCACCCCCCAACCAAATTCCTTGGTCGTGGAGGCCACACAACATAGATCTAAGCTCCTGCAATTCAGGACTATGACTCATGACAAAGACCATAAGAAGCAGAATTGTTTTGGCAGAAAAATGTTTTCTTCTGCTACATTACACTAAGGTTTGCTAATTATTTGGCCCTTTTAGCAAACCACGATTTTGATAACCATTTGAAATTGGGGGAGCTCATGGAGTACCTTCTGGACTCCAAAAGACAAATTTTGAAGGCTTAATCCTGTCGCTCAAGGCAGGTGGTCTCCACGCAAGACCTCGTTACACATCAGTCTCTTGGAGCTCAGAGCCGTAAGGAATGCCTGCATCCATTTCACACCCAAAATCACTGACTGCACAGTCCGAATACTCTTAGACGATATCACAACGTTTTACATAAACAGACAAGGGGGTGGGTGCTCTCGTTCCCTATGTGTGGAGGCTATCCACTTGTGGAACTGGTGCATCTGCAACCAAATAACATTGGTGGCATCATACCTACCCAGCATGAACAATACCATGGCAGACTCTCTGAGCCGCAATTTTCCCACCGACCATGAATGGGAATATCATCCTCAGGTCCTAGCCTCAATTTTCATGCTGTAGGCCTGTTTTCATCATACCTCAATGCCAAATGCCCCTGATTTTGTTCCTGAGCAGATCTGGGCAATGGATCTCTTAAAGCTGTTTTCCTAATTCAATGGAACACTCCACTAAATTATGCTTTTCCACTGATCCCTCTTATCCCCAGAGTTCTCCACAAGATCAGCTCGGATGACGTGTCATCTTGATAGCTCCCTCCTGGTCTAGGCAGATTTGGGGGTTCCCATATCTGCATCAAATGTCCATCCAACCCCCGTATCCACTGCCACAATCTTCTTTCACAGAATTATGGTACGTTGTTACACCCACAACCTCATACCATTCTCCTCTGCACATGGCTCCTATCTGGTTCCAAGAATCGGAGGCCGGCTGCTCTGGTGAACAATTTTCTCCATAGCAAGAGACTTTCCACACAAACGACTTACCTGCATAAATTGAAGTGTTTTTCTTCATGGTGTCAACAAGTACAGATTGACCCTCATGCTTTCCCGCTTTGTAATATCCTTGTCTATATCTTGGAGCTCAAGGGAGGGAGGGTTATCCATTTCATTCTTAAGGGTTCATTTGTCAGCAATAACTGCCTTTTATGATCTGATTGACAGATACTTAGTGTTCACACATCAGATCACAAGAAGATTCCTGAAGGATCTCCAAATCCTTTACCCTCTCCACTCCATTGCCCTCCTAGGATTTAAATCTCATTTACATTTAGACTGTTTGAGAATCCCCCTTTGAACTTGTAGTGACTGTCCAACTTCCCTTTCTCTTCATGAAGGTCTCGTTTCTGGTTGCCATCACCTCTGTTAGGAGAGTCGGAGAAATTTGGCCCTCATGGTGGATCCTTCCTACACAGCCTTTGCAAGGGACAGAGTCACTTTATGCCCTCACCCTGCTTTCCTGCCAAAGATCTGCTCCTCATTCCACATCAATGAACCCATTGTGTTACCTATCTTCTACCCAAAAACTCATGCGTCCCCCCATGATACAATGCTCCGCACTTTAGATATCTGACATGTGCTTGCCTTTTTCATAAATAGGACACAGGTCTTCTGTGGGTCTCAGCGCCCCTGTGTGTCAATCATGGAACGCTCTAAGGGCACAAATCTTACCCCAGCACATTTCTAAATGCACTATCTTCCTGCACAGTCAAATCCTCCTGCACAGTCATGATGCCATCTGGAACAGACCTTTGTTAACTCCACCCAGAGCACATTCCATCTGTGCTACTGCAGCTTCCACAGCTTTTCTGAACAATGTTGCCCTTAGGGACACCTGGTCATCTGACCACACTTTTGCCAGGCATCATGCCATATTGCCTCAATTGACATCGGACTCAGCGGTAGCTACAGTGATCTTGTATTCAGCTGCCAAGCAGTGACTCCAAATCCCACTGTCCATCTTGAGTATTGCTCTGTAGTTGTGAAGAGTGGAGACCCACAGGGAGATCATTTGAAGAAGAAAAGGGAGTTATTCACTTGATGTGGTAATGACTGTTCTTTGAGATATGTCCCCACAGGTGCTCGACAACCCTCCCTCCTTTCCTCTATTCAAAGTCTTGGCTACCTGGGCATAGATAAGGAACTGCAACAGGGGCCTGGGCCATTTGCACGAAGTGCTAAGGCATGAATGCCAGGAGGCGCCTTTCGCACATGCATGGCCCAACTGAAAATTGCTTTGCAAGGCTCTGATCTGTGGCTCTGGGATGACTTGTCACCAACAGTAGAGCACCCACTGGGGGGGACGCATCTGGAAGAACAGTAATTACTGCACGAGGTGAGTAACTATCTTTTATGAAAGGCTCTCTTTTTTCCGGAACCTGCAACACAGATTCCATTTTAGACATGTCATGCAAAATTACATTATTAACAACAGTAATTGCATTCATAGTTGGTTGTTGCTGCTGTTTTAATAGCATAAAAGGAAAAGGATATGCACTTTACTTTTGTGGCTAGAGATTAGGACTGGGAGTTAAAGCAAATTATTCTGGTTACTACATCCAACAGTTGCGTCAAATCTAAAATTCTCATTCAGAAATCAGACATACTGGATTTTTGTCTGTGGAAAAACTGAATAAGGTCTTCAGGACTTGGCAAAATGTTAGTAAAATACCATTAACCTGAATTGTAATGTCAAATAGTTATGTTCAGTTGCACAGACTAAGATTCTTTTTAAATAGCAGTTTTCTTTTTTTGAGGGCTGAATTTCACTTGTACGTGTACAAAATTTCTCTCTCGCTTCTTCTTTGAGTGGTCCCCATGGGTGCGCCACTTGTGGTGTCAGGCTCATCCTGGCGCCACGGATCAAAGACTTGCATAGCTGTGCTCCGCCTGACGGTGCATGCGCGAGCAGTGGCTTTTGCCGTTCGTACCTTTGATCTGTTGCACGCGGTCTGGCCCCCGCTCAGTTCCTTCCAACGGCCCTCGGTGGCGGGCGGAGCTCCAGTCTCTCCCTCAGAGTTCTCCTTACCTCAGATCTGTACATAGTTCTTATCAAGTTCCTTCTACCTTTCTCAGTTTGTGTTCTGGCTCAGTGTTCCCTAAAACTTAAAAAAACAAACACCCCCCCCCCTTTTTACTCAGCGGCAGATGCTCCCTGAGAGAGATGCCTGGATCGCCAGGTTTTAAGAAGTGCGTGGTCTGTTGAGAGCCCATGCCAGTGTCAGACGGACATGAGGCGCGTATACGATGCTTGGGAGAAGCACACGTACTGCCGCACTGTCAGCATTGCTGCAAGCTGACAGCCAGAGACCAGAAGGATCGGGACAGATGTTTGAAAGTACTGTTGATGGACAAGGCTTTACAGCCTGCCGAGCTGTCTGCCTCTACTGGGCACAAGTGCCCCTTCGCTGATACTGAGGCGTCTGCCTCTAAAAAATCCAAGCCCTCCCCAACCCGGTCTCTGCCAATGGCTTTCAGTACCGGACAGAGGCTTAAAACAGGGTTTGGGCGCATCAGGGACAGCTGGAGCAGGGTCCCGGCGACTGCTGGACGCAAAGGGGAAAAAAGCCGCCGCTGCTGGCACCGAGAGCTCAATTGGCACCAGCTACAGTGGGGCGCGCAAACTGACAGCTGCACCACTGACACTGGGCACATCGGCACCTGCAGCGGGAATAGCTGCAATGCCCATGGCACCGGCAGCAGGAACAGCTGTGATGCCGGCGGCACCGGCGCTGCCAGCACTGGTAACTTTAAAGCATCAGGGGAGCTTGCCGCCTCAGCACTGCATGACCCGGCACCGCTGCAGGTTAACATCACGGCGGCACCGGGAGAAGCCTATGAACAGGCAGTTGTGCAGTCGGGGCTCAATTCTATGGCTCCAACTTTTTCACTGGGGCCACCCCCTCCCTGACAGCACATCATCACGATTACAATAGGACAGGCAGCCCAGTCTCTTCTGATGACTATTCCTGCTAGAGAGAGCCAAGATATAGAGACAAGAGGCTCTCTCTCTCACAATCCTCATCTCCAAGGCACTCATTACATTACTCACAATCGCCCATCCAGTCACCAAGACGGCATTACTATACAAGACATAGCAGCGTGTTCTCTTCCAGGCGTTCATCACCTACACGCTCAGAGCAGTACCACGGGATACTACGACCCTATTCCTCGTGACCGGACCTCCCAATGCTACAAGAGACACACATGCTGCTGTTCATCTACCTAATCTCACTTACCAGTACCTCAGCGCAATCAGTCATCACCTCCTCCTCCGAAGAGCCCAACAATTCAGTTGGAACACTCTGAGCCCGAGGAGGGTCAGTTTTCTGACCCAGAGGATCCTCAGCAGGGTCCTTCACCAACAGACCACTCATCATCATCTCTAGATGAGGCGGTGATCCCAGCTGATTTCTCCTCATCAGATGACCTGAAATAGTTTCAGGATCTGTTCAAGTGTGTTGCAGATAGTCAGGAGGTACAATTAGAGAATATTCGTATGAAACAACACCGCCTCCTAAAAAATCTACGCCCAAAGTATCGCAATAGAATCGCACTTCCCATTGATGAGGCGATCATGGAGGTCGCAGAGGAAATTTGGCAGATTCCAGCATCCATTTCTCCAACGAGTAAAAAAGCGGATAAAAAGTATTTTGTGCCTTCTAAGGGTTTGGACTTTCTCTTTAACCACCCACAACCGAATTAATTGGTGGTTGATGCGGTGCAACATAGATCAAAGGTGCCACAGTATAGAAATACCATTCCAGAAAAAGATAAGAAGCTAGATATCTTTGGAAGGGAAGTGTATTCATCAGCTACGTTGCTACTACGTATTGCCAACTATTCTGCTCACCTTTCCAACCACAACTTTGACAATTATTCAAAATTGGCAGACCTTCTACAACATCTCCCTGACTCAAAAAGACCACTACTCAAATCCATAGTGTAAGAGGGATACGCCGCATGCCCAGCTGCATTGGAGATTGCCATGGATGTGGCGGACACTGCTGCAAGAGCCACTGCAACAGGTGTGGCAATGAGAAGATCTTCATGGTTGTCATCTGACGCAGTCCCCAAGGAACTCCAGAATAAGGTTGAGGACTTGCCCTTTGACAAGCACAAACTTTTCGCTAACAAAACAGACGAGGTTCTGCGTTCAGGGAAGGATTCCCAAACTACTCTTCGCACACTAAGGATGTATACACCCCCCTTCAGACGATATACTTACCAAAGACGATATGATTTCTCTTTCCATAGGCAGCAACCTCGTACCCAGAAGCATCAACAATTCCGTCCGTGTCCCCAGCGCATATGACAGCAGACGAACTGTACCTCCAATCAGACATCTATGAAACAGCAAATTTGAAGGTGTAGTTGAGGATGCGAACAAAACTCCCACCTCGCTTCTTTTCCAACATCATCTAAGACCCTATTACCATCATTGGTCCGCTATCACCACGGACAAATGGGTGTTGGAAATTGTAGCTTCCGGTCTTACCATTCCTTTCATTTCACTTATCCCAGGCACCCCATCTGTCCCGTCCCTTTTCAGGGACCCATCTCACGAGGATCAGTTGAAACAAGAGGTCTATCGTCTACTCATCATTGGAGCAATAGAGAGAGTGCCCAAGGAATTCCAGGGAAAAGAGTTCTCCTCTTGATATTTCCTTACTCCAGAGAAGAACAGAGGATGGAGACCTATATTGGACCTACGAAATCTAAATTGATTCCTCCGGAAACAACACTTCAAAATGGTCACCCTAGCTACAATTATACCAGCTCTGAATGAGGGAAGTTGGTTCGCAGTTTTTGACTTACAGGATGCTTATTTCCACATCGCAATACATGTGGCACACAGATGATTTCTTCGCTTTACGGTAGCAGACGAACACTTGCAGTACAAAGAACTTCCATTTGGCCTGGTATGTGCTCCCAGGGTTGTGGCGGCTCACCTGCACAAAGCAGGAGTGACAATTTTTTCCCTGCCTGGACAATTGCCTCCTCAGAGGTTGCACTCATACAGAGGCGAGCGAGGCAGGAAAAAAAAAACCTGAACATTCAATTCTCTCTGTCTTGTTCTAAACATACAAAAATCGTCACTGGAACCAACTCAGAACTTGATTTTTATAGGAGCGCTACTGGATGTGAAGAAAGTTCATGCATACTTACCAGCAGAACGCTTACAGTCAATACAGGACTTACTAAACACCGTTAAGCATCCCTCAATGATGACAGTACGCATCTGTTTACAATTGATGGGCCACATGGCAGCTGCCACTCTCGTGGTTCAACATGCAAGGTTACATTTCAGATGTCTCCAACACTGGCTGGCTTCAGTTTATATTCCGGCGAAGCACAGTGTCCACAAGTTGGTAGTATTGCTACCACATGTCAAGGCATCCCTGCAATGGTGGACCAAACCAGAAAATCTTGTATGGGGTGTCCCCTTTCATCACCCCCAGCCATCAAAACAAATAACCACTGACACCTCTCTTACGGGATGGAGCGCACACATGGAAAACCTGACGGTCCAGGGCAAGTGGTCCAGAGCAGAAATGTTGCTGCACATCAATATACTCGAACTACGGGCAGTATTTTGGGCTTGCAGACATTTCAAATTGCACATAAGGGGCACAACAACCAGAGTGCTCACAGACAATGTTGCAACCATGTATTACATCAACAGACAAGGCAGAGCCCGTTCGCGATCTCTTTGCATGGAAGCAATTTGCTTGTGGAATTGGTGTATCCACAACAAGACGTTCCTCATAGTGTTGTACTTACCTGGTGTAAACAACGTCATTGCAGATTCACTAAGCAGACAGTTTCCCCACGATTACAAATGGGAGATCCGAACTGATATTCTTTATTGGATCTTTCGGCGTTGGGGCTTTCCAATAATAGATCTGTTTGCCACACAAAGCAATGCCAAATGTCTGAAATATTGTTCCCGGGCAGGAATAGGTCGTCATTCCTTGGGAGACGCCTTTCTCTTTCATTTGGGGAACATCTCTACTCTATGCCTTCCCTCCAGTGGTCCTTGTACCCAGGATTATAGAGAAAATCACCATGGATGCAGCTCACGTGATCCTCATAGCTCCAGCGTGGGCTCGCCAAGTATGGTATTCGATACTTTATCAGTTGTCAGTCAAGACCCCATACCGTCTGCCTGTTCCCCCGAACCTGCTGACCCAATGGGACAGCTCCCTACAGCATCCGAGACCCGAAGTTCTACATTTGAAAGCTTGGATGCTAAGTGGTTCACGACATCGGAGAACCTCTCTTCCGATCCAGTCAAGCATGTACTAATGGCTAGTAGGAAAAGCACTACATGAGCCACATACTCGGCGAAATGGACTAGATTTGAGCCCTAGTGTATCAGAAATGATGTCAATCCACACCTTTCACCATTGCATAAAATACTCGAATATATACTACACCTGCCACAAGGGGGCCTATCTTTAGCCTCCATACGAGTACACTTAACAGCAATTACTGCTTTTCATCATACGATAGATGGGGTTTCCTTGTTTTCTCACCCCATGACAAAAGGGTTCTTGAAGGGGCTTACAAATCTTAATCCACTGTGAAGACCTCCACCACCTTCGTGGAATTTCGATTTGGTGCTAGATACGTTGATGCGCCCTCCATTTGAACTGCTAGCTACAGCTTCTCTGCACCTGCTTACAATTAAATCTCTTTTTATTGGCCTTAACTTCGGCACGTAGAGTGAGCGAGCTTGCAGCCCTCATGTCATCACCGCTGTATACCGTATTTACAAGAGATTCGGTCACATTAAGGTCTCACCCAGCATTCCTTCCTAAAGTATGCTCGGACTTTCATATCAACGAGCCCATTGTGCTTCCCTGTTTTTGTCCAAAACTGCAAACTTCATCACATGAAGCAGCTCTACATACCCTGGACGTACGAAGGGCATTAGCTTTATATATGGACAGAATGCGGATTTTCCGCAGAATGGACCGTCTCATTGTCTCAATGCGGCCCATTCCAAGAGACAACCACTCTCTTCCCAATGCATTGCAAAATTAATAGTGACATGCATTACCACCTGCTATTCCATACGGAATAAATCACTCTTGGCCCAACCTAAAGCCCATTCCATGAGAGCAGTAGCCACATCTACAGCTTTTTAAAGAGGTGTGCCGTTTCGGGATATTTACCGAGTGGCCACATGGTCCTCCCATGAAACTTTCATGAGACACTATGCAATCCTGCATCACTGGGCTTCAGAGTCGTCAGTGGCAGCAGCAGTACTCCCTCGTTAATAAACTGTAATTCCAAATTGCGGTTCTCCCTGGGGTACTGCTCCGAAGTCACCACGAGTGGAGCACCCACGGGGACCACTCGAAGAAGTTACTCACCTTTGTGCAGTAACGATTGTTCTTCGAGATGTGTCCCCATGGGTGCTCCATGAGCTGCCCTCCTCCCCGCTTTGGAATTAACTTTTTATCGTTTCAGAAACTTTGGCGGCTGGACGAACTGAGCGGGGGTCAGACCGCGCACAACAGATCAAAGGTGCGAACAGCACAAGCCATTGCTTGCGCATGCGCAGTCCGGCAGACCACGGCTATGCAAGTCTCCGATCCTGCGGTGGTGGGACGAGCCCGACATCACGAGTGGAGCACCTACGGGGACACATCTCGAAGAACCATCGTTACTGCATGAAAGTGAGTAACTTCTTCTTTCTCTCTCTGTCTCTCTCTCTCTTTCTCTCTCTTGCCTACACTTTGCAGAACCAAATACCTGCAGGAAAAGAGAAAAGAGAGAACAAGAGGCATTGTAAACAAAGATGGTTTGTTCTTTAGATGTACACAGAACTCATAATTCCTGGGTTCACTGGCCTGCAGATTCAGAAGACAACTTGTGCTTCAAGGTGTTACCATACATGGGCTGTGTAAAGTCCCAATTTTTTATTTTAATATGGATGTAAATTTTTGCAGTATTTGACCATAACCCTGTCCAGATTAAGCTATGGAATGGGTTGGTGACCTCATGATATGTTTTAATACTTGTCTTATCTTTTAAATAGTCTAGTGCCTAAGCAAATGTGTTAGAACTTGTATCCACAAACTTGGAGCCAGTTTGTTAATCAGACATTCGTACACATACAGGTATTAGACTACTAAATGGGTGCATGTGTCTGTTAGGCCTATTAGCAAAGTGTAGGCATAAGCATATGAATATACAGTTTTGTGAGAACATGAGTTCAAGCCAGGTAAAGGCGTGGATGAAATGACACTGAATTTCTTACTAAATAGCAAGATTTAAGTTTATAGAACAGTTTGATTACCCCTTTACTTTTTATGAGGCTGATTAAAACTTCTTAAACTGATTGAGTAATGAAATCCATTTCATGTTGCCATGCTAATCAGTATTCTTGTTGCACTATTTGGAGCTAGCTGTTTGTTTCTTCAGCTATTTCTGCTCTATGTAAAACTCAACAATTTAAAATAATTGTGTAGCAGACAACTAGTGTCTATTTGTACACCAAGTACTTACGCCTCTGAAAGAGAGAGCTTGTTCTGACCCCAGTTACCTAGCATCAGGGTAAGGTGAGTTGGAACTTATGAATCTTTGATCTAGAACAGCTGCTAAAATAGACTTACTGAAGATAATGGGAGTTTGTTATTGTTTTCTATGGGAACAAGAGAGGACCTGTTGAATATTCAGATAGAGTTTCCCCCTCTATTAGTGATATCATTAACATCACTACAGGAAGATTAGAGTATCGATAGCTGATGATATACAAGCTGAAATGGGGGATATTTCTTTCTGAGTGAAATTTCTGCTTTTTCCTTCTCTCTCTTGACTGCCTGATTGTTCCCCTGAGATATTATGTACTGTATCTTTTTTTCCAATTGTCATACTCTAGTTTCAAGTGTTATTCATCACTAGTATTATGAGTGCATATTGTTTGTTATGCACAATCCCTTGCTTGGAGTTGTGGTAATGCCCTGAAAAAATTGGTCAACATAAGAACAGCCATACTGGGTCAGACCAAAGGTCCATCTAGCCCAGTATCCAGTCTTCCAACAGTGACCCAATACCAGATGCCCCAGACGGAGTAAACAGAACAGGGTAATCATCAAGTGATCCCTCTCCTGTCATCAATTTCCAGCCTCTGACAAACTGAGGCTAGGGGCACCATTGCTACCCATCCTGGCTAATAGCCATTGATGGACCTAAACTCCATGAATTTATCTAATTTTTTTAACCCTGTTAAAGTCCTGGTCTTCATAACATCCTCAAGGTCATGGGTCTGTATACGCAGGACTCTTACTATATCTGTATTATTTGGCTAATACAGATTACCCTGTACTTACTCCGTTATAAGCCCATTCATTCATAAACTGATCCCCCCAAGTTAAAAAAAATTGTAAAAATCGCAGTGACCCATTCATGAGTTGACTCTATATCAGCTATTTGCAAACTTCCAGTCCCAGATTGACAGCATAAACTGCTGGTACATTGGAATGTTTTGTTTACCTGGTACATCTGCAAGCACAAAAACTTGGCTGATTGCAGCCAATGGGAGCTGCAGTAGGGACGTGCTGGCTACTATTTCCCACCACTCCCATTGACCCAGAACAGCAAACAGCAGCCAGTAGGAGCTAAGGAGCTCACAGACACTCCAGGTACATAAAATGTCCTGGGGTGCCAGTGGTTTGTCCTGCTGGGCTGGAAACTGAAATTTGCCAACACCCCCAAGTTAAAAAAACCAAATTGGTAAAATGCAATGACCCGTTCAGAAGCTGACCCCCAGTCTTTACTGCATCATTTTTTACCAAAAAAAATTAGGCTTATGATTGAGTAGATATAGTATTTCTTGGACTCCTTTCTATGACACTTTGGCAGCCCCTTCCTGGAACACTTTGTCTATTTGTTCAGTTTTAATGGTATGAATTCCCCAGAATTTTCATACTCAAAATGAAGGTCTTGGGATTTTTCAGACATTGCTGGGGACATCTATTTACCTGGTCTGGCCTCCGCTTAAACTTCAATGTACTTTGAATGCATGATGGAATTTGGAAGAGGCTGAAAGGAGAGATCACAAGTAGAACTATCTCAGAGACAGTTCCATAAAATTTGAGGTGGAATTTAAAAGACAACATGGGATCTTATTTCCAAGGTTTGTGCTCTTTTCTGACAAAAGTGCTGAGCAGCCTAGCAGGCAGTCTTATTTCTTCAGATTGATCTTTCTGACTTTTAGTCTTAAAGATCTCAAGGTAAAATGGATAAACTTGTAAAAGTTAAGTGACTTCAACACTGGATTTTTACTGACTTGATTCTTCCTCATCTGATTGGTACCACCACTGCACTGTATTTAGCAATGTCATCAAGATAACCCAATTTTTGTGCCTTCTGTAATTGGAAGAATGGCATTAGATCCTTTTGAACCATTATATTGCTGTAACACAGCTTTCACTGCAAAATTGCAGGTTGCATGAACACCGTTTAATACTGCAGTTGAAGTTCATCTAGACTGGGTTGCTTAATATATCACTTGAAGAGCTTCCAGGTAAGAGTGTATATTTACTTTGACAAGGACTGAATCTTGTGGCTGAATAGTTCTCATTTGTGTGCGGGTCTCGTAGCCCAACTTACCAAATCTCTCATCATATACAAAGACATTGTTGATTTTCAAGATTATGCATCAATTTCATCCTGCCTAACTCATAGACCTACAATTTAACTCCCTGATTAGTAGTTCCCTTGAGGTTCTTGTTCTGCTTATTTCCTGTCAGACCCTACTTTTAAATTGAAATAATTTGGCAATTTGTGTTTTCAGTAGCTGTGCTTCTAGATTTTAGAATTCATTACCTTTGGATATTTTCCAAGCCTTTTCCCTCTCCACTTAAAATTAAGATGAACATATACCCATTTGCCTTAAGGACTTAATTTTATTTGTAAAAGCATCTTAAGATATTTGCTGAAAGGTGCCATAGAGGCATAAATTGTATTACATTGCGTAGTATGTAACAGGACAAGAGAGGCAGTGTAGTTTGGTGCTTAGAGATCTGGACTTCTTACTCACACAAAATTTCGCCATTGGCACCCACCTTCACTCATTCCTAGGGCCAGACAAATTGCTATTAAAATACATTTTCTTTCCCCATCCTCAGATCTGTTTCTTTTCCTGGCGATATTGGTTGTCATTAGGATGGGATCTCCTTCTTAACGGAAAGGCACTATTTTAATGCAATTTAGATAGAATTTGAGTATGTGACTCCAAGCTTTACATTTAATGGCTGCTGCTCTTCAATCTGGCTGCAGAGGAAGGCTTTAGGCCTTCTGATATGGTTACAAGCCTTTCAATACAGCTACCGAAAAAATCTATATCCTTACAGATTCAGATGCATGATTTCTTGTGACTTATGTGAGTGACTTCACTTACATAGATCTGCTGACCAGTATATAAAATTAATTATCATAATCCCTACTTCACAGGCCTGTCAGGTGATTTACTTAATCAGGACATAGCATTTGTCTACTCCACAATATAGGCCACCGAAGCTGTGTCTAAACGACATCCTTTTCTCGAAAAAGGGATGTAAATTAGACACTTCAAAATTGTAAATGAAGCCTGGATTTAAATTTCCCGCACTTCAGTTGCATAATGGTGGCCGCCGGTTTTTTTCTCGAAACGGGGCTTTTCAAAAGAAAAATGGCCATTTAGATGGGGATCAATTGAAAATAAAACCCTTTTTCGAAAGATCCTGTACTCCTTTTTGCTAGAGAGTAGCCCCTAGTTTGTGTCCCCACTCTCCCAGGACACCCACCTCAGCACTACCCCACCAGAAAAGGCTAGCACCTCTGCTAAACCTCAGGCAGACATGGAGTGGTGCTGTGGAGAATCTGGGGCAAATGCCATCTTGGAGTCATTTAGCCTAGGACCAGGACTTGAACTCTTCATTTCGGGACTATTGTGCCCATTTCAGGACAGGTGGTCACCCTGCTCCCATGACAAGTTACATTCCATTAGAATAAAGGAACTGTTAACCAAAAGAATGAGACTTAAGTGCAACAGAAAGAGCTTTCTTTGAGACTGACTCATGAATCTGGGAATTATTCTCAGAAGACATCAGGACGGCCATACACCTCAGCTGCAGAGCAAAATGCAAAACCTTACTTCTTCAATCTAGTTTTCTTATGACAGCCCAGTCCTGCAATCAGAGAGAGAGAGCAAGAAAGAGGGGATTTATAATCGCTCTTTATGATTGTGACATGTTCTGATACCACACAGATATGTGCAGTGAGAAACAAGATGGATAGATAAGATTAGACAGAATTATGGCTAGATTGTGCCTTTAAGGTTTATATCTATTTAGGAGAGTGAGGATTCACATGGCTGAGGGAGATCCAGAACAAATACTAGCTAGACCAGTCAGAATTCTTCCATGGGCTCCAGCATGGGCATCCGGTATAGTAGGCAGGGGAAGGAACAGCCTTCCCAAGCTGCCAGCCTGGCCCCACCCATTCCCTGGCCCCAGAATGCCTGTAGGTTTTCTGGGGGTGGAGAGTTGCTGACCCCAGCGCCCACCTGCCCAGTGGTCTGGGGCCAGGGAGAGTGGGGCCACACACCCTCCTTCCTCACTGTGCTCCGTAGCTGTGGCTGCCTGCCCTCCCCATGCTCCAGGATGGGGAGACGGGACACTTGCCGCCCGCCCTCCCTGTGCTCCAGGGCCCAAGAGGCTGGAGCCGAGTGCCTTCCTTATGCTCCTGGCCGGGGAGGCTGGAATTGTGCACCCTCCTCCCTCCCTGTGCTTTGGGGTGGGCTCTCATGTGCACTGACCCACACTCCTCTTCTTGTGGTGGTGGGGGGATGCGTGCGCAGTGAGCTTGACTCTAGTGGAGAGCAGGCCCCAGTGGAAGGGGCGAAGCTGGGGGTTTGCCCAGCCCTACCTTCACCGACTACTTATGGGCTCCAGGGAAACAAATGCTGCATCAAGAGCTTTACCACCCATTTAGAAGATGCAGTATGCACCCCCTCTGCTTCATGGCCAGCCTGACACGCAGTCTGGCCTCTTTGGAAACATTGTTCAGATACCTGTCACTGTCTAGGCTAGCGTAGTACTGTTCTGTTATCCTTAAGCCATGCTAAGCTAGATCCCTACATCAAACACGAGGAAACCTAGGGAAGGCTCCTCAGATCATCTCTCACTTCTTGTGCACCTGTGCAGGAGCCAGACACAATCTGGCCCTTAAATATTTGCCCAGTACTTGTGTGAGTGTCACGAAAGGTAGTAAAGAAGTTTTGCTCTCTTTCTTGGTGGAGGGCAAGAGAATAGATGAGAAAATGTTTTGCTTTGCAGTATTTAGAAGTATTGAAATAAAACAATATACAGTTTGTATGTGCAATACATTTATATCTATATATGGCAAAATCCTATTTCTCATGCCTGTATGAGTAGTTGAATTGAAGTAAAAAGGACTGTTCATGTTAGTCAAATAGGATTAGGCCCATTTATGTATCTAATCTACATACAGTACACGTGTCCCATTTCTTAGATAATAGATGTGAGAGCTCTCCTGGAATCTTTACATCTGAAAATCAGGTTCTGGGTGAGCATTTTGTTCTTGCCTTCAGTTTTTTAATCTCGAGAGAAAGGAATGGGAAGAGGTGTGTGTGTGAATGGCCTTTAAAAACTAGGGCTAAAAGTGCAAAGGGATAGATTAGAGTTGTAAGTCAGGCCTGTACACAAGGGGGATGCAAAGAATGTAAAGGCACTCCCCATGGTCTCCCAAGTAAGCGTGAGGCTGGGACAGTGCATTGCCTCAGCCTCCCTTCCCCATGCTCCGGTTGGCCTGGAGAAGGCAGGAGCTGCACATTAACCCACCTTCCCTCCCCTGTGCTCCGGCCAGCAGGGGAAAGGCTCTGACTGATTTCCTCCCCTTCCCCCAGGAGCTGGGGTGGGGCGGGGTAGGGCAGCAACCAGCCTCTCCCGCGGCTCACACCACCCGCACAATTCCTGCATATGAGCCTGTAGGTAGTATTCTGGCTGAGTTTAACCGTGGTGGGGGGAAGCTCAAATGAATTAGCTTTGCTTTCACTTGCATAGGACAAAACTGAAGGGACTAACATGGAAGATGTCAAACATAGAAAGAGTAACTGGTGTTATCAAACAGAATGAAACACAATAGGGAAAATAGAGTGAGAAGCTTTCAGCAAATGCTGCTGCAACATTACATCTCCCCTTAAAATTGTAACAGAGATATGGAGAAAAGCCATATTTCTTCCTTCTGGCCATGTTCCAGCTCAGAAATAACAAGAAATGGTGTGAAGTGAGATGAATGAAGCAACTATATAAAATACTCATAAATTTGAATAGTTTAGATGCAATTTAAGTATGTAATGAAATGTGCAGTTTGGGGCAGGGACCATGTCTTCTTACTTATTTGTGTAAGCATAGCAAAATGGAACCGCAATGCTAACTGTATTATCTGGAAAGTAGTTGGATGGAAATAAATAATAGTAATCAGGGCTCGCCAAGCGGCAGTGAGCCCCGTTTGCCAGCCGCATGGTTCTGTGAGCTGCGCATGCGCAGATCGCGCGGCGCCGTCTGTGCCGGCTTGTAATCTACTCACCGTGGGCGAGTAGATTACATGATTTGTCAAGCCCTGATAGTAATGAAAATGATTATTATACAGAAGGAAGAGCTAGGCCTTGAGTATGACTGTGCCTGAGAAATTTTATAAAGATAAGATATTAGGTAGTCTTTTGACTGGGGATATGTCCTATAAAAGAGAGAGTGAAATCCTGGCCCTGTTAAAGTCAATGACAAAACTTCTCCAGGTTGATCCTCTCTAGTCCAGCGCCCTTAGAACCTGACCAGTGTCAAACTAGAGAATTTGTCGGTCCACAGGAGATGAATATTGTCTTGCAGCATTACCAACAATTCCACTGCTTACTGGGCTCTTAAAAAACATTTAGGGGTAAATAAGAGCTAAATAACAGCACAGAACACTGAAAGCTAGGACTGATGGGTGTAAACAAACTTTACAGGACTGCGAGAAACTTAGCTGGATGTTCACTTTTTGTGAACTAAGATCATGTTGGACCATGGATGTTACCAGACCAGAGAGTGCTGGACGAGATAAGTTGAACCTGTACTGTCATCAGTAGAGGTAGGATTTCATTAACAGCCTGGAGAGCTGGTCAATAGAGGTGTAAAAGATAATAGATGTCTCTCTTATTTTGACATTTCTCTCTTTGATGAGCTAAGTAGATCTTGTGTTAACATAATTATTCGGGGTAGGGGCTGAACTTTTTATATAAATGTTACCAAAAATAGTTGTGGCTTACACTGGCGTAGCTTATTTCCCTTCCTTCAGGAGAATAGCTGTACTGGATATAAAATATCTTTTCACCAGTACAGTTAAAGTGATACAACTTGGCTACGTCTAGACTGGCATGATTTTCTGCAAATGTTTTTAACAGAAAAGTTAAAAGAGCGGAAAAGAGCGTCTAGATTGGCACGGACGCTTTTGCGCAAAAGCACTTTTTGCGGAAAAGCGTCCGTGCCAATCTAGACACGGTTTTGCGCAAGAAAGCCCTGATCGCCGTTTTAGCCTTCGGGGCTTTTTTGCGCAAAACACTTTTTATCTGTCTACACTGGCCCTCTTGCGCAAATCGCAAGAGGGCTTTTGCCCGAATGGAAGCGTCATAGTATTTGCGCAAGAAGCACTGATTTTGTACATTACAAAGTCAGTGCTCTTGTGCAGATTCATGTGGCCAGTGTGCTGGCAAGTTTTTCCGCAAAAGCGGCTGCTTTCGCAGAAAAACTTGCCAGTCTAGACACAGCCCTAGTGTGCTGACAATTCCTATATCCATCATTGTAATGTTTTTTCCACACAAGTCATTCAACTTGTGGAAATTCACACTTCTACTTATTATTCCCCTATTTATATACACAAGGAGATGATATACCTATTTATTGTATCTTTTTTTTTTTTTTTTTT
>JANRFK010001234.1:38485816-38509867 GCA_030068395.1 Apalone spinifera
TGGGAGCTCGTATTCAGCTGGTTTTCTACACTCACAGCTTTCCAGGATACAATACATGATCCTATAAATACTGCCTACACTCTTTGTTCTTAGACATATGACCTTGTAGAGCACCAAGGGAAGTGCTAATGATTCCTAATATGCAAGTTAGAATTTAGATGTTCATTATTATATTTTTGTTTTACATAAAAAGGCAATGAACTATGAAAGAGGGGAAAAAACAATGAGAAACCCCAGGAGAATGATGCAAGATAGTTCTGTTCTTCCTCAACAGGCAGCAGAATACTTGCTCAGAGTGATCATGAGGTCAGATTCTCCACAGATTTTTTGAAAGGGGTGAGAAAGATGGAACCTGGTGGCTGAAAGTTATGATAGGATTAAGTGAATCTGAAATAATGTTGCTATGGTGTGTCTATTGACTGATCAAGCATAGTGTTTTATACTACCACTATAGTACCTGAGCATCTTTCAAGTACAGTAATATAGATTGGCAGTAAAAAAGTCCCTAGAGTGTTTTGGGCGACAGAGAGTGGTTGATGTGAATGTCTTCATGGTAATGGGAAAGAGTTTATCAGCCAGGAAAGTTTTACATTTCTACAGGCAGTTACTCTGGTGTGAGTGTGCCAGTGAGAATAGGCACTGATCTTGAAAACACTCAAGAGAGTAACTTTATGCATGCAAGTAGCCTAAATTATATCATTGGGATACTGGTGCAGTTATTATGTTATTCTCCTGTTGGGAGAACTGAGCCTTCAGGTAAGCCTGCGATAATAAAGTTAGATAACTGATATACACTGGTATGTGAATGAAGCTAAACCACTCATTAGAGAAAGAGCTGGGGGTGGGGAAAGCCCCATTATAGGGTCTCAAACCCGAAGACTGCTGTTTTTCTGGAGATTGGGGGTGGGGGGGAGGAGAGAATAAATATGCAAAAATGTTCTTTTTTAAATTTGTTTTCACAGTGAAAACATATTAACAAAAAGGAAGCTATTTTTGCAAACCAGTTTTGTATGTTTCAGAAAGTATAAGGATATGGGCATGTCTACACAGCAGTGTTATTTTGAAATAACTCACTTTATTTCAAAATAACAAAGTGAGTGTCTACACATCAAGCCCATTATTTCAAAATAACAGGCATCTTATTCTGAATTCTGTAACCCTCATTCCACGAGGAATAATGCCTATTTCAAAATGGTTATTTCAAAATAGGGGATGTGTAGATGGGGCAGTTGTGGTTATTTCGGAATAAGTGGTCTCCAGGGATTCTCACAGGTGCCCTGGTAGCCACTCTGTCCACGCTCATCAGAACTTGATAGTTCTCCTTCCCCTGAAGCCTTTAAATGTGCACCTTCAGGGGAAAGGCCATGTGGCACAAGGAAATCTCTGCAAGCCCTGTGCTACACACCAGCAGCCTTCACTGACTTCCCCACCACCATGAGCGACCTCCCTGCTTGCACCGAGCCCACCACAAGCTGCAAGGGAGTCAGCAGCTAGCTCTGAAGCCCCTGCCCGGGGGCAAAAAGAGGAGGGCACTCTCCTGATCCGGTGTGAAGATCCTGGATCTCATTGAGATCTGGGAGGAGGCAAACCTCCAGGATTTCTGCATCAAGCACAGGAATGCTGAGATCTCTGGCTGGATGGCCGACAGCCAGGATGAGAAGGGCCAGAGTTGCACCCAGGAGCAGGTGCAGATGAAGGTGAAGAGGCTCAGGTAGGCCTCCACCAAGGCCAGGGAGCACAGCACCCGCTCAGGGGCGGCACCCCACACTTGTTAATATTTTGACCAGCTCCACTGTATTCCTTGTGTACTCTGGACTGGAGATGCCTGTCATCAGCCTCCCAGAGGGCAAGGCTGTGGAGGAGGAAGAGGGGGAGGTGCAGGAGGAGGAAGATGAAAAGGCCAACACCGACACCATGCCCGCCAGCCAGGAGTTCAGCCTGTCCCTGGAGCCGCTCCCTCCCTCCCAGGATGTGTCCCGGGGGCTGGATGAGGCTGGGGAAGGTCCATCAGGTGAGTTCCATTACTTTCCCTAGACACATACATGGGAGGCAGCGGGCGGTGAGGGGCTGCACGCCCCTCACTTAGCCTTTTTGGCCTGGGGATCGCACAGCATAGATGCACACGGAGCACCAGTTTGAAGTACACAGCCGCAGTGAGGCTGCCACACAGGAACCTTGCGCTTCTGCTCACAGGGTTCCTGCACAGGCCTGCCTTACTCCTGATCCCATGCCATGGTGGGACACCTTTCAACCAAAAGTCACCATTAAGGAGGATGGGGTCATGGACACACACACAGCACTGCCGCTCATGGGCATGCCTGCACTCATGGGGCAGCATCAGCTCCTGGGTAAGTGTGGCAAGGCAGAGAACACCTTTCCCCTGCCAGTGGAGCTTGCTGGGAGGGGAAGGAAATGGGGGGGACCCCAGCAGCACCCTCCCCGGCAAGCGGAGTCTGCTGCTCTCACACACCGCCCCCAACACCCTCCGCCCGTCTCCTCCAGAGGGCAGGCATGCAAGTCTTCTCCCTTTGGGACACCGCCACTGCCAGACCTAGTGTGCGTGTGGCTCAGAGGGAAGCTGAGCTGCCTCATTGCCCCCTTCCCACCTGTAGGCTCCTGGCCTGGACGGCACCTTCCCATGCCTGCTTGTCCCCATGGCAAAGGGGTAGTGAGGTTCCCCCCTGGGACATCTGTGCCCCTGCAGGAAAGGGCACACTGTCCAGGCCTCAGATGGCTTTGCTCAAAGCACATGGCCTTCATCTGAACCGAGACCTTTCGGTGTCAGCTCAGAGATGAGGACAAGGCTTCATGAACCCTGTTTTCTGGGATGACTGCCCTTCTCTTTGTTTTTTACAGCTGGACCAGCTGTGAGTAGGGTGCAAGCCACATCTCCTGCGCCAGCCTCCCGGCCCCATGAGACCCACAGGTGCTGCCGACTCCGTAAGGACCTCCAGCGGGAGCACATAGCCTGCCTCTGTTCCCCTTCAGTGGTCCCTGGACTGATAGGAGCAGAGGCTGGACGTGGACCTGAAGGAGCACCATACCAATTGGGAGCTGCGTCACACCACCTGCCGGGAGCTGTCCCAGGAGACCCAGAGCATGTGAGCAGCATACAGCATCACTGCTAACCACATGGTCACTGCGATTGAATGGTCCAGCAGCCACCCCTCCACACCCACTCCTGCTCCCGCCCGGCCCCCCTCCCCCAGCTGCCGAGAGCCCTGCGCACAAAGTTGTGGGACAACCTGAAGCAAGAGCTAGTCCCAGCCCCATTCCTGAGCCCCTCTTCCCCCTCCCAGGTTCTTTTCTCAGTCCCGCCCTATTTATATTTACCTCCAAATAAAAACCAGGGTTTCTTGTTCCAAAACAAAAAGTCTGGTTTATTGTATCTGGAGGGGAAGGGAGGGGGGGCAGGGAAAGGGATGGAAAAGCACAGAGGACACTGCACAGAGGGGAGACCCAGGAGAGAATCTCACACATATCCTTGTCTGAAACTCTTCCCCAGGGCCTCCCAGATGTGCGCAGCCCCCTGATGGGCCTGCTGGATGAGCTGCTCAAAGGCCCTGATAAACCGCTCAGACTCTGCCCTCCAGCTTGGCAGGAATGTCTCGCCTTTGTTCTTGTACAGGTTGAGCAGGATACAGCAGGCTAACCCCACTTGGGGGATGTTCCACTTGCTGAGGTCCAGGAGTGTGAGTGGAGCCTCCCTTTGAGATGGTCGAATATGCCCTCCACAACAATGCGGGCCCTGCTGAGCCTGCCATTGAAACGTTCCTTGCTTTGATCAAGGTGCCCAATGTAGGGCTTCATCAGCCAGGGGAGCAGAGGGTAGGCTGCGTTGCCCACTATGCACATCGGAATGTCCACATCCTCAACTCTGATGATGTAGTTGGGGAAAGAAGTGCTGGCATGCATCTTCTGGAAGAGGCTGGAGTTACAGAAGACAGGTGTTGTGCGCCTTCCACAGACATTGATGTCTGTGAAGTGGCCTGGGTGGTCCATGATGGCTTGCAGGACCATAGAAAAGTACCCCTTCCAGTTGATGTAATCCAATGCCCAGTGGTTGGGGGCCTGGATGGGGATGTGGGTGCCATCAATGTTCTCCCCCACAGTTGGGGAAGCCCATGGCAGCAAAGCTGGCGATGATGGGATCCACGCCACCCAGGGTGACAACCCTGTGCCGTAGGATGGTGCTGATGGCCCTCACCACCTGTAGAAGGAGACAGGGAATCACAGGGTTGCTAGGGCCCTTGGGAGTTGCGCAAGACCAACTCCCTTCCCCACACACCAGGACCAACCCCAGCTTGCCCCATCCCCCGTTAGGGCTTTGTGAAGGTGAGGCTGAAATGCCTTCCAGGGAGGGAGCTTCCCCCCTCCCCCATTCCTTAGGGAGCCACATTCCAGAAGTTCATCACCCTCTGGTGACAATAGCAAGAGAGAGCCATACCTGCATGAGCACAGCCCCGACAGTTGATCTCCCCAAGCCGAACTGGTTCCCCACGGAGCAATAGCTGTCCGGCATGGTAACCTTCCAAATAGCGATGGTGACCTGCTTCTGGAGGGGAATGGTGGGTCTCATGTGGGTGTCTCGTTGCCAGAGGGCAGGGGGGAGCCACTCACGCAGCTCCAGGAAGGTGTCCTCCTGCATGCAGAAGTTCTGGAGCTACTGTTGGTCATTCCATCGCTCTATGATGTTGCGGTCCCATTAGTCAGAATTGGTGTCCCATAGCCAGAAGCAGGGCAGGGGAGGCTGGGAAGGGCAGTGCTGAATGAATATCACATGGAGAAAGGTGAGGAGGTACCTCGCAGGGAGCGGCAGCTCCTCTTTCTGCAGAGCCATGAGGGGAGCCTGCAGTAACTGCACCAGGAGGTGCGGAAGCAGGTACAAGAGCTGGCGACTGCTTTCCAGAAGGTCCGGCTCCATGGCAGGAGTGCTGTGGCATCTGCAAGGGCAACGAAAGCATGCAGTGAGAAAGGTTTGCTCTCCGTCAATGAGGTAGGCAAAGGTGAAGAGCCTGAGACATGACTGTGCAGCGGTGTCTTTAAGCACAAGCCTCAGCTAGCCTCAGGCAGCAGTTCCAGGAAGTGACTGCTGTCCTGATGCCCTGCTCGAAGTGCTTTGGGGGGTTTTTAAAGGCTCCAATCAGTGTAGATGTTCTATTTTGAACCAGCACTATTTTGATGGGCATTTGTAGTGTGGACGTGGTATTTTGAAATAAACTTTTTCAGAGAGTTTTTCCTCCCCAAAATAGCGTATTTTGAAATAAGCATGCAGTGTACACATAGCCTATGAGTCCAGTTCTGCAGGTGGCTGAGTGAGTAGATGTATATGGTGTGCTTGGATAAATATTTTGTTGATGAATAGCAGAGCAATTCCTCTGTTGAATTAAGGTGTGACTTTCTGGCACACCAGGTAAATGTATTTATTGCCCTAGAGAACTGCATTAATTTGTAATTATGTATTTCCTGTCTTTGGAATTATTTTACACAGACAGCTTTTTTTTTCTATATTTGAAATTACAATACCTGTTCTCTATATCATTATTCTTTCCTGTTTATACATGGAACTCTGTTCTGTGTAAGAGTCTCCACTGTTTTCTCATGGAAAATGAATTAATGGATTGAGGAAAAAGCATTTTATACTAAAAATTAGTCTCAGTTCTGCATTTAAATGCCCCTTTTCATAATGAAATCTTTGGTAAATAATTTTATTTATAACGTATTTATTCTGAACTTGTATTTAAAAAGAACTAAATTTGAGCTTCAGAACATTTTGGCCCTGTTTCCCCCAATCTCCTTTGGAAAAGTTTGGGAAGCAGAAGAGTTAGATGGGGGACTGAATATCAGAAATCAATTCTAAATCTTGGGCTTGACCATTATTCATGTATGAATGTGGGCAAGTTATTTAACTGCTCTGAGACTCAGTTTCTCTTTTTTAAAAAATAGAGCCCTGGCCATGCCTACCTTAGAGGGATGGCATGAGGCATTAATACTTGTGAAATATTTTGAGACACTATATTTCGAAAGAAGTGTTTATTAGTACATATTAAAATAACAGTAACAATACCTAGTGCAAACATGCACAAATAATTCCCTAGAGACAAATCTTCTAATAGTGTGCATGCACACTAGCAGAAGATACATATGCACACTATAAGAAAAACAAGGAACTTGAATATTCATGGTTGGCAGTAAGAGTGGAATACAGGGCTGCTCTCAAGCAGTGAGTGACAATATTGAATGAGTAAGACTTCAAGTGAGGGGGTGAGTTAGACTGGAAATGTCTCAAAGCAAAATATTCTTCATCACAAGAAAGAGATACTTCAGTAAAATCCATTCAGAAATGAAGGCACATCCCTGCATTTGTAAAGGGAGCACGACCTCTCCAGTGAGGGCTGTGAAGAGTTAAATCAGACAGTTCCTAAGTGTTGTAGTCTATCCTCTTCTCTTCCCCACCCTGTTTTTTTCCTTTCTGTTCGCTCTCTCTCCTTCTAGTTTTGGCAGGGGATTAAAGTAGCTCCCCCCTGTGGCAGCAGTGACCCAGAAATGAGTTTGATTCACAGAGTCCTTCCTCCATAACAAGTAAAAACGTCAGTCTGTGTGTGTGTGTGTGTGTGTGTGTGAAGGGAGCCACAATCTGCTCCCACTCTCCAGTGCTTGTCTGAACTCATGAGGCAGCACAGACCCCTTCGCGCAGAGAAACTCCAACCTCACTGGCAACCATCGCGGCAGCAGGAGCAGGTAACTGTGTCCAGATTCTGACTCTCCTCCACGCCGCCGCCGCCGCAGAGTGAGCCGGGGGAACAGCCAGCACAGCCATATTTGATGGGTTTTTGTTGCTTTGCTTTGGAGTTCTCCAGAAGCAGCTAGAGAGCAATTTAATGCCGAAGGTCGCTGCCTAGTGGAAATAATATAGTACGTCATTAATATGGCGCCAAAAGATTTGCTTCTTGATATGGAGCGAGGGGAGGCAGTTGAGTTGCAGCTTCACTATCCCACAAGCAACTTGTGCATTGCTGGGGAGGGAGGGAGCGGTGGGAGGAGGAAATAGATGATTATTTTGCAGCTTTTGAGAAACGATGTGATGTAAGGAGTGTTCTGTTAGCTGGTTTTCATTTTGCTGCAGACTTTGCAATGGCAAATAAGGCTCTTGCAGCTTTCAAGGTGTACCAGCTAAATCAACACAATACTGCACTGAGGGTTTTTAAAATTTTGTATGTATTTGACTTTGCTGTAGTTATTTTTAAAGAGAGTGGGGACGCGGGTATCCTGAATTAATCAATGCTGGGTCAGCCTACTTTAAAACTAAAACGCGTTGGATCAAGTTGGTAGACAGATGGCAATTGCAAGGCGCAGGTCCTTTTAGATATAGACGCTATAGAAAGGGGGAGGGGTGGCCGTAGTCAGAATCTGTCACCGTGTCGCCCACATGTCCAAAATATCCGTTGCATCAATTCAAGGGCAGTGAGGGTGTGTGTTATGTGCAGGCAGCTTTGCAATTACATTCATGCAAATTGTGTTTGGATTTCACTTGCTGTAGTTAAAAAAAAAATGCTCGCAAAGTATAAAAACCGTTCACCGGAGAAAATAGGCAGAAGTTTACTATTGGGGGTAGGAGAGTGTTGGCCAGTTAGTCCTGAACTTGACGAGATTGTGATTTTAGGCACTAATGGACATGTGTGGAGGGGGAGGCTTTTAGTATACTGCTATAGTAGAGCCGTTTATTTTCAACTGAGTCCGAGTGTACAGTAGCTCCTGCTGGAGAGCAAGTTGTAACAGCCCTGAAGTGCACGTGTTGGGAGAGTGTGAGTGTATGGAGGGAAGGGGTGTGTTGTGTGTGTCTGAGGGAGGAGGGGGGGCGGTTGTTTGGCTGCTCGGGCTCTGCTGGATGGCAGCAGCTTCTCTGCTGCTGGCGAGAACGATGAATGCGGGCCAGGGGCGGAATGTGGAATGTTGACCCCAGATTCGAATCCCTTCGGAACGGTCTCACTGGCTGCGGGGATTCGACCCTCCCCCCCGCGGGAGAGAGGCGGGGTTTGCTTCATCGGGCGCCTCCGGGCTGGGTCTGGGAGGGGGACGGGGCAAAAGGAAGCAGGTGCACGGAGGCAATAAGAACCGGCCGGGAGGCTTCGGAACCTTCCCGTCCAAAGCGACCCTCCCCGGCCCCCCATCTCCCTCCCGCTGGGGGCTGGCGAGTTGAGATCCGTGCGGGGTTCCACGGCACAAGCAAACACGTGCGGGTGCTTGAGAGGAACTTCTGCAAGCCGTGTTTTGTTCCTTGAGAGAGACCGAGGGCTAAATTCTGCCCACAACTACCCCGTGCACTCGCACTGAGACAGCAGTGCCCACTTGCGCTGCGAGGGGGTGGCATTTGAATAACGTAGATCCTATTGTGGGCACTGTTGAATTAAATCATTGAGGGGGCACATTAATTTTCCAAGTACTACGGTGATGGATACCATTCATATTAAATAGTATAAGCGTAATCAATACAAGGAGTGGCAATAGGGTTTACGGATGAAGTTCTTAAATCTCCTAAATGATGCTGACATGCACTTATGAGATATAATGAAACCAGGGGGTGGTGCAAAATGTCTGAGAGATTGCACAGGTGTAAGGGAGACTTTGGCTCTTCATATTCCTCCTTCTTCCTTTACCAAGGTCTTTACAAGGAAAATGGGACTAGGTTATGGTGTTTTCAAATAACCGCATCATTTCGATCTAACGGGCTATCCTTGGCGTCCCTAGAGGAGAAGGCAAGAGTGCAGAGCAGGCGATTATTCCAGTTGCTGAAATTAGACAAAGCCGCCCTGCTGCACTCATATCCCTGGACTCTGCTCGTTACATGCTCAAATTTTGCAGATTTTCAGGCTTCGGGTCTTGATTTTTTTCTTGTCAGTGTTCATTAGCGCCAGCATTCATTAGCAGTTTATGGCGCGGATTTTATTATTTTGACGAGGGTGGTGGTAGGAGATGTGTGTTTGTTTGCACCGCCTGCTGGATGGTTTCCTATGACAAGAGGTGATACACAGTTTCCAGAACTGTCTGGGAGTGGGAGGAGAGACCGACAGAAAGCAACCTCAAGTCTTAGTGCTGCTGCTATTCAATCCTAGTCTAAACCGTCCCCCACCTCACCCTCCCCAGACATTGCAACATGGAGAGCGGGGGGTGGAGATTGGGAGGGTTGCTTGGCCGTAGAAATGATATGGATTTAGGAAACTGGGAGCTGAGCTGAGGGCATCAAGTTTGATTTGCAGCTGAGGCTGAGCGGATTGGTGTATCTGGTGGGAGGGGAGGAGCCCAGGGAAAGGGACAGGAGGAGGGTAGGCGGGGGAGATCTGGTCAGTTTCAAATGGAGACAGACAGGGGAGGTGTATGTAAAATGGGATTTTTTCCTGCTGTGCAAAAGGTGCCATAATCGCAAAAAGGGGGTTACTCCGGCGACAGCAGCACAGCTGGGGGCAGGGTCAAGAGTAATACTTGTTCCTACCCGGCTTCTCCACCTCTCTTCTCAGTCTTTGTTCGTGTCTGATGCCTCCGGACCTCACAGTACGAGCAGCTTCAGCGGCGGCGCTGCGAGCCCTCGGCAACGGTATTGCTAAGGCTGGCGATAAATGAGCCCTGTGTTGTGTGGATCGGAAAAGCTGGGCGGGTTTAAGAGACATGACTCTACCTCTTAGCACTGCTGTCTCAGCATGCTGGGGAGCTAGGAGTGGGAACATATATTTGAACCAGGAGGATCTGAAAAATAAAGAGTCCCAGGTTTAAAGAATACAAGTAGCAAAAATGCTTATTTACCTGAAAAATAGACTTTAAACATGGCCTTAAAATAAGCCTCCCAAATGAGGAAGCCTTTCAGTAAGGAAGGCAGTTCTAGCTTTCCAGTTCATTATCGCAGCACTACTTGTTTTGATCAATATGCAAATTAACAAGAGTAGGTGATTTTTTTAGAATTATTTCGTATTCAAGAGCACTTTGAGAATTAAGGTGTTGGTATAGGATAGGTTGTTTGGAACAAATTGATAAATTAAACAAGTAATAAGTTACAGGAATAGATGGTATTCACCCAACAGTCCTGAAGGAACTCTATATGAAATTGCAGAACTATTTTATCTGTAAGATGTAACCTATTAAATCAGCCTCTACCAGATGATTGGGGCTAGCCAATATATTGTTGATTTAAACAAAAATCAAGAGATGATCTGGTAATTACAGAGCAGGAAGGCTAACTTATGTACCAGGCAAATCAGAGTAAAGTTGATCAGACACACAGGTGAACTCGGTATATTGATTAGGAATCAACAGGGCTTTCCTAAATTATAAGGCATGATTTGTCATCTATTAGAACTTTTGAGGGTATGTACAAGCATGTGGACAAAGGCCATACAGTTATATAGTGTACCTGGGCTTTTACAAATACTAACAAACTAAGTAGTCCATAGGATGAGAGGGAAGGACATCTCATGGATCAGAATATGGTTAAAAAATAGGAAGCAAAGGGGTAGGAATATTAATTGTTTGTTGGCGCAGTAGAGAGAGATAAGTAGTAGAGCCTTCCAAAGATATGTATTTGAACCTGTTCCGTCACCATATTCATTAATGAATTGGAAAAAAGGAGATGAACAGTGAGGTGACAAAATTTTCAGATGATGCAAACATTTCAAAACTGACTGCAAAGAGTTACCAAAGGATTTTACTAACCTGGGTGATCAGATGGCAGATTTATATGCAACTCTGTGTATTTTGAAAGCTTGTATCTCTCATCATCAGAAGTTGGTTCAATAAAAGATATTACCTCACCCACCTTATCTCTGTGAAATTGCAGCTGAAATTCACTGTTAGTAAGTGGAAAGTAAAGCACATTGGAAAAAATCATCTCCGTGAGATACACAAAATGATGGGATTTAAATTAGCTGTTACCACTGAAAGAAAGAGATCTTGAAGTCATTGTAAATAGCTTTATGAAAACATCCAGTCAGTGTGCCGTAGCAGCCAGTAATGGGGGAAAAATGTTACCGAAAATATTGTAATGACACGAACTGAATCTGTGGTACACTAATACCTTGAATATGGTGTGGAGTTCTGGTTGCCCCTTCTAAAAGATATTTATTGGAAATGGTGAAGGTATAGAGAAGGATAACAAAAATGATTGAGGTATTGAAATAGCTTCCATAGAAAGAGAGCTTAATATGGGCTGGGGACTGTTCATCTTAGAAAAGAGATGACTGAGGGGTGACATGAATGGTGTGGAGAAAGCAAGAAAGGAGTGTTGCTTACCCCTTCCATGTAACACACAAACCAGGGGTCAACAGATGAAATAAATAGGCCACAGGTTTAAAACAAACACAAGGAAATAATTCTTTACACAATGCACTGTCAACCCGTGGAACTTGTTTCCAGACTATGTTGTAAAGGCCAAAGCTGTAACAGGGTTAAGAAAGGAATTACATACGTTCATGGAGTAAAGGCCCATCAGTGCTTATTAGCTTAGATGGCCAGGGATTCAGTCCCATGCTCTGCATATTCCTGAATCTCCAACTGCCAGAAGCTAGGTATGGATGACAGGCTAGATAAGTTGATAATTGTCCAGTTTTGTTCATTCTCTCTGAAGCACTTGGTAGTGGCCATTGTCAATAGACAGTACACTGGGCCAGATTGAACTTTGGTCTGAACTAGTGTGGCCTATTTATGGGAATTAATATACCTGTGATTAATTCTTCATCTGCAGGCCCTTTCTTTCTAAGTAATAATACTTCTAATAAAATTATTGTAATGCCAGCAAACAGAATCTATGCTAGATTTTCAGACTTGTCACTCATCAAATAATAATGGGCCATGCCTTGACATAAATGTTTAGTTTATGTAGCCACGTGAAAGTTTTAAGCATAGATATCTGCCCTTTTGGGGAGTTGTTACATTAGAAGCTATGGTAATTGTACAGCAAACTACCAACAGTTGTTTTCTGTTCATTTTCAATTTTAACTTTTATTTTAAATAAAAGCTAAAACAGCAATTTAGCACATCCATTTCCAAATAAAGGGATTTTACTGTGTTTTAGATTAACTCTTTTGCAAGTAATTGTTCTTTTGTAAATAAGCATGCTTGCAAGCATAAGACCTTACTAAACATTACACTAAAATATGTTTGGTACAATTCTGTTTCTAGAGCTTTTCATACTCAGTGGAATATTCTCTCCAGATTGCAAGAGTGTGCATTTTAGTGACAGGATTCTCTCTGAAGAGGCAGATTCTCCACCACTGCTGATTTGAAGCTATGTTTCATACATATGTCTCCAATAAAATAATAGCTGTAAATTTCCCTTCTAGCTTCTATGCTTTCATTTCTAGATCACATTAAAACAAAGCATCCTCTGCCCAGTGCTTTTTCCATATAGTCAGTGCTGCCTCTTTACACTACTGCTACCTGCTAGAATTGGGCCTGTTGACAGCTCACTCTAGATTGAAGTAGTCAGATACATCTAATGGATGAGGGATGGATGAAATTAATAGGTAGGATCTAATTTCTCATTCCTCCTTACACTGAGTAGTCATTTACACTAGTGCAAAGGCAATATAAAATGCTACCAAAACCAGAATGAACTCACTTTGCAATACAAATGATTATACAAGTGGTAGGGCAATGATGATTGACCTTTAATCAAATTCTGCTTTAATTTACCCTGATTTTGAATAGCTCTACTGAAGGCAGTTGGAAATACTCCAGATTCATAAGGCAAATAGATTGAGCCCATGTATTTTCCATGCAAGTTTGTGAGGGTTTCTTCTCCACGTATCAAGCCTCGGTGGCCTTTTTACTACAGAAAAGCCCAACGTCCCTTTTTGGATAGAATTCTAGCTCCAGTTATGTTTTTTGTACACATGAAAAAGTGGGATAGCAGAATATAAAGTATCAGAATTGATTTTATTTGGATCATATTTTGTTGGGGGTTTATGCATCTATTCACATGTGTAGTACCTGAAATACAATGTTTTCTGGATGGTATCTGCTGGGGAAGGGAACTAGCAAGACTGTTTAAAGGATATAGTAATTGGAGACTAATGTCTTCATCTACCATCCAGTTGATTAAGATGAGATTATTCTTTGCTTCCCATTTGTACAAAAGTGTTTGAAGTGATCTCTTGTGTGCTGATAATTAGGTCTCGGTGTAGTTAGTATCACTGCAGTTGGTAACTTTCAAGAATAGCTAATTTTTCTCTCTGTCTTCAGGGTGTACATCTGTCATAATTCTGCTTTCTTTCCTTACTGTCTGCAGCTGTCGAATGCAGTTTATTATAGTGACACACATTAACACTGTTATAGTTAATGGTCTGTCAGAGTTTGAATTATAAACTCTGTTTACCCAGAGGTCCGTAAAATCATTAAAAAATTATCTGTTGGGAAATATGATATATAAAAGCATTAACCTGAGGATGCATATTTAATTTTTTATAATTATTTTGAAAATCTCTGGTTAGCCATTAGAAACATAGCAATTTGCCATTTTTAAACTATACCTCCTTCCCCAAACTCCGTCACTTAGAAAGAATATCAGATCAGATTCAATAACAAAAAACAAAACAAAACATGGAATTTTGGTACCAGGCAATAGAAGCATGAAAAATTCTATTTATACTATGTGTACATTATGTGCAATTGTTTATCTGACATTGTTTGGGCTTCTGTTCTAAGGAAACTAGATTGCCTACTTCAAAAAAAAAATAGGGTCAGATTTTGCCCTTAGTTCTATAATTCAGTCCTGCTGATTACTGTGTGAATGAACAAGTGTAACAAGAAAGAATTTGATGTTATTCTTTAGTTTAATTTTTATGTCCCTTCTTTCCTTTTCTAAATTAGTCTCTAAGGGCATATCTACACTGGGGAGTTATTTCGAAATAACTCCCCTTATTTAGAAAAAAAGGCGAACATTCACACTACTAAGCCTGTTATTTCAAAATAATCACCTTGTTATTTTGAAATAATAACTCATGCTTGTGAAGAGGAATAAGCTTATTTCGAAATAGTTATTTTGGGAGTTGTTATTTTGAAATACACTGGTAGTATAGACATAGCCTCATAATGCTAAGAAAAGCAAAGCATCGCAACATATTGATAAGAACAGAGGATTTACTATACTGTATCTCACTGGAGGTTCAGATTCCGTATTTTGCATCTGGTAGTGGATTCCTCAGAGGCAGGCAGAAATTCTGTTGTCCTTACTGCACCTAGCCAATTGTGTAAAGATGTAATGGGATGGATATTATTACGAAATCCCAGCAAAGATTTGGAAGTATGAAATGATTCTGAAGTAGGGCATTGATTTGAATGCCAATTAGTGATTTATTTGCATTGTATTTTACAAATATGGATAGGGATTGTCATTATGTCATAGACACTAGTGACTCAAAAGCAGCCTCCCAGATTATTAAATAATATGCATTTTAAAGTGGTCTAAATAGTATTTAGCACTTGCCCAGTGCTTCACATCTTCAAAACGGTGTACGTACTTAATGAATTAAAGCCAGATTATAGCTCTTAGAGCCAGTGTAGCAAAAGAGCACCTGTAATAGCTGAGTGATGTGACAGGTAGTGGCATGTCTCTGTAAAGAATAATGCCTCCTGGGCTCTGGGGAAAGGCAGAGAGCAGCAGCACTTGCTGCACTCTGTGCAAGTGTAGTGTCTGCCATCCAACTGACAGCGCTGTCCTGATGTTGATAGTCAGTTTGCATGTGGCGGGGAGTCAGAGAGTCATGACTTCTACCCTATCCAGACATACCCTCACTACTGCAAGCAGCACTCAGAGCAATATCCCTTGTGATCCAGGAGTACAAGCAGCAGAGTCATGACTGCTTCCAGTTAAACTGTGCTGGACTGAAGGCAGGATCTCCCAGTCTTCACTATCTGGGAAGAAGATATAATTTTTGATGGGGTGCACTCCAAGAATTTGATCAGTGGTCAAGGGCCGTACTCTTCTATGATATTAATGGAGTCTGGGATGGAGGTTGGATGAAGAAGGGAACTCAGCATCGAGTATTGAGGTGTAGGAGGGGGAGTGGGGTCTGAGAAGGATTTTGGGTGACGGGATGAGGCTGTGATCAGGGGGAGGGGATTACCATGCAGAAGTGAGTGTATAATCTGGGGGGAGGGGAGATATGTGTGCAGGAAAAGATTCTGACTTGCGGGGACGGGTGCAGGATGGGGGTGCAGGGTTTTGGAGGGAGTTGTGACTAGGGACAGATGTTCAGAGGGTTTGGGTTGTGATTATGGATGTTAAAAAGCAATTAATTAGGTAACCACGTAAGCATTAAAAACCTTAGCGGGTACATGATTACCAGGGCTCAACAAATAATGCAATCTACTTGCCCGTGGCGAGTATATTGCAACCCGGAAGAGCTGGGTTCGGGCGATCTGCGCATGCGCAGATTGCTGGACAGCACAGCTGGCGAGCGGGGCTCGCCGCGGTTTGGGGAGCCCTGATGATTACACATTGCAGGATCTGCAGTAGGGATGTAGGCGAGTAGTTGACTACTAGATAAGTCTAGGCTTATTGGGTAGTTGCATGGATTATTTGAATTTCCTCCCAAGCCCTTTCTGCCTCTGTATCAGCTTACTGTATCTGTATCAGAGGCAGCAAACGGGGTGGTGGAGGAGGAAGCAGGAGCCAGTGCTGGGGGGAAGGTGGTTTAAAAGCCGGTTCCCCCCAGCACCATCTCTGCAGTGCCACCTGCCTCTCCCCTCTGCTGCCTCTATCAGAGGCGGTGGGGGTGGGAGAAGGGGAGGCTGCCGCAAAGCAGCCTCTGCCCATGGTAGGTCCAGGCTCGTCGTGGGCAGAGGCTGCTCCAACAGCAGCCCCGTCCACAGGGGTCCCAGTTCCCTGCTAAGACCCCCCCACAGACAGGGGCTGCTGGACTGAGCATCTTCCCTTATCAACTAATCATGTAGTCAATAAAAATTCTATTGACTACACAATTAGCCAATTACCTGCCTCTTAACATCTGTACTCTGCAATATAAAGCTTATACTGCAGTGGAGCCAGCTCCCTGGAAGTGGGGCTGGCAGCCAGTGCATGCTGGAAGCCAACTCCCGGCCTCCTGGTAGAGCCGGCTGTGCTGCAGGCTCTGCTGTATAAGCTTTATACTGCAGAGCCCAGAGTGTAGGGTGGCAGCCAGCACCCTGGGAAACTGGTTTTTAAGCTGGATCCTGGCATACACAGGGTTCCCACATGCTGCCCCTCTCCTATGGAACCAGCTGCCGCCCCGTGCTTCTGCCTCTATGTTAGTGCAGTGGGATGCCGGAGCAGCCTCTGTCCGTGGTGGGCATGGGCTTGCCACAGACAGGCTACTCTGTGGGATGTCGGGCCCTCTGAAGACAGGGGCTGTTGCCATGCCACACTACTGTCTCTCTATCAGAGGCAGCAGCTCAAGGCAGCAGGCGAGCCAGTCTGCACAGGGAGCTAGTTTTTAAACCACTCCCCTTGTGGACCGGCTCTGTCTGCCATCCTGTGCTGCTGCCTCTGATACAGAGGCAGCAGCGTGGGGTGGCACAGGGCTCCCAGAGAGTGGAACCGGGAGCATACTGGCCACTGGCCCAACCCCTGTGGGGGAGCAATTTAGTAATTGTGTAACTGCTAAAAATTGTTGAAGCTACCCAATTACTAAAATAACCAATATCTAACATCCTAATTGTGCACCAGTATGAAAAGGTCAGAGATGGACCAGCATGGGGGTTTAGGGTGATAGGTATGCATCTTAGATATTTTTTTCCCCCACTGTTCGCTCAGTTCTCTCTTTACTTGCATCATAGGAAATATTTCCACTGTAAGAAAATAGACTATTCTATATTGGCATTGTTAATATTTCTTTAGATTACAGGTAGAGTTTGTGGCTTGTGAGGAGGTGTAGACTGGGTCAGAGGTGTATTTCTTCTTTGTGAGTAGGCTTGGTTAGAGCTCATACATGCTTGTTTGGAAAAACATTTTCCACATGTTTTGGGGGGATTTGAATCTGAAATTTCAAATGACCCTTCTTTACAATGTCAACCTATAGTAAAGTACATGATTAACTGATAAGCCTAGGCTTATCGGTTAATCTTATTGACTACACCCACTCCCCCTCTTCCTGCAGCGGGGAGGGAGTGGGAGCTGCTGCAGTAGAAAGCCAGCTTTGAAGCCAGCTCTCCACAAGTACTGGATCTGCAGAGCTGCCTGTCCCATCTCCCCTCTGATAGAGAGCCAGCAGTGCAAAGGGCGAGGGGGGCAGGCGGGAGCTGGTAGATGCGGGGAGCCAGCTTTCAAGCCAGCTCCCTGCACATATCGGCTCACGCGAGCGGCTTCCCCCCTGCACTGCTGCCTCTCTATCAGAGGCAGTGGGGGGGGGGGGACAGGCGGGAGCCCATATGCATGGGGAACGGGCTTTTAAGTTGTCTTTCCTCGTGTGCTGGCTCCATGAAGCCGCCTCCCCTCCTCCAGCTGCATTGCTGCCCCAATCAGAGGCGGGCGAGGGGAGAGGGGCAGGGGCAGCTCCCCTCATGGACTGGCTCCCCCCAGCGATCCTGTGCTGCTATCGCTGATAGAGGTAGCAGTGCCGGGTGGTAGGCGGGTTCTTGGGAATGGGCCCAGGAGTGCACTGGCTGCCACCCCTGGGGACTATTGAATAGTCATGTAACCAATAATATTTTGTTTGGTTACACAGCTGTTCAGTTAATTGGTATCTAACATTCCTATATCAAACCCTGGATCTGAAATGTTTACACTTAATTCAGATCTATATCCAAACTTTGTGGCTGGTGCCTGACTTATGTGTTTTGATCTTAATATTTGTATCTGTCTATTAAATGCATAAAGTTCTAGCTTATTCTAAAACTACTGATTTAGAAAGAGTTTAGTAATATAATTGTGGGAGATTGTGTAACTGATTATTATTCTTTCACCTCTGAAATTATGTGGGGGAAGATTGTGTAAATTATTATTCTTTTGCCTCTAAATATAAATTGCCCTCTAAAATAGCTATGGAAAGTCATGAAATGGGCTATTTGGTTACATATTCACTTTTAGTGGCCAGATATATGCAACATAAAACCACTGTGCATCTCAGTGAGCCATATTTACTCAACTTCTGGTATAGTAAGTCACTTTGGGTTAGATAAATCAGTCTTGTGTCCAAGTTTACATGTACTAGTGCAGCAAAAGATGAACTCCTCCAATGCACCTACAATTATTATTGTACCAGGTTCCTTGGAGAAGAAAAATATAATTGTTGCTTTCATTACCCAAGATCTTTCAATGATGATAAATTAGGAGTTAATTAAACAAACAAACAAAAATCCCTTGCCCATTTTATATGAGTGTTTTTTGTTTGATAAGGTTTTTGTATGGTTTTATTGGGATTCTCAGCAGCTTTTGGTCAACACTCATTTTTTTCAATGGGAACTGTCCTTACAAAAGTTAAAAGTACTAACAGCAGTTTTACTTCAATGAGATAATCATATTTGTCTTTCTATGTTGAAGCTGCCATTGGCCCCTACAGCATAGAGCTATTTTCCTGAAAGGTACTTAGGAAATTCTAATTTATATGAGAATACTAGCTTTACATTTTTTGCACCAAGCAAGAATCAAAAGCCTTAGGCAGCTTGTTTCTGAATCTGCCCCTGCGGGGCGTACATTGGCATTTTGTTGCTAGTGCACCACCCAGTTCTCATTTTCACTACAGTTGATGCATGGCAAATGAAGACTCATTGAATTTGATGTACATGCTAGAGTACTTGTCACTTTAACTCGTGGTGAACATGGTTTGCTACATTTGTCATGTTGTTTCCACTTTTTAACTTCAATTCTTATAGGCTTTTACATGTCGATGTTCACCAGCTATTGAAAACTTTAGAGAAAATTTAATTTAGAATTATTCCACATCATAAAGCGTTAGACAGTATCCCCTGTGTTCAGGGTGTTGGTGTTAAGATACACAGACTTTCACCTCTCAGTGGGTTGTAGGGCAGCTCAGTTTGATAGTTACTGAAAGTTATTACCATCCTAGTAGCTTTTGTATTAAGAATTGGAGGTCTGTCTAACTCCTACAGAACAGGCTTGCCTCAAAGAAACCAGCATAACAATTGGCATTAGGCCAGAGAGGTAATAAAATCATATTCGGGAGGAGGGAACTATTCTCTCATCACAACTATTCTCAGAGCATTGCTGCTCTGTGAATAAATGGAAGATTTCTATCTCTACTGCTCTTAGGCTGGCACCTTCCATGAGGACTAAAATTGATTCAAAAACGTATCCGCCAGTCTACACATTTACAGAGGCAATAATACCGTAATTTGATTGCAAATCTAGAGTTACAGTGGGTGGGGGGAAGTCTAACCCAATGTGAGTACTTTTACTGTAGGTATTTGCCTACTTTAAGACTTCTGAAAACACAAAAATATGCTTTTGCTTCTTGAAATTAATGTGACCACAAGACTGTCATCACACTTCCTTAAATCACATTTTCACCTGCCCATATGATACGTATCTAATTATGCATCTTTTGGATGTTTACTGTTTATATTTCAAAGGCTATTTAAATCAATTTATTTTCATTTGTGTGCTGTATATCCTGGAATGCCAGAGGAAAAACAACCTCATGGTTGTGTATTATCTTGGGTTAAGTGCTGTCTCATTGCTTTGCAGGCCACCTGCTGTTTCCCGTGGAGATCATGAAACGAGGTCGGCTTCCTAGCAGCAGTGACGATTCTGATGACAATGGCAGTAAGTGCTCCTCTGTTGTGCTTGGAGTTTGCTGAAATCACGTTTTAATGTAATATTTTACATAATGGGTTACAGAAAGCTGGGGAACAATGCAAATGTTAGGAAACTGTTCTAAAACAAAATATTTTCAGAATAGGTGAGCTGTAGATTACAAGATCCCACAAGGTTTGCTGTTGATTATACAGTGTTTGATGATAAAGTTTGACACAAGAAAATAAATTAAAGGTCGTCAGTGGTGCAAGCAATACAGCTTATCATAACAAGATTACAAGAACAAAATTAGCACATTATCAGTTATTAACATTGTTGACTAGCTCAACTTTTAATTGAGGGACAGAGTTTGCTCTAATTTTTTTAATGTTTTCATTCTCTGTACAATAGGTAGGGTATAATTCTTCTGCTTCAAACTTTTATAAGAACAGTTTTTTGTGCCTATAAACAGTCTCTTTTAAAATTAATTATTATTTTAAATTATAATTTATAATTTATAAACCCTAAGTTTCCCATGTTTTGTGTTGGTATCAGTCACATTTGAGGACTAACAAATGTTCCCTAACATTTAGGGGAAAAGTATTGACTTGTTCAATAGCTTGGATGTCTCTTGGCATAATTAATATGAGCTAATTAAAATATCTTGTTCAAATAATGGGAAATTGGTATTCTTTCATTTTTAAAAAACAATTGATATAAGAGGTGGGGAGGGAATAGTGCTTAGATGCTTATTTGGGCAAGTCACATAATTTACTTGTATTCTCCAGCTTTGTAACTTATTCAGTTGTCACGGGCATTATCCTGGTTCTAATTCAGTCCATCTGGGTACATGTTATCTGGGATGAAAGGCACTATATGAGTATAAGGGATTATTGGGCCAGATTTTGAGTTCTTCCATTAAAGCTTAAACCAAAACCCAACAGAAAGTTATTGGGGAATTGCTGTTGACTTCAGCAGACTTTGAATCAGGCTCATAGGCCCTGATCCTGCAGCAGGACCTACATAGATGGATCCTGCACTGATGGGGAATCTCAGGATGTGTCCACACTGCATGGCTTAACTTGAAATAAGCTATGCAAATTGAGCTACGCCAATTGTGTATCTTACTTTGAAATAGAGCACTCTTCCTCCGACTTCCCTTATTCCTCATATGATGATGGTAACAGGAGTCAGAGTAAGAAGTCATCCAGCTTGACAGTATTTTGACACTGTCTACACCACAGGCAGTTATTTCAAAATAGATGTATCCTTATTGACAACTGTGAGGGTCTGCCCATGCAAACCTGAATACCAGGTCCTACAATGTAACCCTTACGTAGGCAAACTATTATTGAAATCAATGAGTGAAAAAAGGAATGGAGACGGTCGGGGAAAAAAGGAAAAAAAACCCAACTTTACTAGGAGTTTAACTGAGAAAGGAATAGATTAAAAAAAATTAACGACTTTCAGTATTTGGCCTCTTAATAGAGGCGAAAGTACCTCATGGGTTCCAGATTTTTGAAAAACCTATTAAGCTATTTTTAGATTTGAAAAAAATCCTATGATTTATATTAATTCAAACTTTTCCAAAGAAAATTAGATGAAAAAGAAACAAACATGTCTTTCTAGCACAAATACAAACTAACCCTCAAAATTCTACATACAATATATTTTTACTAGAATTTTTCTTTTTCTTCTGTCCATCCCCCAACTCTCTCTTTTTTACAGTCTCCTGGTATTTAACTGTGATCATTATTTGCTCTATTTTCATGCTACATCTTCTACTCCTGGAGGAATTCAGACCAAAAAATCCAAAATTGTGCATAATTTATTTATCAAAATAATGCAGTATAATCACAGCAGTTTCACTTATTTTGGTAATTTATGTAAACTACCAGACAGGAAAAAAAAAAGTGTTCAGCATTTCCTAAACATATGAAAGTTAAGTTACGAATATCTGGTAACCGAGACTCTGCATTCCAATTCTAATTCTGGATTTTCATTTAAATTATATTTCTTTTATTGTGCTCATTGGTGTAAAATTGAATGTCACTTTAAATTGCTTAGACTTTCACACAAGAAAGTCATACTGTTTTGTTAATCATTGACTTGCATTTTTTTTAAATGGATAAGTAAAATAGATCTTGAGCTGTAATCTAACCACATTGTGCTTTTCTGCCGGGGGGGGGACCAAAACCAAGAAAGCACGTAGACCGTCTTAGCTGAGGTTTTCCTTACTATCATTTACAATAAGGCTCCTAGAATGGGAAAAATTAACAAACATTAGCAGTTGCCTTTTTAGTTGTTACATTTCTGCTCTGCCTCAGGAATGGAGCCTGTTCACCCAGCCCTGTGCCTCCAAGCCCAGTATTCAGCAACAGAGACAGAGTTAGGTTGTGTCTGCACTTGTATAGGTTGATCCTCCCAAAATCTGGACTCTCTTATCTGGCAAGGATGTTCCTGGACCAGGGAGTCCTGGCGAGGAGTCGCAGTGGGGCGTGGCAGCCTAGTAGTGAGGCCGGGGCTGGGGACGTGGCAGCCTTGGTAGTGGGGCCGGGGATGCAGCAGACAAGGTAACAGGCCCACGGCTGTGGCAGTTCAGGCTCCTGGGGCTACAGCAGCACAGTAGCCTGACAGGGGTGGGAGGCAGCCAGGGCCAGCAGCAGGAAGGTGAGGTGAGTGGGGGGCCGGTAGCAGGGGACCTCTGTTGGTCCAGCAAATTTCCTCTTTTGTGGTCAGTCATGTCCCGAGGTTGCTGGACCAGAGAGGTCCAACCTGTACTTGCTTTGCACATGTGAATGCTGCTTTGTCAGCAGTAGTGCTCTCCTACAGACAAATTGAAACTCGGTCGTTGGGGGTAAAAGAATTTTGTCTGAAAAAGTGCTGACAAACAGCTTTTATATGCACTAACTTGTTTAGCAACCGGACTGTGTCAACACAGCCTAGTCGCTAAAAGCTGCATAGGGTATGTGACACGGGGTGCACTCACAGATCTTTTCTTGAGTTATCCCCGTGGTGTGCTAATCATGCCACTAACACCTGTTTCTCTGTTCTCTGGGGCTTCCCACCACCCTGTCCTGTTGGACCAGACTAGACACAGAGTTGGGGTTACTGCCCCCGTTGCAGAGCAGCATAGACGCTGAACTGGTTCAGTTCCAAGATGGCTCAACTCTAAGAGCTCAGCACCTGGGAAATCATTACCCAAAAGTGATCAAATCCCCAAATAAATCCATCTTTCTCAGTGTAAAAGTTTTACACAGGAAAAGTTCATAAGGTCAGCCCTATTTATCAGTGAAAGAGAGAGCTGCACAGCTGTTGCTTCCCTCTGGTAACAGTTATTTACGCTTGGCCTGATAATAGAAAATGTGTTTTTATTAAGTACAAAAAGTAGGATTTAAGTGGTTGCAACTAAAAATAGTCAGATCAAAATAAGTTACTAAATTAAAATGAATATACAGATTCTGAAGATTGTAGTATTAAAACTCATAAGTTACATAAGATATTTTGTCTAAAGCATCTGAGTTATGCATATTTACAAGCAAATTTTCATAAGGCATGGAGGGGCCCCATGAGAGTGTAGCTTGAATCTCTCTCACTCATTCACATGCAGGCAGGTGCCCATCCCCATCCCTTTAATGCAGGGGTTGGTAATCATTTCAAACCAAAAAGCTAAGCTACATCAAAATTCAGAACCAGTGCTCAACAAAGACCTGTATAAGAATGCCCATTTGCATGACTGAAAAAACATACAATTTAATATTATTGATAATTGACGTAATGATTAATAATGGCGTAAATGAAACATTTATGAATCAAATGAAAAAGTACTTACAGATGTTATTTAACGGGACTTCTGCTGTTGCATCTTTTCACACATTTCTTTGAAGCTTACATCATAACTGGTCAAATCCAGCTTCATGCTGTCTTCTGTCAGTTTTATAGCATGGGAATGGGGGTGTGCAGGAGTCTGGATTGGAGTGATCGAGGGGCTCAGAGCAGGAGATTTGGGTGTATGGTGCACTCAGGGTTGATGTGTGCGGGATACAGGAGTGTTATGATGCTGTTGCCAGATGGGAGCTGGGCCCAACTGGGGGCTTGTTGTCCAGGCTTCATTTTTAAATAAAGTAAAACATTATGTCCAACACAAAAGGTTTCTACATTGTTTTTATTTACGGCATGATTGGGGAACCTTTTTTTGGGTCAGGGTCCACTGACCCACAGAAAAATCAGTTGGGGACCACACAAGTAAGAAGCAAAAAAATCCTCCAAAAACCCCCAACCCTCACTGATGCAGCCTTCACTCCCCTGGTGCTCCAGCCTGATGTGTGTGTGGGGGG
>JANRFK010001234.1:38509967-38531721 GCA_030068395.1 Apalone spinifera
GCAGGAGTGGGCTGGGGGTAGGGTATCTGGCCAGGGGGCCAAGAGTGTCTGGGGGCAGGAGCAGGCTTAGGGGCAGGGTGTCTGGCTCGGGGATGAGTGGGTGGGTTGGGATCTGGGCATGAGGGGTTAGGTTGCACTTCCTTGTTTTTGCTCTACATCGCAGGCACCATGGAACACAGCTTCCTGCTGCTCTCATTCGCTGTAAGGAA
Source organism: Apalone spinifera (assembly GCA_030068395.1). Lineage (NCBI taxonomy): Eukaryota > Metazoa > Chordata > Testudines > Trionychidae > Apalone > Apalone spinifera. Next base: position 38,510,177 of record JANRFK010001234.1, read on the forward strand.
GCCTCCAGGAAGTTTTGCAGGGGAAGCTTCCAGGAAGTGTGTTCCAGGGGAAGGAAAAGGACAGTGTGCACAGAGCCATTTTTTATTCCCTTTGTTCCCCACATGCCAGGGGGAAGGAAAAAGGCAGCGCACGCTTGTTCCCTGCATGCTGGATCCGGCGGGGAGGCTCGGGGCTTTCTCCTCCCTTCCGCTCCCCCCCACCCCCCCGCAGGAAGCCAGCGCTGATGTTCCAATCTTGCGAGGGACCATAAGGCTGTAGCACCAGCGCTAGCTCCCTGCTGCAGGGAGAGCCGGGGAGAAAGGGACACTCCAGAAGATCCATATCAGGCTCCCTAGTGACTCATATTTGGCTCACGAGCCATAGGTTGCCAACCCCTGCCTTAATGTCTCTTCATGGACACATGCATACCCAATCCACACACAATGATCGGCTTTCTGCTTCTAGCTGTTCCCAGGCAGCAGATGTGTCCGAGTTGCCATGGAAGGGGCATGTGTTCTCCACAGATTTCTTTGCTTCCCTATTTTATGTGGGTGAGCCAATAAATCTGCAGAAAGTATGGATTCTGTGACCGCATAGGGTACAGAATTCCCCCAAGAGTAATCTTCATCTGGTGTTTACTCTTGACCCCTTTCTGCTATTTCTATCCTGGACGAAGTAAAACCTTAACTAGATAATCTTTGAGTTGAACTTTAAAACTGTAACAGTTGACTGGGTCTCAAATTTAGTAGAACAAGTTGACTTATCTGTTGTTAATTATATCACTGATTTAATATATTGGCATATTCAGGTCTTCAAAAGTGAAGATGTATTTTTCTAATAATCATACTCATTATTTGTAAAAAGAGTCCAACACATGCTAGTCAGAGGTCTTAGACAACTAGTCTAGCTAGGATTAAAAATACCTGTGTTTTTATGTCCACTGTGACTTAAAGGAATAAAATAGTTGTGTGCTATTTATTACACAGTATATACTAACAAAATGTAATCACCTCTCTGTGTGATAATAAAACATAATTTAGTAATAGATCTTGTGGAAGAGTTCAAAAATATATTTGTTCATTTATTTGATAAATACCTGTCAGAGTTTATTAATATTTTTCCAACTATTCCAAGTATACACCACTTCCTTCTCTCTTGATTTTATTGCATGTTCTGTCCAGGCTTTACTTGGTTTCACTTTTCTTTACGGTAGTCTAAAATTACTCTGTAGTTTTGAGACACAAATCCAGCATATGCATTATGGTAATCAGTAAACCTCAAATAAAAAATTTCCTATGAGATTGGAGATGTCTGACATAGTGATAAAATCTCTATGACTTATCTTCTGGGGGGCTTCAGCATCCATGAAGACATCACCTATGATTGCAGTTGGCCCCAAACCAGCTTACTGCGCCTTCCATTTTTGTGTTCTCTTAGGTAATCTCTTCCTGTAATACACACAGCTCTTCACAGCTGGGCTTTGTTTTCTGATCCACTATAAGAAGCACTAGGACATACCTGCATGTCCTGTAGGCTAAGTCAGGACTCTCCTTGTTTCCAAGCAAGAAGCAACCAGAATGGTACATGTCTGGAAGTTGATAGAATTGGTCAATTTCCAAAAACATTCTTGCAACTAATTCTACGCACCAGAAATCCATGAAATGGCAGAGCTAATGAGTTACTAGAACCGCATATTTAGCATGATTGACATTCTGGAACTAATGTAGCCATGCCTTACCCATTGCATTCTTAATATAGTAAACATCTCAGACAATAATAAATGTTTGAAGAATCATAGTCTTTAGGTCTTGTTCTCCAAGTTATGAATTTGCTAGTGAGTGGGATAAGAGATCTTACTTTCTCTGCTTCACCTTCACCTAAAGCTTTCTCCTCTTTTGTCAGATTATGAATGTCTATTGTTGTTATCTTAATTTCCAGAGTCAGACACACAATTATATTACCAGTAGTTTCTTTGTTCCACTTCTCTGGTAGTACTTGTGACATTTATTCTGCACTTTAGCTAGAGATTCTCTGTGTGATAGAGAATTTTCTGAACTTCTGGCCTCTACTTTTTGTAAAAAGATTTCAAGCTTTTTACAAACCATTTTTCTACTCAGACTCCAGAAGCACAAGACAATTAAATTTACCATTCCAAACAGCTGTCTTCTAATTGAAAAATTAAAATTTTAATCAACACTTAGTTGGAATCCTCTTGCCTAACATCTGCTTCTCATCAGAGTAACTAGTGCCTCTTGACCTTCATTGAGCTTAGGGCATTGAATGGTGCAGTACTACAGCTTTAGAATTTGACATTGCTGTCACTGAACTAATTTGCAAAATTCCCATTGGCATTAATGGGTAGGGTCAGCTCCCCCACCCCCAAGCTGTTAGACTGTTCATCCTTGCTTGTGGGATTTTCAATGGACAACTCAATGGGAATATGTCGTGAAGCATCTTGGCTTCAGTTTGAGACTGACTGTATAATTTAGGGCTAACTTGTCCATTTTGACCCCTAAGTGGCTCATCCTAACTTGACCATTAATAGACCTCCCTGATAGCTTTTTACTTTTAAGAGAATATAGGTGCGTTATTCTCCTGAGTGCAGAAGCCTCAAAATTCACAGGGCAATAATAATAATAATAATACATGCTTGTTTTTCATTAATTATTAATTATCACTCATTTAGACTTAAATAAGAAGGTAGAGTTTGTATTTTAATATTTTTCTTATTTTAAAAATCAACAGAATGTGGTGTGATTTATGTGCATTTGGCTTCATGAGTAGAAGCAAGGCTGTGATTTCAGATACTGTGTAAATGCATTCTCAGAGAATAAGAAACATTATACCAGATAATGTTTGAGTGACAGGGAAACTATAACCCTGGCCAAGACTACTTAAGAAATTAATATTCAGTCCAATGGTCTAATGAAAAAAAGACTGAAAATGAATAATATAAATAGTGATTTATATGAAGTTTGAAGATAAGTGCCTCATTTCTCTTCTCATCTTGGTTCTCTTCAGAAGCTACTTTGCAGAATTTTGTTCCAGAAAACATAGATCATCTTCTGTACTGCAAGTCACATAAGCCAAAACTTTCAACTATGAGAGCTTAAAATCAAGAATCTAAATCCATATTTAAACAATAAACCAGAAAGGGATGTCAGTGGAAATTGTGCAAAGTTCTGAAAATAAGACTGGAAGTCTCAGATTGTGCCCTTGATTATTAAGATATCTGTACTTGTGGGTCAGTTTTGGAACTATTCATATGGTTTGGTTAGGTATAAAATGGCTGCAAACACACCTTTAGAGTTGAAAATATTTTTGCTTTGCTTGAGTCTCAGGCCCTCCACAGGGGCGAAAAGGATTCTTTGCATCACAAACAAAATCCCCCTTTGTCAATGTATTTGTTTCTGTTGCTTTCCTGGTCATTCATTCCAATGACGAGATATTCAATAGCAATAGCCACATTTTTCATAGGGAAATTAGATACACATTGACTCCCCCTCAAAACCTATATTAAGAAAATCAGTATTGTTTACCTTGGATACTACTATGTTCTTGTTCTTGTTACCTTTAGGGATAACCAGAACTTTTATATTAGAATGCAACTTTGAGGTTACACTGCATTTCAACTTGCTTCACCAAAGCAAAAGAACTTCTCATTGAGATTCGAGGTCTGGTGTTAGTTTTAGATCCTCTGAATCTTTTGCATTTCTACCTGACTTTCAGTTTTAATAGCATGTCTCTCTGAATGTGCCTTCAATTTTGTCTCTACATTAGACAGTGCTCTCTATTAGCAGGTTCAGTATGTTCATTTTGTAGAGTTTCAGCTATTAGCTGAAGATGTCTGGGGCAGGAATATGTCCTCTTAGAAATGCCTAATATAATTTTGGGCACTATAATGTAATAAATCATAATCTGAAAGCCTGCACCTTCAGGCACTTACTGCCTTGATGCAGTGTGCTTGGACATTAGGGATGAGTTAGTGTAGTGGGGGAGGTGGGAGCCAGTGCACATGGGGAGCTGGTTTAAAAGTTGGCTCCCCATGCGTACCAACTCCCACAGAGTTGCCTGACTCCCCCCACACCCCACTGCTATCTCTGATACAGAGGCAGCAGCATAGAGGGTGGGGGGAGGAAGAGGAGGCAGGAGCTTTTAAGCTGGCTCCTCTTGTGTACCGGCTCCCGTGGAAAATTTCAGTGGTTACATGTTTACCAAAAAAATGTGCATTTTACTATACCTATTGGACTTCAGCTCAATACCATTGAGAGACAAGCACCACATACTGAATCAGCCATCACTATGGATACAATTTTGTCATAATAAAAATAAAAATTTGTGGCACAATTGTAGTACAAAATAGATAATTCACATTGTTGTCATAGTAGACTTGAACTAACTTCAGGTTAGTTCCCTTGAGTTTAATATTCCTCTTTGAAATGGGACTAGGTCAAATCAAATGAACAAATGGGTAACAGCTGATCAAAACGAAGGAACTTTTAATGCATGGTAGCTGATCAAAGTGAATGAATAAACGGTTACTATGGATCCTACTGCTGCACATTAACAGTTTTAGTTTGCTTTGATCTAGTCCTGTTTGAGAGGACTAGATCACAGCAAATTAATGAATTTTTAATACATGATCACTGATCAAAGCAAGCAAATTATTAATGCGCAGCAACAGGGTCCCTATAAATGGCAAATATCATGGTTTCATGACAGTGGTAACTGTTGCGACATAATTTGTGTTCTTAATCGTCATTGAGTTTTCAATACAAGACTTCTGTTCTAGGGATGTTAAGTAGAGTTTAGTAAGCTAATCAAGTAGTCAATGGAATTTCCATTGACCACTTGATTCGTCAATAAGGGGGTTCACTGCGGCTCCGCTTTTTTAAATGTAGCATTGGTTACTGCTTCCTCCCGCTGCCTTTGATACAGAGGCAGTGGAGGGAGGGAAGGAGGAAGCGACTATTCAGGTAGTGACTTGATATCTGATAAGCCTAGGTTTATCGGGTAGTCGACTAGTCTCTTACATCCTATTCCATTCAATTATTGAACTTACCCACCTTTGTTTTAGATGATAAGATCTAACAATATCACATAATGATATGGATGCAAATACTAACGGTACTCAAATAGACATTCAAAATCTGCAGTTAGAATAACAACAAAACTTCAGAAACACAAGAAAGATGAGAAAATCTTTCCTTGGACCAATTTCTTTTGGTGGAAGAGAGAAGCTTTTGAACTTTACAGAATTGACAGAGAGCTCTATGAAGCCCCAAAACTTACCACTTCACCAATAGAAGTTGGTTCGATACAATGTCTTACCTCATCTACCATGTCTCCTCATATCCTGGGACCAGCATGTCTACAACAATATTAGAAATAAAATATCAGAAATGACTGCAGTGGAATGATGTCACAATAGGAAAGAACTAAAGTGGGCCCTTGAGTGGGAAATATCCCATAGGATCCATTAGTTCCCCACACTTTGAGAGGAGTGCCACATAATGAGGTGTGTATATTCAAAGTCCCAGGATCATTGTCAAAGATAATTAAATATTCAGATACATACTGTTGAGAGAGGGGAGAACAGGAGGCTATCTGCATTAACTTACTGTGGATAGTGTACATTCACCATTTTGTTTTAGTGCCTCATGTAATGTAATTGTATGAAATTGCTGTGAAGTCACCAGAGGGATCATACAGTTCAGAAGCAGTAATTGGACAATTACTGATGACATTTTATTTTTGTGCAACATAGACATTGATTAGGAAGGGGAGGTTGTTGCTTTTTGTTTTGATGATCCACTTTTTTTTATTGCAAGGATCAACAAATCATAATATACCACTAAAATGATTAGTATTGTAGTGAAGTCCCAATTTCATTAATGGCATACATGAGACTGATGAATCAGCAAATTCTCTCCAGCAGCAGAAGCATGATGAAAGGGCCTTGTATTTGTGGAAATGTCTCTCGGGTTGTGTTTGCATTCAGACGTTATATATAGGTAGGTCCTTACCATATTCATAATCCATTTTGGTCAATTTCTTGGTCATCTCTCTCTCTCTCTCTCTCTCTCAATTTTTTTCCTTCTTTGAGTGCTTGTTCATGTTGATTCCAATCAGGTGTACGTGCACCGCATGCACGAACGTCAAAAAAATGTAGCCTAGCAGCTCCCATAGGGTCGACTGTGGAGACCCCTAGAGTGGTGCAACTCTATCAGCGCATATATACCACAGTTGACCCTACTCTCCCTCCATTGCTTCTTACCATCTGTGGTGACATTGGAACGTCCTAGCTTTTGCCCCCGCAAGGGTCTAGTCTGTAGCTATAGTTCTTCATTGTCATCTTTGTTAGTGTAAGCAGAGTCTTCAGAGTCAATGGATAGAGGACAAGTCCCCAGAAACTGTAGCCCCTCTGGGGCACCGGGGCATGCCTAATGCCCTAGGCTTTAAATCGTGCATAGTCTGTAAGTGCCCTATGCCCCACAGAGCTCTGCTGTCTTGGTGAAGAACACTGCACCAAGAAGTGCAATATTTGTAGAAGCTTTAAGCCCCGCACCAGAAAGGACCGGGAGTACAGACTCCAATAGCTACTCATGGAAGCGGCGCTAAAACCCCCTCAGACTGAGAAATCAGCCCCGGGAGCCAGCTTGGTATGGAGTACTCCAGCTTCTGTGTGTGATACAGCGTAGAAGCCAAGCGCAGCCAAAGACTCCCAGTGCCGGAGTTTTCCGGCACCAAAGACCATGGGGCCAAGGCACAAGTCCATCTCACTGGCACTGTGAGGCAGGAGGGAAGACAGAGGAAGATCCCCTTATAAGCCCCGGCAAAGACAGGACCCAATGTGGCAGAAATCCCTAGTGTGAGAGTCCAAGATGTGCCGTTGAGTTTGGTACGCAACCAGTCACTGAGACACATGAATTCAGTGCAGGTCTTGAACTCCCGCACAGCAATGGAGACCTATGAAGCAGCCAGAGACCTTGTAGAGATCTCAGAGGCCAAGGCATACAAGGTACAGGAAAAACCACCAGCATCGCCGAGACCGCACTTCTGGAGGGAAAAGCTGGCGATGTTGCATTGACCACAGTCCACAGAACAGTACTGGAACAGGTCATCCTCCTTGGAGGGCCTGCCTTTACCAGAACAGCATGCCCCACCTTCAGCACTGACAGAGGGCTCAGCACTGAGTGCTAGGCCGGTGCCAAGAGATTGGTGCTTGGTACCAAGATCAATCTCCAGGTCAAGGTCGAGGAGCACCAGATATTGTTCCTGTTCCAGACCCTCTTGGTACCATTCAAGATCCCCTACAGACTCTCTGCACCGACATTGTTGGTACAAACATGGTCGTCCCAATCAGAGTCAGAATTGGACGTGGCATCAACCTGCTCTCGATGCAGCCATTCTGCTCTTGGCAGGAGGTATCTTCTGGCACAGTGGCAACACCAATAGCACCGCCTACACAGTGACCTTTCTGGACACCCTGGGCATACCATCAGTCTCAAGGTGCACCCAGGTTGACAGTGTTGACGAGCCACAGGTCCTGATCCCCTCAGGACAGGTGCCATTTGGGAACACCGTCAGTGACAGAATGCCGCCTACAGAGAGGAGACAGCTCATTGCCTGAGCCCGGTCATCCAGGCAGGGGCATCAGGTGGAACCAGACAGGAGATGCTGGGCCTAGCCAGCCAAGGGTACTCTGCCTGCACAGGCTTATTCATCCTTATCTCCAGATGAGGCAGTGGCGGGCACCTCCATGTCTGGTCCCCCGCCAGTCAACCATAGGGTGTACCAGGAACTACTGTACTAGGTTGCCCAAAACATGAATCTCCCCTTAGAGTAGATACTGGAACCAGAGGACCCCAAGATGGACATTCTGCCACAGATGGGGCCCTCCATGGTAGCTCTGCCAATTATAAAGACTATACAGTCCAATTATACGAAGCTATGGCAGACTCCGGTCTCCATTCCCCCGATAGCCAGGGGTGTTGAGAGGAGGTACTTTGTCCCCTCCAAAGGGTTCGAATTCTTGTACTCTCACCCCCACCCCTCCTCAATCTTGGTCTTGGCTGTCAACAAGGCCAGCAAGCCTCAGCTCCTAAGGCCAAGGAGGCCAAGAAAACCAACCTGTTCAGCAGGAAGATTTATTCTGCAGGGGCCTGCAATTGAGGATCGCTAATCAGCAGGCAATCCTTCGCCTCTATACATACAAATTGTGGGAAGCACTCTCCAGATATAAAGACCTACTGCCCCATGATGCTTATCAAGAATTCGGAGCCTTGTCAGAGGAGAGCTGTACCATGGCCAGAACATCCCTAGAAGCGCCTCTGTACTCAGCAAATTCGGCAGCGAGAATGCTGTCGACTGGAGTGGCTACACACCATTCCTCATGACTTCAGGCCTTGTGGCTTCCTCCAGAGGTCCACTCTACACAACAGGATCTCCCCTTTGAGGGCAACAGTCTGTTTTCAGATCAGACTGACTCCAAACTCCATTCCCTCAAAGATTCCTGCGTGACCATGAGGTCTCAGACCAATCCTAGACTTGAGCTTCAACCACTATATGCGGAATCTAAAGTTCAGGATGGTCACGCTAGCCACCATAACCCCTTGTCTGTATCCAGGAGGCTTGCTTACTGCCCTCGACAAAAAGGACATATATTTCCACCTTTTGATCTTTCCACGTCACAGGCGTTACCTCAGATTTACAGTAGCGGATGAGCACTACCAGTTTGCGGTGCTATCGTTTGGCCTTTCTTCTTCCCAACGAGTGTTTACCAAATGTATGGCAGGGCCTTCTGGCATAAGAATGGGATCCAAGTTTTCCCATACTTGGACAATTGGTTGCTAAAAATGACCTCCAGAGACCAGCTTCATGCACATGTAGACCTCACATTAGAGCTGTTCAGAATTCTGGGCATCCTCAACAGGGAGAAGTCAGTCCTGAGCCCAGTGCAAAGAATAGAATTCATAGGGACAACCCTAGATTCAACGTGAGGGAAAGCATCTTTGCCAGAGTCTCAGTCCGAGGCCATTCGGGACCTGGTATGCACCTTCACCCAGTACCTGGTCACAATAGCAAGGACATGCCTCAGACTTCGGAGCCATATGGCATCGTGTTGCCACGTGATCAGATAGCACTTAGGACCCCTTCAGGGCTGGCTTGCTTCAATCTATGTACCCATACGCCATAGTTTGGACATGGTGGTGTCTGTTCCTCACGGGGTGATAGAATCTCTTGGTGGTTGGAGCTGCTAAACCTGTCAGAAGGGGTGCAATTCACCCCCTTGAGCCCCACCCTAACTCTGGTTACCAATGCCTTGGACCTGGGGTGGGGAGGCCCACCTAGACAACCTGAGAACCCAAGGACTGTGGTCGCCCATGGACATGAGACTTCACATCAATGTAAAAGAACTAAGAGCAGTCAGAGTGGCCTGCCAGGTATTCCGACCCCAAATGCAGTGCCGGTATGTGCGGACAGTACAACCATGATATTCTACATAAACAAGCAGGGGGGCGCGTGGTCGTCCCAACTCTGTAGAGAGGTGCAGAGACTGTGGCACTATCGCATAAAGCACAAGATCCACTTGGAAGCCCAGTATCTACCAGGACTACAGAATACAGTGGCGGATGCCTTCAGCAGTCCATGAGTGGTCTGTCAGGGAAGATGTGATATGATCAATCTTCCACAGGTAAGGGACTTCCCATCTAGATCTGTTTGCCTCTGCAGAGAAGAAAAAGTGTATAGGCTTTTGCTCATTCCAGAATCACTATCAGGGTTCCATAGGAGTTGCATTCACTCTCCACTGGGGGAGCGAGACCTTCCTATATGGGTTTCCCCTGATTCATCTGGTACATCGGGTCCTACTAAAAGCCAGCATGGCTGCACCAACGTTGGTTCCCCACGTTGCTCAACTTGTTGGTGGAAGCCGCTATAGCCCTTCCCCTCTACCTAGACCTCCTGACGCAGCATCAGGGTCGTCTCACACACCAAGATCTGTGCTTACTCCATCTAACAGTATGGAAGCTGGATGGTTCAATCTGCGAGAGCAGGCATGGGCAAAATATGGCCTGTGGGCCATGTCTGGCCCACCAAGCTGCTGGATCCAGCCCGTGGACACTGAAGGGAGCCCCAGGCAGGCTCCCCACTTTCATCACCCCACCCGCACATGTCTCAGAAACTTAGGCTGTGGGGTGATTTCACTTTAAAAACTGAGCCTGGAGAGGAGGGGGAAAAGCTTTAGGAGCTGCTCCCACCCCCAGCACAATCTCTTTGGTTAGCTTCTGGCCAGAAACTGGCCAATGGGAGCTGCCTGTTTCAATAAGAGGCTGCCACAAAGAAGCACAAGGGGCTCATAGTTATTTACAGAGCACATGGCTGCAGCCTGTGCAGGGGCAGGGCAGACAGGGAAGCTGATTCAGGAACAGGCTGCTGGCTGGTAAGTCTTCTGGCCAGAGCCTGCCTCTAGCACTCCAGCCCCTCCCTTCCCCAACCCTCTGCCTCCCACTCCTGCTCCCTACTTCACATACCCAAATCATCCTGTACCTATATCCCCTCCCAGATCAGGCACCCCAGTCCCCTGCCACAGATCACAGTTTTCTCCTGCCCTAGCTCACAACTCAAATCCATGCACCCCTTCCTGTACCCCAATTCCTTGCCCTAGGTCACAATCCAACTTCCTGCATCCTAGTCCAGTGCCTCAGATCACAACCTCCTCCTTCACCTAAACTCCCTCCCTTACCCCAACCTCCCTTTTGCACCTACCCTCCATCCCAGACCCCACACGTCGTCCATTAATATCATGGAAGAGTACATCCCTCAACCACTTTCCAAATTCTTGGATTGACACCACCCCCCCCCATCAAAAATTATTGCCCACCCTTGCGCTAGAGCTTGATTCCTTGGCCCAGGTACAAGAGGTCCTCTTGGGCAGTAGAAAGTCCTCTATTAGGGCAGCATATTTGGCCAAATGGAAAAGGTTCTCTCACTGGTCTGCGGAGTGGAAGGTTCCCCTTGGGCGGGCGCCTGTTCCAGTAGAGCTAGGTCACAGGGTCTAGCTCCCTCTTCGGTCAAAGTTGACTTGGTGGTGGTATCTGCCTTCCGCCCAGGTTGCTCGTAATGTTCCTTGTTTGGCTACTCCATGGTGACTTGTTTTAGGAAGGGGTTGGACAGGTTATAGCCATATTATCGTCCACCTGTTCCTGCTTGGGATATGAACTTGGTACTTAATAAACTTATTGGTCCTTTGAACCAATAGCTGAGTGGTCATTGCTTCATCTTTTTATGAAGAAAGCCCTCCTAGTAGCCATCACCTCAGCAAGGAGGGTGTCTGAGTTGAGGGCCCTATCCTGAGAACCACCATACACAGTCTTCCACAGGGATAAAGTGCATCTCAGGCTGCATTCATCTTCCCTACTAAAAGTGGTCTCCCAATTCCATCTGATCCAAGAAATTTTCTTCCGAGTCTTTTATAGCAAGCCACATTCTAGTGCTAGGCGGAGAGTGCACATGCTGGATGTGAGAAGGGCCTTAGCCTTTAACATAGATCGTACCAGACCTTTTCAAAAGTCCATGCAGCTGTTTGTGGCATTGGTGGAGTGTATGACAGAGGACCCGATCTTTACACAGTGAATATCGTCCTGGATAGTGTGGTACATATGCATCTGTTACAACCTAATAGGGGTCCTGCCCCCACCGGTCACAGGCCACTCGAGTACAACACAAGCCTCATCAACTGCTTTTGTGGTACAACGTTCCCCTGCAGGAGATCTGCAGGTCTTCAAGCCATACGTTCACGGCCCACTATGCGATTGATACATTTTTCCAGCCAGTTATGCACCCACCTTATAGTAGCCCCATCTAGGTTGTATTTCCCTAGTTTATTGATAGGAAGGTCATGTGAGACTGTTCAAATACCTTACTAAAGTCTAAGTATACCATGTCCACTGCTTCTCCCTTATCCACGAGACTTGTTATCCTATCAAAGAAAGCTATCAGATTGGTTTGACATGATTTGTTCTTTACAAATCCATGCTGGCTATTACCTATCACCATTTTCTTCCAGATGTTTGCAGATTAATTCCTTAATTACTTGCTCCATTATCTTCCCTGGCACAGAAGTTAAACTGGCTGGTCTGTAGTTTCCTGGGTTGTTCTTCTTTCCCTTTTTATAGATGGCCACTAGATTTGTCCTTTTCCATTCTTCTGGAATCTCTCCCGACTTCCATGCTTTTTCAAAGATGATAGCTAAAGGCTCAGATACCTCCTCTATCAGCTCCTTGAGTATTCTAAGGTACATTTCATCAGGCCCTGGTGACTTGCAGACATCTAACTTTTCTAAGTAATTTTTAACTTGTTCTTTTTTATTTTAACTTCTAAATCTACCTCCTTTCCAGAAGCTTTCACTATGTTAGGCTTCTTGTCACCATCCATCTTCTTGACGAAAACCAAAACAAAGAAGTCATTAAGCACTGAAAACATCTTGAAGAACACCAGTTATGAGAATAGGTAACTGACTTTTTCTGCGGGACAACAGAGTGATGTCATTGTTTCATCTGTGTCCTCATGCCATTGTTCTGCCAATATGCACAGTACGGGGCAGCCCACTCAGCACCCTTGTGGGGTCCTGCCTCAGGAGCACCCCCAGCTCGGCAGTGTGCGGAACCCAGCCCAGGAGAGACCCAGCATCCCGTGGCAGATGGGGTGAGCGCAAACAACGGCTGGAGCCTGGAGCGGGGGGTCTACCCTTCTGCCACACAGCAGCCTGTGCCCAGTGACTCACCCGCTTCTAACTGGAGCCTCTGTTGCCGGTGGGCGGCCTGAGGACCATGGTGGTGACAATGAGCACGGAGCTGTAGTGTAGCATCTTTCTTTCTTCCCACCTTCTCTCACTGACCCACAGCTGAGCCATTCTGCTCCAGCCAGAGGCGTCCCAGCTCTGCCTTCGGCCACATGGCCTGGTCTGAAACAGAGGGAGGCCTGTGAGCAGCATGGTCTGCAGTGGCAGGATACGGCAAGCTCCTTGCATGCTCTGCTGGTGGCTTCCTTGCTCCTTCCTGGCTTCCACCCAGCCAGCTCCCTCACTCACCAGCTCCAGCTCAGCCCTCTCCTGGTCCCCCCACAGCACGGAGCCTGCACTGGCGCTCTAGTCCCTTCCCCCACCGCAAGGTTGAAGCACCAGTTCCTGGGGGGGAAGCCTCGTGGCTCTCCATACACTGTCACTTCTCTTTCCCCTCCCCTGGCTGGGGGAACAGCGGCACAGGGACGTGCTTCAAAGAGACTTTTCCTGCTAGTGTGGGTATGGGGTCTCAGCTAGCGGGGGATGAGGCTGAAGTGCCACTGCAGGCTCCCAGCGCAGCCCCAGCTCCCTCCCTCGCTGCCCTGTTGAATCCCGCATCCCCAGCTCCCTCACTTACTGCCCTGCTGAGACCCTGCACCCCAAGCCCCCTCACACACACCCTCTGCCAAGTAGCAGGAAAAGCACCTTTGAAGCATGTCCCTGCGTTGCTGTTTCCCCCAGCAGCGGAGGGGGAAGGGAAGTGGCAGAGTGCAGGGTGCCTCGGAGCTTTCTCCCCGCCCCCTGCAGAAAGCTGGCACTGGTGCTTCAACCTTGGAGGTGGGGGTCTAGAATGCCAGCGTGGGCGTCTTCCAGTGGGGGGAGTAGAGGGAGGCTGAGCTGCGGAGTGAGAGGGCTAGGTGGAGGGGCAGGAGTGAGGAGCCACCAGCAGGACCCACTTTGGGCTGGGCCACGTGGTCGAAGGCAGAGCCAGGACTCCTCTGGCCAGAGTGCGGAAGCTTGGCCATGGGTCAGTGAGAGGGGAAGGGAGGAGGATATTGTGCTACAGCTCTGCACTCACGATTACCACCACAGGCCCCAGGCTTCCTGCTGGTGAGAGTGGTTTCGAACGGAAACGGGTAGTTGTTCATGCTCACCCTGCCTCTAGCAGGGCACTGGGTCTCTCCTGAGTTGGTTTCTGTGCACTGCCAAGTGGGGGGAAGGGGAGCGCTCCTGCGGTGGCATCCCAGAGGGGTCCTGGCACTGAGAGGGCAGCCCAGCTACGTGCATGTTGGCAGGGCGGTGGCATGAGAATAGAGTGACATCATCATGTCATCTGCATCGTCCCGCAGGAAAAAGACCCCGCACCTCCAACTCCATCTCACACTCCCTCCACCGAGACCCTGCATCATTCGCCCCTGCCTCCTCCTGTACCCTCCCCATTGACCAGACATCTACCCCTAGCTAGGGATGTAAGCGAGTAGTCTGCTACCAGATAAGGGAAAGTTTATTGGGTAATCGACTGGAGTATTGATTACTTGCTTCCCCCCCCGCCCCCCCTTGCTGCCTCTATGATATGCAGCAAGAAGGGGGAGAGGGGAGGAACAGGAGCTGGTGCTGAGGGAAGCTGGTTTAAAATCCGGTTTCCCCTAGCACTGTCTCCACAGTGCTATCTGCTCCCCTGCTGCCTTTATCAGAGTCAGTAGGGTGGATAGGGGAGGCTGCTCTGGCAGCAGCCTCTGTCCGCTGGGGTCCCAGTGGGAAGCTGGGCTCCCCCCAAAGACAGGGGCTGCTGCCACCATGCAGCTCCTGTTTGCAGTGGCCCAGGCTGGCTGTGCGTAGGGGCTGCTCTGACAGCAGCCCTGGCTGTGAACAGGGGTTGCTGGCCGCCAGCCCTGTCCACCGCGAACAGAGGCTGCTCTGACAAGAACGGGCTGCTGGATTCAGTGTGAAGCAGGATTGAGCAGTCCTGGGTCGTAGTGTTCCGTGATGCTTCACCTCTGCATTTTAAATGTAGTAAGAGGCCAGTGGCTCTTACTGCCCTTAAAATGCAGAGCCTCAGCACGGGTGGCTCTGCATAGCAGGCCTTATTGACTAGCTGTGTAGTCAATACAAATTGTATCGACTACATGAGTCGTTAGATAACCACAATTTAACATCTTTAGCCCCAGCCTGCTCCTGAATGCAGCACAGAAGTAAGGGGGGAAATACCCTGACCCCCTAAAATAACCTTGTGATCGCCATGCAACTTCCTTTTGGGTGAGGACCCCTACATTGAGAGATGCAGGTTTCCCTGTGAAATCTGTATAGCATAGAGTGAAAGCTCATGAAAGAACAGATTTCACAGTCTGTGAATTTGGTAGGGCCTTACATATAGGAGATAGTATGTAGACTTATGCATATGAAGCTGTGTCTTTACTAAGTACAATTGGGAAATTAGCCTCAGATACTCAGCTACTACTTTCTTTCTGCCTCTCAGGTTGGATCTTTATCCTGTAGTTTGATTATTGGCTGATTGAGGTGTGTCTAATATAAGGCTTTATTGTGAAGTGTGGCAGCTCAGGCAGCAGACAGGCAGACTAAGCATTTCCTCTAACTTCTCAGGCCCCAGATTTTTCTGACAGAATGTGTTGTTGGCAGCAATGTCCACTGTTCCTCAGAGTAAGTCTGGAAAAAGTATTGGCAGCTGAAAATGCCAGCACTTAGCAAAAACAGCAGTCAGGCAAGCATTCATGTCAGAAATGTTTTACACTGTTGTGCTGCCTGGTTTAGTGATGTAGCAGAGTTGTATTTATGGTAGAAATAGTGTGTTCAGATTCCCAGTGTTCTCAAGATCTGAAGTGTTCAGAGGTGGTAGCAGCCTCTAGTTCACTTAAGGTACTGCTTCAGATGCTGTGCAGGTGGTTTTACAACAGTGTTATGCATGATATACTGTATAACTGAGTATCTTCATGCCAATAGGAATATTAAAATTTGGTTAAATAGGTAACCATGTAACCACTGAAAATTTAGTTAAATACGTTTTTTGAGGGAGAAATTTAAAATGCAGACTTGAAGTAAGGGTCTGATTTGCCTCTAATTGAAATCAATGGGATTTTTTGCATTGATGTCATTGGAGTTGTTGGATGAGGTCCAAACAGAATGATATAACCCACTTTGACACCCACAAGGCATTTTATTAAAAAAAAAGTTTGATAGGGGTTCTCTGTTCCCAGTAATACCTTGGTGATTTGTATGCTTAACTCCCAGTAGATGTTTCATATTAGCTACTTAAATACATACATTGCCTTTTAATAGGAAAGTATAGGTACCATAAGAGTATATATTTGTATCTATAATTTTCTGATGATAATTGGATTGTGTATTTTGGGAAGGTTTTGTTAGTTCTGAAGACTTAAAAGTATATCACTGTGATTTTATCTGTAGGTTGAATACATTATTTTGATCAGACTATCTTCTCACTGTCCATAATAAATTGTTATAGTCATCCATTAGTTATAAAGATTTCATGTTAACTTGTAAACCAGGCTTGTGAAGATGTGTTTTAGGGTCAAGCTGCTCACAGAACAATTTGAACTTGGGGAAGGAAAGAGTTGTTAGGAGGAAGGATTCTGGTTTTGATTACTTCTACACTCAGGTTGATGTGCTACAATGGCTGTTACTTTCTGTGCTTTGGAATGGTGTATTTCAGATTCACTATAGAATGTGAATCTTGGCATGTACAACAATTCTGGAGTAACCATTTGTCATTAATCTTCTATTATAGAATTAATTCACGTAGTATACAAGCTAGATTTCCTCAAGGTAAATTGCTTAGGAATGTTTTATTTGTAAAATCCCCAATGGTGCAGACTTTTGATATCTCCATTTTAGTTATTTATTTTTACAAACACAGGAGTTTAACTGTAAAATATTATCTTAATCTTTGATGTCTGTGCCAGTCTCAATCAGTCTCAGGTTTTTCTCTTTTTCTGAAACTGGAGAAAAGTGTGAATGACAGTTGGGAGAAAACTGTTTTTTAGAATCACATTGATGACATAGAAGTTGTGCAGCTTTAATGCTAAGGATTTGTTTTGTTTGAAAAATACCAAAAATCTCTCTAAAATGCGTAGATTCATGTGTTCTTAAATTCATCAATGGCACATATGTTACAAAAGCACCACATTGTGTCTAGACAAGCTCCACAACTTTTATTTTTACAATGCAAGAACCATTTTCCTTAGTCCAGGAGCGTCTTTCAGTACATGTAATTGGAAATAAAATCAGGTAATTTATCAGTGAAATATCAGTAATTGTGAAATTTTTCTTTCAGTGATTATTCAGCGATCCCTCTGCTACCCTCTGCAAATTTCTAGTAAAGGGTGGAAATAAAAAGTGATTTGACTTTTATGTGTCTTTCTTTTCCCTCTTGCTTTTTTTAGTTATTTCAGTAATATTGTTTCTGGTTTACTCAAAGAAGGGACAGCTTGAATTAGTCAATCCCCCATCGTTGAAATGCTGTGGCATAATTCTTCTTCCATTGAATCCAGTGATATCTTGCCAGTGATTTCATTGGAAGTAAAATCCGATCTTTCCTTTTACATAATATAAGGAGAAGTTATATTTAATCCTGTTGTGTCACTTCTTTTGCTCCTGTAATTTGTTTGCATTTGTGTTTCTAAATGGTGTTATCTAACTCTGTCGAGGGTTGCATATGTTACACTATAAGCTTAATAATTATTTAGTATGTGCTTGTTTATTCATTGATTGTATGGTTTTTTCCCTACTAAAATGAAATGTGTGCCAGTGATCACTTCTGTTAACTATAATTGCCTATCCTAATGGTCAGTAAAATCTTAATTGAGCCATAAGTTCCCTCATGTTTGTTGCATGATATTAAAAACAGCCTGTTCTATTGGCCAGAAATCCACAGTCCAATTGTAGGTGTTATTAAAAGCTAACACTCTATATTCACCAGCTAAAGGGTAGGCTGGGGGAGGAAACAGTCATCCTGGAATTATGTAATGAACTTAATGCTGTCCTTCATTTTAGGAACTTGCTACAGGTTGGAGTAGGGATGTAATAGTGTACTCGATAAACTGATAAGCAAAAGCTATAGGGTTAAAGCTTATAAGGTTAAAGCTTTAGACTACACACATTTCCCTCCCCCCACTTGCCAGTAAATTTTTTAGCAGGCTGGCCTGCAGCTCAGCTCAGTCCTGACTTGTGACGGGTCCAGGACCTACCCCTGCTGCGGCTCTTCATTTAAAGTATATTAAGAGCTGGGCGGGCAGGCAGCCCGGCACAGTTCCAACTTGTGCTGTGTCCAGGAGCTCAAACCCCTCCTTGACAGGGGCTGCTGCCACCCTGCACTGCTGCCTCTTTATCAGGGTGCCTTTATCAGAGGCAGCAGCACTGAGTGACAGGCAGCTGGTCTGTGAGGAGAGCTGGTTTTTAAACTGGCTCCCTTTGCAAACCAGCTCTTGCCTGGCACCCTGCGCTGCTGTCTCTGATACAGAAAGCAGCAGCGTCGAGTGGCAGGGGGCTCCTCAGGAGAGAAGCCAGAGCACACTGGCTGCCAGCCCCACGCCCAGGGATTATAGAATAGTCGAGTAACCGATAAGAATTCATGAGGTTACTTGACTATTCAATTAACCAATATTTAACATCCGTAGGTTGGACCTCCCTGATCACGCATCCTCGGGACCTGACCAGTCCTGGATGAGGAATTTTGCTGGACCAGGGGAGGTCATATCTGGCTCCCTTGCTACCAGCTCCCCCCAGCCCTGGACCAGCTGCTAGTCTCCTGACCGGCTCCCCCTTGCCACCACCCTGACTGCCTACTGGTCCCCCTCCCCATCTCCTTCCCTGCTATGCTGGGCAGCACAGCTCCCTGTGCACCGGGCGCCTGGCCCACCAGGCTGCCCCATTGTGGTATGCTGAGCTCCTGGCCCCATGGGGCAGGTAGCTCCACTGCAGAGCCCTGAGCTCCTGGCCCTGCCAGGAAGCCCCACTGTGTTGTGCCTGGCTGCCCAGTTGCGGTGCGTTGTGGAGCTCAGCCACCAGCCCTCCACCGGGACTCTCTGGTCCTGGAACACCTGTGGTGCTGCCAGACTGACAGAGGTTCAACCTGTAGATTCTTTCTGAGAAAATATCAACCACAAATATACTCAGAAGTGGTTTAATTTGAATTATTCCTCTCAGAATGGGTAATCTTGTGTAAAGTTTCTATATTAACATAAGCATATAAAAGCAATTTAGGAAATAGTATTAAGATTTAGGAAATGATAGGATTTGACTCTTCATGCAGCACTAAGAGGTCAGACCAATGGCTTAGCTGTAATGTTCTGCACTATTGATGTTAACAGAATTACATTTAAGATGCTGCTTTGTTTTGTAGTTGCTGCTAGTAAGAGAGCTGAGAAATATTTTGAATTAACCAAAGGGGAATTAATAAACAAATGCAGACAGAAGATAAGCCAAGGATTATTTTTGCTCCACACCTCCAGTAGCTTTCCCAAGGACATACACACAATCTAAAAAATCTATACATTAGCAGTTTGTTTAGAAAAAGCCATATGCTTGCTTACTGTCAACCTCCAATTGATGTAAACTTATCACTATAGCTGAATTAAAGCACACAGTTAAACATCCAGAAGTATATCACATTGCTAATGTTGTAATTTTGCCAGATGTATGCATCATTTGTGAACAACTGAACCAATCTTCCAGAGTTACTAGCTGTTATTGGCAGAAGCTACAGAAGATATCATCTTGTTAGTGGAGTTGGTCATTCTCTCAGTACCCTGAACACCCCTACCCATCCCAAAAAAACCCCCAGTATGTAAGTGGAACTAGCAATCATATCCACATATGGATTAGACATCTCAATTCAGTTAGATTGCTGCTGCAACAACCTAATTAGCTAACTGTTTCAATAGGTGTGATTGTAGTAGATAAGAGATGAATAATTTTGAGGTTGGAAAAATGTCAAGATCTGGACAACTGGGTGCAAATATTTGTGCAGCCGTGTATCTTAAAGAAACATGGTCAGTTGGAAAAATACTTCTATCTGAATTATTTTACTTATATCTTTAACAATAACATCCAAATATTATAACTGAAAGGGACTAAAGAAAAATAGTGTAATGTGTTTTTTCCCCATTCATTTGCTTTGTTCATGTGTCAGTTCTTTCTGGTTGGTTTCGCTGTTTATCTTGGATAGCCAACTAGGTTGAAATTCCCTTTTTTGCTGAGGTCCAGCAGAAGACCATTTCATCACTTAAATTTCAGTTCCAGGTTCAAAATAGGTTTTTAGGGTGAGTTAAGTGTTACATGAGCTTTGTATTAACTTTCTGTATGTAAATGAATCACCCTTTGTTATTTTCCTCTGTTTTGTGTGAATCTTTTTCACAAAAAGTATCAGAGTGTGATTCTAAGACAAAAGACTACAAGAACGGCAAGGAGAACATGGTCAGGGGAAGTACCTGCAACGACTTCAAATATATATATCTGTGTGGGTGCTCCACTGAGTGCAAGCACTTGTGCTCTCTGGACTGGAGATTATAAATAGCAGCATTTGCATTTCCACGTTTGTGCAGAGCAGTGCCTGTGCTCCCAAGAGAGGGCATATAAAGAGGTGCAGGCACAAACATTATTACATTTTACATGGATTGTGTCTCTTTATATCGCTATTTTCTGAGGGGGTTATCATAGAATACTAGAACAGGAAGGGACCTCAAAAGATCATCACTCCAGTCCCTGCCCTCATGGCAGGACTAAGTACCAAACATAAAGGATAAAATTTCCATCTAGTAGCTACACATGTTGACTCAATTTATGCCACTGTGAACATTCCATGTACCATAAATTGTTTGCCCCTCTGTAACAGAGCATTATTTTAACCAGATTTACAAATTTGTTACTGGCTGAAGAAAGTGGAAGGCCAAATGCAGTAAAAGCATAACTAAGTGAATATTTCTGTCCAGCAGTTATCTCTTTTGAATGACAGTCTTGTGAAGAAATTTTACATTGAAAATAATTTTGTATGTGCCCAGCAGAAGGATTACAGACCTGTTCTTATTCAGTGTTCATTGCCACACTACTTGTAAACCACTTTATGCTTCTGTTGAGTGATGTGAGCAATACATGGGCGGCAGCTGAACGCTATACATTGCTCCCAGCACTTGCTGGCAGAGACGGCAGTGAAGCGCGCATTAACCCTAAGGCCATCATCCCAACCCTGTTTTGTTTGTTAATGATTAAGGCTCAGAGCTGTGGAATTGTTGCAGAGCTGCCTCTGTTTATGTGCACGCTTTGATCTCCTCATCACACCCTCTGTGTCAACTGCTGTGCTTCATTTTTCCAGTCCTTCCTCCTCCATCATGCTAATCTATCCTCTTGTCCTTTCACCATTGTCATATACTTTGACTTGGGTAACATTTGCATACTTTGTCATGTCAATAAAATATCATTAAATTAAATTGATTGGCACAGGGTCACCATAAGCAGGTTTTGGTCACAGGTTGGCACAGCATTTCTAGCAGAATAGAATCTCCTCTCCGTCCCCCCCCCCACATCAGTTAGGATAATTTTCCTAAAAGCAGATAAAGGCATCCACTCTGTATTGAAGAATGCTGGGGCTAGGAGAAGTAGTTGGTCTTGAGTATAGTGACTGAAGAATTCTACATTTAAAAATCTTATGACCATGCTCAGTAATTTCCTAATGACAGGAGACAGACATCATCATATAGGCTACATCTAGACTACAAGCCTCTTTCGAAAGAGAGCGTCTAGACTGCAACC
>JANRFK010001234.1:38533619-38545022 GCA_030068395.1 Apalone spinifera
ATTGAGCATCTCTGCCATTTCCAAGTTTCCTGTTACTGTTTCTCCCTTCTCACTAACCAGATGAACACATACTCACTTGTGGCTCCTTCCAATATTCTGTTGTTTCCTCCTTTTGTCTTTCTTCCCAGTCTGAGAGGTCTTTCTTACACTTCCCCCAAGCTCCTGTTTGTTATTTCTTGTATTGTTTCTGCCTTCAACAGCGTACTGTATTAATTCCATTGTGCCAGTGGATAAGAGATACTCACTAAATTCCCATGATGAAATCCTTGCATTATTTGACATCAGTGGCAGAACTCTCATTGACTTCGGCAAGGCCAAGATTTCACTCTCTATCTCTGAAGTATTGTGTGCCAGTTCTTCAGAGATAATAATTTTGTAAACTTCTTTTGGCTCCAAGCACATTGATCATATCAGAAATTAGCAGAACAGCAAGGATAAGTGACACAAGGCAGTGAGTCTTAGAATGGATTTTCTTGATGGTCAAGTATTCCTTTACCCACTTCTTATGTAATAGCCCAAATAACTAGTCACAAGGTATGAGACTGAAGAACATAATATATTGGTTTTGTACTCAAATCACTGGAGGTCCAAATGTGAATGTTTAACTGGTCAACCGGTAAGGGCTGGAGCAGCCCCACCTGCCACAGACTCGCATAGCCTGGCTGGTGCTCCAGCTCAGCGGTGGGCAAAGGGGGGACAGGGATGGGGACAGAGCAGTCCCTGCCCATTCCTCCTTTAATCAATTAAACAATATGCTTAACCGGTTAATCAATTAAACGGGATTTTACATCCCTAGTCCAAAACCCTATGGCTGGTTGTACTAGTTTACTGGGAGAGCAAGTTTATTTGTTTCATTTCTTGATTGCAGTCTCACAGGACTGATAGTTTTGATTAAAAATATTTAATAGCATGAAACTTTTATCATGAGAAACTTGCAAATTAATACTTATTTATTCTTACAGAAATGCAGACTTGCAACTGAAATTCAAAAAAATGTCCTCAGTGGATGTAAACAGTTTTGAAAAATGAAAATAACTCCTACTTGGATGTTCCCCAGTGAGAAATCCAGGGAATAGCAGAAAAATGAGAGAATGGGGGAAGGGAGAAGTGTTTGGACATAGCATGTGGCCAGGGTTTTTAAGTTGTATTTTATTGTAGAGATTTTTTTTCCCTAATGAACAGACTAATGATTTTCTAAAACATGTACAAAATTCATACATGACTTATTGTAATTTGAAATGTTTTAGTGGCATATGAAAGAAGCCACTATCCCCAGAGAAGGCAGCCTTATAATTTGTGTAACCACTTACCTTACAGATTTGTGCTTTATACACAGCCATGTCCAACGGTTGCCTGATACAAACACAAAGCAGCCAATATGGAAGTTGGATTAGGGATTCAGAATTAGAGTAAAAACTGTGAAGTAAATTTGCATCATTAGCAATGTTTGGAGACTCTAGGAATAGTATCTTGCCTTCCTGAAAATCTGCTTTAATTTTCATAACTATGGAGCTGCTTTGCTGATTATACCAGCTATAAACGGATGAGTTTGGCTATGCACTTTTCTTTGGTTTTCCTGGCTGGTGCTGAATGGGCTGATTTTTTTTGCACTGTTTGGCAAAGGGCTTGGTTTACATTCTTGTTTTCATTGCTTGATTGCGTAAAAATCCCTTGTTGCACCTCTGTTCCCTTGCATATGGCATTTGCTAGTTAATGTAGGGAAAGAGCTGTTGAGATGAAAAGGGTGAAATATTAATTATTACGTAGCACTTTTGGTTAGGGGAGAAGAAGTGCAAGAAGCCAGTGAAAGATGTGTAGGCAAGTGCTATCTTGCTATTCTCAGACCTGTGATATCACCCTTCAGTTTCTGAGAGGCAGTGGCAAACTAGGCAGAAAGGAGCTGCCATAGCAGCATACTCCTCACAAGAGTAAATCCATTTTTATTGCCTCCTATGGCTTGTTAAAGACTGCATCCCTGCTTGTTTATGGCTTATTATAACCCACAACTCACCAGACATCCTGCCGGTTTTAGAGGCTGATGCATTGAAAAGGCAAAGTGGACTTGTACATGTTACAGTGCACACTACTGTTGAACATGGAGGTGCTTCAAGAGATCTAGTCTCAAGCGCATTTTAGTTGATCTTTAGGGTAATTAAAAATAAAAACAATTCAAGACAAGCTGCCTTGCTTAGTATTTGCCATTGCAACTAGTTGCTCCACAGTCATACCTTGATTTCTACGACAGAATTTTTAGAATGAATTTGGGTTAGTTAAGAGAAATTATTTGAAAAGCACAGGGCTCGGCCCTGCTCCTGTTTAAGTCAGTGGGAGTATTGGTACAGTGCTCACATGGAACAGGATTGGGTCTGTTGTTATTGATAGGTAATGCTACAGTTTTGGTGCCTGATCCTGAGGGGCTTTGAGCACCTGCATTTCTCATTAAAATTAGTGTGTTACAGGTGTGGGGCACCTCTCATGCATATGCCTCTTGCACAGTATGAACATTAGGAGTCATAAAGCTATCAGCCTTACGGCCATTGTATAAATATCCCCTTTTCTCTGCTTTGTGAAGCTAAATGACTGTCCTGTAATAGGCTGTTTGTTTTGTGTTGGTACAGTGACCTTGTTATGCACTGCTCCATGGTTACGGTGGAGCTGTGAATCATAGAGTGTAAATATCAAATGTCAGTGTCTCTGTTCTTTCTCTTGCTTGGTTTCTTTGCAGGTGTTCAGAACGGACTTGATCACTGCCATGAAGCTACCTGACTCCTACCAACTGAACCCTGATGAATACTATGTGCTGGCAGACCCTTGGAGGCAGGAGTGGGAAAAGGGAGTTCAGGTGCCAGTTAGCCCAGGGGCCATCCCTGAACCAGTAGCCAGGTATAGTTTGGAGAAATATAAACAAACACATATATGCATAGGCCATCAGTTACACATCTGGATCCACAGGCTCTAAATTCGTATGTAAGCATCTAAAAATGGCCTGATTTTTCAGAGGTTGTGAACAAATCCTCTGGCTCCTATTGAAATCAATGGGCATTGTGGGGGGTTAGCACTATTGAAGATCTGGCCACTTCTTTTTAGATTGCTGAATATGAATGTAGGAGGCAAATTTAAATTATGGACCTTGGAAAACACTGCCGGTTTTAATTTTTGTTTTATGAAGTTTTCTGATCTTTTTCTATATACTTATAACTTAAAATGATTGCTATATAACACTGCAATTAGATTAAACCCTCAAATGGTCAGAACCATCAAGCTGGGCACATAACTAAACTACATAAATGTGAGCTCTCATATTTGTCACTAAGTACACTCATCATCTTTTTTCTTACACTTACATGTTGTATTATGTTTCAAATGAAACACTATGCTCCTTTGGGCAGGGACCTGTTGCAAACATTTTTTATTATGTAAGGTAACTTCATGGTACTCAGTTTATTACAATTCATTAATGAATGTAAATGGTGTGTGTAACACTCTCTCTCGCTCTCATACTCATATATATTCTTACCCAGAAGAGCTTTCACCATTCAGTAGCTTACTTGGCCAAATTCTGTGAGAAGATAGTGTGTGGAAAAGCAAGAACTGTCAAATATCTTTTTTTTTTTTTAAGGAGAATACATTCTGAACTCAGAATTTTTGATCATGGGCTATACATTTATCTATTAGTCAAAGCTGTGCCTTATGGAGTAGCCAGCCATGCAAACTTGTTCACCATTGCCTATCACTATAGCCCATATTGGAGTCTGCATTAGCAGTCTGTTTGTCATACCTTGTGTGTGTTGTGAGGCATGAGGCCGAAGACCAGCTTGGCCCAGATGTCTGTAACTATCTAGAAAGTTGCACCAGTAGTTTATTAATGAAGGATTTATTGCAATTAGAGTCTGGCTTCTTAATGTTTAAAAAAAAGCCCACAAAGGTTTCGGGAGGCTTATGTAATATGGCTTTCCACTGGGAAAAATAATTGATAGTAAAAGATCAGAAATTCTTACCCTATTTATATGAACAAAAAGAATATCCCATTACTTTAGATTGGATAAAATTTTTATAAGAGTCATAAATTCTTATGTTTCATGAACTAACCACTAACTGCCTGAATCAAGAAGAAACTTTCCCTCTGGGTAGGGTTAATGCATAATTATCTATACTGGATTTTATACTAACATGCTGGACGCTGTTGGAGACAAGACACTGGGCCATTGAGTTGGTGTGGCAAGTGTCTGTGTTGTTAAGAAATAGTAGGGAAAATGCTGCTTCTGCTATTTTGAGTGAATTTGTAAAATTATTATTTTTGGTCACTGTTTTATGTTAAGGTGCCACTCTCCTGACTCTTTGGGTTTCTTTTCACTTTTCCTAGTCCTCAGGAACTCGGCTTGTGTTTCACTAGCAAGTTCATCTTCTGCTATAAAAACGAAATAGGGAATAGAAGATAGCTCCCGCTTTAGTTTTTATACCAGGAAATAAGACTTGGCAGTGGCCAGGAACTCAGGAATTGCTACTTAATCCCAGCTAGGCTTCTAGGATAATTCTAGTGAATTCTGGGCAATTTAAAATTTCTGCTGTTTCACTGTGCCAGACCCTTGCCCTTCTTTCCCTTTCTGTGAGGATGGCAATGTCTTGCTACAGAATTTGATTTTCTTGCTGTGTGAGGCTATGCCCCATTTTTTTTCAGATCAAAATACTGTATATCCTCACAAGAGACAGAAAATACTAACACCATGTAAAGATCTCTGTGCCCTTGCCTACCTTCTGTCTCTACCTCCTCTTACAGGGAGGAGTGGAGTAATTTGATTCTCTCCAACTCTGCCCATTACAAGGAATGTGGAAGCATCTCCCTCCCTCCCTCCCCCCTTCTTGCTGCCCTTCACATGTGTAGGGGACAGACTGTAGGGTTGGTTGGGGTTGGTGGAAGGGAGCAAAATGGTCATTATTGCTAACTAATCCACCCCATAGTGGACACCAAAATGCTTTTGTGCATAATTGTAGTAAGGGAGAAGCATGACTGTAAAGTGAACTATGGACATTCACTTGCAGTTGATGTAGAGGAGGAGGAAATACAATACATTTCACAGAGAAATAATTCTTGTTATTACAGTGCCCAGAAGTGAGGGAGGTGCTTTGTAGGAGGAAACATAAAGATAAAGGCATTACCCCGATGCACCCAATCAGGATAAGAAACAGTAAGGATGGGGGCAAGCAGGGACAGAGTCCATGAGGTGACTCACTGCTAGCACGTGCTCATAATGGTGACTCAATTAAATATTTTTGGGTATATAGTAATTATTATTATTTTACTACTTTACATCATGAAGATATAAAAATGATTTTTGCAGGTCTTAGGAAAATGAGCGTTTGAAAGCCAAACTACCTGTTCTAGTCTGTTCACTTCTGGTTTCTTGTGCTGTATGTACCATCATAACAATCGAGGCTGGAATAGATAAACGTGTCCAGAATTGCTATAAGGATGATGGATCAAGGTTTCTTTTTAAATAAGAGAGAACATGCACTGTGTGCCAGCTGGGCCACGGTAGAATGAAAGACATCCTACTTCTCCCATGGAGCTTTCTCATGAAGTAGATCATTCACCACACCATGAGGCAATGGAGCATGACTGCAGTAAACCTCACACTAGCATTAGTGAGGCTTCCATGACCTGAGAACCCAGCTGGAGGTTGGGCACATTGCCTGGGCTTGATCCAGATACAAGTTTCATTTTCTGAAGCATCTTTCATACAAACTGAATTTCAGAGTGCTTAGACTTAAATCATAAATGAGAGGTGGTGGAACCTCCTTTGCGACCATCCAGGGAATGTTGACATGGATAGGGCATATGGAACCTGCCACTTGAAAGCAAGCCATAAGCAGTGCAGCCTCTCCCTGGCTTCTACTCCAACCTCTGAGCTGGAATGACAACTGCTGCCCCTATGCACTACGTATGCTTTTTTTCTTAGTTACTGGATCTGTATAGTCACTGGATAGTTACTTAGTTATTGGATCTGTATGAGGTC
The DNA here is from genome assembly GCA_030068395.1 of Apalone spinifera. Lineage (NCBI taxonomy): Eukaryota > Metazoa > Chordata > Testudines > Trionychidae > Apalone > Apalone spinifera. Next base: position 38,539,634 of record JANRFK010001234.1, read on the forward strand.
TGGCTTGACACTGGGTTGGCCCCACCAAAAACCTATAAGGACATAGTACAGCTGCAGCTGAATTTAAAAACAGTAAATGGATTTTGTTCTAAAGTCTGGCTCAGTGCAGTTTTCGTGATTTTGCAGGGGAAATGCAAATCCATGAGAGCTTAGACTTAGATCTGAGCAGGTAAGTGACAGAAGGAATTATTAGGAACAATTTTATGAATTGTCATTATTATATCCTTGTGGAAAGGCTTTTAGAATGTCACAGAAATAGCAGTCTATATAAATTAGTGTAAAAACAATAGAATTTCTGGAAAAACAATAGAGACTGTTAGTCTGTGTATTGAATTTGAGAATTGTATCCCAATTGCAATGTTTACTAAGTTGGTTTATATCACTGTTTCTCAACCTTTTTTTATGAAGTACCCCTTTAAAAAAAAAAGGTACCCCCAGTAACTACAGTTTTCAGACGCACAGTTTTTTTCTACCATTGCAACACATTTGTTTAAATAACTTGTAGCTGGGAGGGCAATGAAATTTTTGGGTGTAAAAAGTACAAAATAATAAAGCGCTGTAAATCTTAAAACAAAAATTCAGTTTTCTCCAAATTTCAGTTGTGTTGACATACCTACCAGACATCTCTCAAGTACCCTAAGGGTACTCGTACCATGGGTTGAGAAACACTGGTTTATATCTCTTTTTATTAATTTAATTCCCATGTACGTAGTACCCATCATCATGTTGACAGAGTGTGGCTTAGTGTGTCAGTAACAATTCCATTTAAATGTAGCAAGTACCATGTCTTCCTGCAGGAGATGATTTGTAATCTTCGCTCAAATCCACCTGTAATTCTTTTAGTCAATTGGGATTTTAAAAAATGTGAATTATTTTATGTAGCATTGTAGGTCACTTAAAAACTACCTGAATGACTCCTTTTCTGTTTTATGTACCAATCCTTAAGCTGTGCAGGATGTTGATGCTACAAGATTGCTGGGGATTTTTAGTTCCACAATATAAGTGCAATTTGACAATCCAGGCACTAATCACACAGCAGGATTGAACATTTCCCAGTCTGTGCTAGGAGATTTACAACCTGGTATGAGTAACATGTGTTTACTGTTTCTTCAGGGTTGTGTCTGAGACAAAAGCAGTTACATTTACAAGACCCAGGAAATACATCCTTTCCTCAGGTTCTGAGCCTCCTGAGCTGGGATATGTTGACATTCGAACTTTGGCAGATAGTGTGTGTCGCTATGACCTCAATGATGTGGATGCAGCATGGTTAGAGCTGGCCAATGAAGAATTTAAGGAGATGGGTGAGAAAAGCCTGTGGACTTTTTTAACTCTATAAAATTACACATGATATTGAAGTAGGCTGGCAGTTCTGTGCAGAATTTGTGAGTGAGAAAACTGGAAAGGAAGAGAAATTATGTGAATCGTACATTGGAATGTAGTTTATTTGTGATTTTATTTTTAAAAACCACTAGCATTTAAACTGTTAGCCTCAAAACCCTTAGGTGAAGGATTGCACTGCCACTATAGGCTAGATGTGGTGTGAATATCAGACCTGTGCATAGCTCAAATAATGTCTGTAGAGTTGCACTTTCTTATACCAGATCAGAATTTGGCCCTTCTACCCCCCACAAGAATTCCCTCAAAGAGCCTTTTTGCCATTGTTAACTTCCTTAGCGATGACATCAAAATAGACAATTTAAGTTATCTGTCCATCTATCCATCCTTTTTTGCTTGCTTGCCCATGCATCCCTTCTCCATAAAATGAAATGAGAAAACTCTTAGCCCCTTTAAAACTAGTTATTGTTTCTATTTGGACACAAGCAGTGTTGAAGAGAGGTGTTTGGGAGTTTTAAAAACAAATCAGTGGGACATTTGGTGAGTGAGACCACAAAGAATTGGGTCAGTGATCCTTTTGAAACTGTCCCCAACTCTATTACCATTTTCCTAGTTTCCAGAAGGAAAAGGGATTTGTCTTAGCAGGGCTGAGGGCTCCCCTCAAGAAGGGGTTGTGTGTGGGAGAAGGGAAGAGAACAAGACCATTTCTTTATTATGATGTGTGTTCCAATAGTGGAAGCATCCCGTGAATTTTACTCTGGTTGCACAGGATCTAAGTCAGTGGAAAATTTTGACCATAATTTTACATAAGTGAGACTATATTGTGCCAACTGGAAGGGTTCTGGATATTTTGGTGAGCACATATAATACTGTTGGGTTTTACTCTGTGACAGTTCCCTCATTTGGGTTATGGTTACAGTATTATCATTTACCTGGACACTGTCCATTGACTAGACAGATATAGGACCTGGCAAGCCAAGGTCAATTGGTCATAAACTTGAAAAAAAAAATCCTGAAGAAATCCCACTTGGAACAAACAAAACAACCGACTCTGACCTGTTCTCCTGTTCACGTTCTCTACGCAAATTTCAGGTGAGGCCTATTTACATACACAAGGTGGATGATGTCAGTCTTAAGTTACATTTCTGGTTGCTTTAAAAATATTCAGCTTTAATTTAACAAGCACTAAAAGTGAACAGACAGTCTGAGATACTCATGCATTCTCTTAAGCTTTCTCTTTCCCCTCTTCTCCGGAGGAAAAGGGGGCAGGTGACCCTGAGGGGAAACAGGAAAGATTAGCACTAGATCAATTACAGCACAAATGTGAAAGTGATGGCGGTGTATCTGTGTAGGGAAGGAAGAAGGAGGCATAGGATTCATGTTGCAGCTAGCTGCAGATACAGTGACCATAGAGGCATTCTTTGCAGGCTCATTTCATTGTACAAACTGATCAGAGGGAGAAGAAAGTTCAGTACAGATAAAAGTGAAAATTCCCTCTTGTGGGCGACCATGCTAGGTGACCATGATGGGGAAAAATAATTCCCTGTGTTGGGAGATCTTTGACTTTAGTGATGTGGGGCCCAATTGTTCCTAGCTTCAGCTGATTCCCTTAAAAATTCTGGGACTCAGCTCATGGTTATACCATTGTAACTTCAGTGGAGTTGATTTATACTGGTGAAACTCGGGGAAAAAAAGCTTAAAAAATGAGTAGTCCTATAGCACCTTAGATACAGTATATATTTGTCATCTGAAGAAGTGGATTGTGCCCATGAAAGCTCATGATACTATCTATATTTTTTGTTAGTCTCTAAGGTGCTACAGGACCATTCTTTTTTAAACTTCTTTTTTTTTTTAAGTTACAGACTAACATGGTTATACCCCGTGAAACTCAGGATGGTCTCCTGTGAGCTATAGCAACATAAGTCAAGGGATAGACATGATTTGTCAGCTTTACTATCATCCTTAACATTCTTTTATGGTAGATTTTTGTGGCTGATACGCTAGCACACAGTAGTTTGCTATACTCCTTTACAAATGAAGTTACTCAGTAAACAGTGGGGAAAAAATCTTTCTTGTCTCCAGTAGGCAGTTCATGCAAAGCCTGCAACAGTGACATTTGAGTTACTTTTATCAAAATTGTTCATAGCAAAATATGTTAACGGTCATTAAAATGAGCAATTACTAGTTAATCTCCAGCTGTGGCTATGAATTCCAGAGGTTGACCATGATGCATTCTGCAGTGCTCTTGTTGATACTTAAAATGTGTGTTTTTCAAAAGACCAGATATAAACATAGACAACTTTATTTAAAAATACCCTCATTATCATTTATAAATTTATAGCCATTAAATTATAGTGAAGCCTAATTGTGAGGCAAATTCCAGATAACTAAATCTATTTAGGTGATAGAGGCCACTGCATTGGAATATAGTCTGTTGTAAACTCATTTCAAACTACCCTACTTGTACTAACTCATCACCTTTCAGTCCATCATCACCTGCTATCCAGAACAGCACTTCTCTGCCATTAGGAAGAAATTGTATTTTCTTATATTGGGGAAGTGATAGGGAAGGGCAGAATTTTGTATGTTCCCTGTGCAGCTTCTCTGCAGCTGTGGGGCCCAATGAGTGAGGGCTGGGCTGCAGCAAAGAAGAGTATTCGCTGCTCTGTAGAGTCCTGTGCAGCTCCAAAATTGGTACCAGCAGCTGCAAAAATGATCCATATCCACATCTGCAAATGCTGAGACCAGTGGACGTAAAGCAGCTTTGCAAGATTCTAGACACAAAACTTGTATTTGCAAAATGAGCTGCGAATATCCAAATCCACACTAGTGGTTGTGGATACCAGAGGTTATAAAGCAGATATCCGCAGATATGCAGAGCTGTATGCTCTGCAGATTCTCCAGATCATTTCCCCAAGATACAGGTGTTACTTTTAGGTTGGCAGAGCTGTTAGAATGTTTATTCTCCAGCTCTGTGATTTGTGAGAGCTAGGGATTCCTTCTCCATCTTCCTGAGGAATTCCTCAGAAGCCACTTGAATTATTTGCCCAGCGAGTTAAGGAGAGGATATGCCCTCATAATACACATGTCAAGAGTTTGCTATCTGCAGTACATCATAGTAAAGTAATTACTGGGAGCAGGATTAAAGCCACAGGATTTTGTTTCTCAAAGCCTTATTGCAAACTTCTGTAAATATCTCAGTTTGAAAGTGCCTGATGTAAGTGGTTTTGAAGGAGGAGAGAGCTTGCTTACGAGTGGTACTACTTTTTAAGATATACAGGTAACTGTGTGAAAGGCTTGTTTAGGGTTTGCTTCAATACCAATTCTGAAGTTCTTGTAGCACTATTAAAAGTTGAGAAATGGGATACTTTGTCAGGTAGTTGTATCCAGATAGAAAGCTGGACTTCAATTGTTATTTTTCTTGCTGAGTTTACGGCAGGAGTTTTCCGTATCATAATGAACATTTAATATTAAGGGCCCAATTTTTTTTATTATTACAGTGATTTAAGTGATGACATCATCGTTGTCATATATTTGAATAATTATTTATTTGTTGGTCCTACAGTAGATCCTAGCCAGGATCAGGACCTGATTGCGCTAGTTACTGTAAAAAATGCACTACATCAAATAAATGACAGTCTTATCTGGGTTGCTGATTGTAATGTATGAGAATGTACCTGGTGGATTTTGCATGAGACTATATTATCATTTTGATGGATTGTTTGTTGCTCACTTGGAAGTGCTTTGACTCTGTCGCGCTCTAAAGAGTCACCATTCCTAAAATAATTGAGGTCACAAAGTTGAAACAAGCAACCATAGATAATGTTGTATGAGAGGGAGAATGAGATCAACCATGACAATGCAGAGGTGGGACTTGCTTGTGAAAACTTTCTTGAGGATTTCAAATATTGATTGAAATTAGTAAATTTCCATTATTTCAACATAGATCTAGGACTTTTGACATATTTGCCATAACTACTCTACGTGTCCCCGCTAACATTTGCCCTGGCAACCCTACAGCCATAAATCATCTACACTGGAGGGGCGGGGGGGG
>JANRFK010001234.1:38545032-38573649 GCA_030068395.1 Apalone spinifera
GTATGTGTGTCATTTGAAGTGTGTGTCATTTGGAGCTCATTGCTCAGCCGAGGAGGAAAAGATTAGCCTTTGGTGAAAGAGATGGGGTTTCTTGTATTGTTACCATTTTTAAAATAATATATATTGTTGGATTAATTTCCCAGGAATGCCTGAGCTGGATGAGTATACAATGGAGAGAGTCATGGAGGAATTTGAACAGCGATGCTATGACAGTATGAACCATGCTATTGAAACTGAAGAAGGGCTTGGGATCGAGTATGATGAGGACGTTGTCTGCGATGTTTGCCAGTCCCCAGATGGGGAGGATGGCAATGAAATGGTGTTCTGTGACAAATGCAATATCTGTGTACACCAGGTATGGCATCCAGTCCTAGAGGTTAGAATGCCCATTTGGGCAGCTTATGTACTGTGGTAGAGTCAGGCAATGGGTGGTTACAGAAATATCTCAGATTCTATTACTATTACTATAAAGATAGGTTTAAAGATAGACCAGATATCTGTCTAGTATAACTCACTGATTTTATTGAGTTACCCAGTAGTTAAATTGGGCCACGGGACAAACTCACAGGTAATGTCAATGTAGGTTATACATTAGTAATTGAGTAAGTTACATGCTGAGGGGGAAAAAAGGTGGAAGTATAGCAAGAAAAGCAACTAATAGGAGGATGTAAGAAGACAGAAGATAAAAATGGGGGTGGAGTTGCTTTATTTAACAGCATCTTATACCCCTGTATGGGTTGCTTTTGCTGCTATAATCATGCCCTTTTTTGCTGCTGAATGTGTACATTACATTAGTTTACAGACACTACAATCTGCATCCCCAATGAATTTGGCCCAGTTCTATGGAGAGGTCTGCAATGTTTTGGTTTGGTCCCTCACTTTCCTTATACAAGCCACATGATGAACTGAAGTCCCTCTTTGGCACTATATTTTCAGTAACAATAAATTTGAAGAAAAAGAGGAAATCTGAACAATGATGATCTTCATGCAACAAGAACTGGCAAGGATTTATCAATAGTTAATTGATGCCATCAGGCTGCTTGTTAACAGCTGGTTTTGTTCTATGCTGGGATGGCTCTGAATGAAACAGACCAGGGCTTTGAACTTTCATTTCTCACATACTAGAGATGTGCCTAAACAACTAGATTATTCTGGGAACAAAAAAAGCAAAACACGTCTTTCTGTGGAAATTAAAAAAGCCTTCATTTGCATGGAAGAAGGAACAGATACGTTTGTAACACATCCACTTCCTTGACTGCTCCCTGTTGCAGAAGAGACCTTTCTGTGGGTCTGCTTTCTCTCTGTCCCTTAAAATGTTTGCTTTGTCATTAAGCAGTGGGTCAGGTGTAATGTTTAACAAGGATTTTTTTTCTTGTTCTTAGGGCTAAAGTTACATAAATATATGTGCATGTATGGTAGGGAAATGTCTCTTGAGTGTGGCACTGTACAAACACTGCATATTTTGCAAAGTGCTCAGAGTTTAAAATTGGCACATTGATTTGTCTATAGCCATTCTACTTTAAACTGTGATTACATGAAATCTTACAATCTAGAAAGGGTCAGAAATGGCAATAGTTCTGTTGGAGGTCTCCATAGACATTGCCACTCTAATGCAGGACATGATGTTAATCATTAAGTAGATGTCACTTGACACTGTTGGTATGAACTGAACTATACCTTGGGGGCATCTTTCATTTCATCATCTCATTTTTCAGATAAGATTAAAAACCAAGTTTCTATCATTTGTGGTCCTTAAAGATCTCATGGGACTTTATAGTGCCAGTGTCCTGGCCAACATCCAGCACAGATATCTAACCACTCACATAGCTATCTAAAATGTCTGTTTCTATTTAAATTGGATAATATATTCTTCACTTCCTGTCCTAAGCTGTTGTGTAATCTTATTTTTCATGGTTGGAGGTGGCTCCCTTTCAGTGGTGGGAAAAGTATGTATGTCTGGATAATTTGTATATGCAGTTGCTACATTTGTAAAAGTACCTTGTGATCCCAAAAGTGGCTAAATAAGTTAATATTTTATAGCATGTAGTCCCATAAAGGGCTCTCAGGTTAGCAAAAGGCGAAAAGTAAATCAGTTCATATTAACAGGAACATGCTATTGTTTCCCTTTCTTCCCCTCTTCTCTAAACATGAGTACAGGCATGTTATGGAATCTTAAAGGTGCCAGAAGGCAGTTGGCTATGCCGGACCTGTGCACTTGGTGTTCAGCCAAAGTGTTTATTGTGTCCCAAGAAAGGTGGCGCTATGAAGCCAACTCGTAGTGGGACGAAGTGGGTCCATGTTAGCTGTGCTCTGTGGATTCCAGAGGTAGGTGTCAATCCAGCAAAGGTACCAATATTCAGATTGAGAGCAATCTTAGCAAAGGACAAATTTGCTCATAGTAACATGCAACTTGATGTCTTTTGCCATAATGACCGTAACATCCATGCAGTCTTTGTTGTTAGGAAGGAGAAAGATTTTAAAAATAAAAATAGGGAAATACTCATTTTCACTTAAACATAGAAGACACAAGTCTGGCAGGATAATACATGATCTTGAAGAAAAAGGTAATTGCATTAGCTCAGTAAACTACAATATAAATGGCTCATAAATCTAGAAAAAAGACAACTGCTGGGAAAGCTAATTTAGTGAGCTCACAAAGTAAGCACTGTTTGTAGATGAAAACTCAGAACTCGGATAATCAAGTATTTGGATTAACAGTGTTAATTCTTGAGAGTTCAACATATTCATCCTTTAAAATTACTTAAATGTATGGGGTTTGCTTCAACACTATTTCATTTTTATGTGGAAAGAAGTAGTTTTGAAACTGCATTTTTCTTTCTTTGTAAACTGAAGAACCTGGAACATATTAATTTGGTGTATTACCAGGCAATGAAACAGATCCTCATGGAGGATAATACTTTTCTTTTTGCTAAGGGTTGGATCTACAAAGGAAGAAAGGGTGGTTCCCTCTAGCCACCACACGAGGAGGGAGAGGAGAGGAGACTTCACACATGAAATCTCTCAGCACTGCTCCTGCCATTTCAGGGGTGCGCAACACCCAGAGGGAATCGCCAACTGTTTTGAACAGCTGGCAGTTCCCTCTAGGTGCCACTCACCCCTCGTGAGGGGAAGAGACTTCATGTGCTCCCTCACCCCCAATTGGTATGGGTGTGGCAGGGTGGGCCATGGGCCAGATCAGATGGCTTGGCAGGCTGGATTGGCCTGCCAATCGTATCTTGCCCACCCAGGTTTAAGTGCTACATGGGTTTAAGTGGGAGTTCTGTGAATTGCAGTGGAGCTAAAGCTGGGGCTTAGATGCGGAAGTCTGATTTTTAGGCACCTAAATACTTTAATGGTTCCCACCTTCTCTGCTTCTCTTTCACCGTGTGTTTTGTAGGTGAGTATTGGCAGCCCAGAAAAGATGGAGCCCATAACCAAGGTCTCTCACATTCCGAGCAGTAGATGGGCATTAGTGTGCAGCCTTTGCAATGAGAAGATTGGGGCATCCATACAGGTAATGAACTAATTACAAGTGTGTTTGTTATAGATACAAATGTGCATTCTATAGAACCTTTCTGATTCCTTTCCAATAGCTGGCGCAGAAAAATGTTGGTCTCTTCCTACCGCTTGGCAGAGTTTTAATAATAGATAATGTAGGGAGATGAGGGCTAAATGATTCCTAACTTTTACAAATATACTAAGTGTTTATCAGAACACTGAAATATAAATAATGAAACTTAAATGACCATACTTGTTAAATGAACAAAATACATTTAGTGGTGCATTCTCCTTGCTTTAAGACATAATTGTTCATTTTCTCATTAATTTGCAAAAGTGAGTAATTCACTGTGGCCAAAATATTTAAACTTGGATGCCAAAGACTGTGTGCTAGAATTCATTTGCATGTACCTTCAAGGTAAGTGTCAAAGGCTCAAAGGAAAGTTAGACAGACACCCAGTTCCTATTAAAAATCATCCTTCTGATGAGCAGCTTGATTTTCAAGATTTTGAACATCTACAGCTATCATTGAAGTCCATGAGAATCAGAATGCTCAGCACCCTGCATAATAAAGTTGTCAGGATATGGATTTAGGTGCCTAACTTTAGACACCAACCACCCAACTTTAAACATTTTGGCCTATGTGTCTACCAGGAACTAATGTAAACTGGTAATGTCTGCTGTTGTTGATAAGGAAGGAGTTATATATTACTACAGGGTTTTTTTACTTGATAAACGATCAAGTGTTCTCATTTGTTGGTCTTTTTAAATCAGTTATGAGAATCTTTGCCTTTGAGCTTTACAGTAAGTATGAAGGAAACAGTTTGTGTGCTTAGAATCTGCTACAAAATATAAATGAGTCATGAGCCACAAATAAAGGAAATACAAGCTCCTCCTTTAGCTGATGATGAAAAGCCACAAATTGGGTAGATTTAGGAGATGGCAGGCATTGCAGAAAGTTTTTGTTCTGTAGAATCAAATCTTCAGGCCCTGACTTTCCCATTGCCTTTCACCTTACAGAATCATTTACACATCTCTAAGGTAGCTGTCAAACACTAACATTTTGATGTTTACTCTCACTTAGTAGAGGTGTAAATGACTGCACAAGGTGAAAGGCAATGGAGAGAATCAGGCCCGGTGTGTTTAAGGAAAGAGCTATCTCCATGCATAGTAAAGAATCTGTGGCTTATGTATCCAGCAGAAAAGCAAGAACACCACTATTTTGTTTCCTATCATCAATTTGCACTCTTAGCAAAATTCCGATTTGAGTCAAATTTTTCCTAATTAATTTCTCTCTGAATCTTCAGTGGGATGGGGATTCTTCACTTACTGTAAAATGTGCTGTGGTGTTACCGTATCCTGTTAAACAACAGGATTGATCTTCTCCGGAGTTATGTTCATTTTAGAAGTGGGTGAGAAAGTCCCTTGTGTATAGAATACATCAGCTTGTGAAATTTTTAAAGCTTTTTGGGATCCTTCAGAATAAAAGACAGTATATAGATGTTATGTTAAGGGATGTTAACCGTGAAAGCAGTTTTAAAATATGTAGAGGTCTAAAGTACATTTTAAGAGCTGAATCTTAATTCTCTTGCTATCACCGTGAGAAGGGCAACAGATGTGTTTGAACACATTTTAGAGCATGCAATGTTTTGCTGGAGAAAGTAAGGCTAGGTGACCTAATTGTAGGCAGAATAATGCTTTCTAAAAACAACGAAAGGTACATAGCAAAGCACTTTGAAGATGAAAAGTAAAGCTCACAGTTCTGAATTCAGATCACTGGATCATGCCACTCTCTCCCTTGTCTGTCTTGCTGAGCCATTGATAGTGTATGCTGGGAAAAGTTATTTTGACTCCCAGTACTTATGTGAGATAACTGCAACAATTTCATACTGCATACTGATTTTTGGTGGGTTCTGGTGATTTTTGGTGGCAGGGATGTAAAATTTTGATTAATCAATGAATCGATTAGTCGATAAGTCGCTATCCCGTTGCATCGCTGCCTTTGAAATGTATATGTGGCTCTTGGACATTTCAAAGGGAGAGGCGCGGCAGTTGGGACTGGCACAAATAGGGACTGCTTTAGTCCCCACTTGCGCCTTTTCCCTGCTGCGCCTCTGCCTCCTCCTTTGTCCCTCATGGAGATAATGCTGGAGGGGGCAGGGAGACTGGGTTTTAAGCTGTCCTCTCGCCCTCCCTCCCCCCCCAACACCGGCTCTTGCTTGCCCCCCTTGCTGCCTCTCTCTCTCTAACTGAGACAGCGAGAAGGGGCGGGAGGTGACAGGTCAAGTCACTACTCAACTAAGCTTATCGGGTAGTCAACTAGTCGCTTATAGCCCTAGTGGATTTTTTTTTTTTAAACATTCTTGCTTCAAAAATATCTGTCTTCTGGAGTAAACAATGGGTTGATATGTATGTTGTAAAGCTGCCACTTCAGACAGTGACACATCTAAAAATCATTTGGAGAGATACTCTCAGTTCCCGTTTTCTCTGACATCACCAAAGATTATTAAAGGGGTTTTGTGATACAAGAAACATGCGAGTATTCTCATGATTTATAAATACTTAAAACGTATGCTGTGAAACTTTTAGATAGGAAAAAACAGAAAGTTTGTTTGAAGTGTGTAATAAAAAAGGTAATAATCAATTGATTTGAGGGAGAAGAGGCAGTTTCTCTAGAGATATTCACAATAATTCAAAAACCAAGCTACTTTGATATATGCTCAGGGATGGGCAGAAAGCAGTTTCTGCAAGCCAGGAAAAGCAACACTACCTTGTCTTCTCACTTCAGATGAGACAAATTTTCCTGTTCACTCAACAGAACTTTACTTTTAATACAAGCTAATTATTTAGAGATCGTAGTAGCATGGAACATGCTGCAAAAAGCACTTCTTTTGTATTGTTTAATATCCAACTTTGCTGCTGTTGCCCTGTTTGTTCACAGAACATTTATTTGGAGCAGACAAAAGGGCGTAGAGGGTCTCACCATTTTCCATATCCCTTCTAAGTATTGATTTTATTATAGAACATTTATCTGAAACCTCTGCAGTTTTAACTCTATAGTATACATTTATGTGACATCTGGCTGCTGAGTCAACCTGAGCAGGAAAACCCAGAGGAGACAGATACTTGGCTTTGTTACAAGCACTGTATAAATATCCTGCTGCAGTTTTTCTCTTTAAGGTTAGACCACTTGGGTTAAGAATAGTTTAGTTCTGTCATAGTTAATTTCTGTCTCAGCCATGCCCACTTTTAATTTATCTTTGTATGTGGGGGAAAAGGGTCTAAGTCAAGGGGGGGATTTTTAAAAAAATATGTTTCAATTTATGGATGGTTATGAATATTAAATATATTGCAAAAGAAAGTTAGTTAAAATCAAACACTGTAGCTGTTTAGCTTCATAATGGTTCAGCGGAAAATAAGGAGAGTTTGGGAGATGATGAAAGAAGCAAATAGTTTTTTTTCTCATGTGAAGTAGAACAGCATTAGTGAGTTAAGTAATGAATGTCAGTAATTTAATATATTATATTCTAATTTGATAATAAAAGGAAAAATCTCAACTGGCCCTTGCCATTTGGATTGCACAGGTCCAGGTGCTGTGAGACTTGAAGTATAAGGTTGGCTGAGAATCAGAGCTTTCTGGAGTGCTAGCACAGCCAAAGGGGATCATTTAGCCTGGCATAGTATTGCTTTACATGACTTGCTACAGTGACCATGAGAAACCCCTTTTTGTGGAGTTACTCATATTGAATAGTAGGATAAGTCCAGGGAGAAGTTTAATCAGGCATTAAATGCTAGACTGCTACATTGTTGCTTCAACTGATAGCATTAAATTGCTAACCTAATAATGAGAAAAAGTTTAGACACAAATTCCAGTACTATGGTGCATTGTATCAGAGTTGCACTGGTGGAATATTGATCTCAAAGGAGTTGTGGCTGTACAGGTATTTTGTGTGTAGTGTGTGAATGACTTGTTTAAAAGAGATTTGTTTGTTAAAATTTTCTACAGTGCTCAGTGAAAAACTGCCGAACAGCTTTTCATGTCACATGCGCATTTGACCGAGGCTTGGAGATGAAGACCATCCTGGCAGAGAACGATGAAGTCAAGTTCAAGTCATACTGCTCCAAGCACAGCTCCACCAAGAAACTGGATGATGATAACCTCAGTGAAAGCACCAGCCAGGAAAATGAGAATGGGACACAGGACAACTCCCACATAGAGACCTTCCACAGCCTTGATCAAAACCAGGAAGAGGCCCACAGGGTCAGCGTCCGCAAGCAGAAGCTCCAGCAGCTGGAGGATGAATTCTACTCGTTTGTCAATGTCTTGGAAGTGGCCAAGGCCCTGCGGCTACCTGAAGAGCTGGTGGAATTCCTGTACCAGTACTGGAAGCTCAAGAGGAAAGGCAATTTCAATAAGCCCTTGATTACCCCAAAGAAAGATGAAGAGGACAATCTGGCCAAGCGGGAGCAAGATGTTTTGTTCAGGAGACTGCAGCTCTTCACGCATCTCCGGCAGGATTTGGAGAGGGTAAGGCAATGCAAGCTTATTATGCTTGTGAGGAGAATGGTGCTGTGTTTAATTAGCTGAGTTTACAACCTAAATCAGTGATAATATAGTTCCTTGGTTATTGCCATATGATGTGAGTGACCACATTTTGTTCCAGCTCAGCACCATGTTGTCCACTTGCCAGAATGCTGAAGATTGCACTGAATTTATATAGAACACAACAGGTTGCAGCTGTATTCTTTAGAGTAGAGGATCAGTCCACAGAGGTGACAGGTCCAGACAATCAGTGCCCAGTCTTAACCTGATCTTTGGATATGTGAGACTAGATGACTTTTGTGAGCCCTTCTAACCCTGTGATTCTATGTCTGCACTGTAGCTGGGAACCCCTCAACACAAGAAAATAGGCTCACGCTAGCATGCTAAAAAATAGCAATGTGGATGTTGTGATTTGGGGAACAGCTTAGACTCTCAAGCCCGCTGAATCTCTGGGTTTAAGTTCACGTAGCTAGCCTGAATTTTCACTGGACCCACAACATCCACACTGCTGGGATGCTTGGTTCCACCTGCTGTGTAGGTGTACCCTGTGTGGACTCTACTTCGGTACTGGTGCCATTGTTGGCTGTGGGCTTTACTGCAGCCACTGTTGGGTAGTAGGGATGTTATATGTCATTTAATTTAATTTAATTTAATTTAATAATAATGTAACTGCACCAAATTTTATTGCTTACACGATTATTCAGTGGTCCCTGGGGCCAAGGCTGGCAGCCAGTGTGTGTCCAGCCCCACTCCTGGGGAGCTCCCTCCTCCCCCACACTGCTGCCTCTGTCTCAGGCCTCAGCATGGGGCACCAGCAGCCACTGTCCGCAGGGGGACCTGAGCTCCCCATGGACAGAGGTTGCTTTGGCATCCTACCTATTCTCCCCCCCCCCCCCCCCCCCCGCGCTGCTGCCTCTGATAGAGAGGCAGCAGTGGGGAGGAGGTGGCAATTGGCTCCACGGGAGCCAGTATGCACCGGGAGCCGGCTTGAAAGATGGCATCCCGTGTATATTGGCTCCCACCTGTCCCCCCTCACTCTCTGTGCTGGTGCCTTTCTATCAGAGACAGTAGTTCATGGGCTCATCGGGAGCTGGCTTTAAGACAGCTCCCCACGGGCACCAGCTCCCACCTCCCCATACCTTTGATACAGAGATAGCAAGGGGGGGGGGTGCATATAGTGTTTTGGATTAACCAATAAGCCCAGGTTTATTAGTTAAATGATTCTATGCCAACATCCCTACTGCGTAGTACGTTTTCAGTATCACAAGCCATTAGCTTGTGATACTTTCTCCTGTTGGTACCTACTGCTACACATTTTCAATCAAATGAAAATCCAAATCACGGTCTTTTTTTTATGCTTGTGATATCAGAAATCTTGTTTCCCTAGGCACGGATAGGTGTTCTTCTCCTTAACCTTCTCTCTGAAGAGCTAAACAATTTAAGTTCCTTAAATCTGTGTGTTCTCCAGACTTCACTTTATTCTTGTATCACATTCTGCACCCTCTTCATTTTACAACATTGTTTTAAGAGTCTGGATGTATTTTTCCACACAAGTGGAAAAAAGTGGTCACACAAGTACTTTACATACAAGTAATAATGCCTCTGTGTTCCATCTTATACAGCCAGAGATCACCTTAGCCCTTTTAACCACGGTATTGGATTGGTAGCTCATGTTCAATTGATCATTTAGTCTGGCTCCTAAGTCCTTTTCAGAATTGGCACTTTTCAGGATACAGTCAGTCCTACTACAGGTGTGACCCATGTCCTTTGTTCTTAGATGTATGACCTTGCTTTTGTCTGTATTAAAATGCATACTTGCACCCAACTTACCAAATGAACTACATCTGCATATGTGACTTCTTCATTATTTACAGCTTTGTCAGTCTTACTGCCATCTGTGAATGGGATACAGTGCGAGTGAGGGTGATTTTGATTTAAATCACTAATCAAGAAGACTTGAATTAATCATGGTTTTCTACATAAAAGTGCATTTTTGTTGGTTATAATAACCTTAATATGTATTCTTCACAATTCAGAGATAGATTTGAATTGGCAGCCAGTGATTTTTAGAAGGTACATGCTATATACATTTTAAATAATGATTTATTTTGAAAACTTTTCAAATTAGTTTTACAGCTGTATCACAAAATAAATAATTGTTTGGTTATTTCACTTACCAAAGGTAATTGAAGCAGATATTTATGAAGTCATTGGGAGGTGAACTATCTCCAGTTCAACAGGTTAATTATTAATGTTTGGAGGATTTTCTTGTCATACTGTATTAGGAGAACACCACCACGAGACAGACATTTTTGTATTCTGGATTTTTTTTTCTTCAACAGCAAACTTAATATTTTAACAAAAGAAGCAATATAAATTTTTCAATGTAATTAAATGTTCACAGTTTTAAAAACCAAGTTTGTTTTTGTTAAAATTATTTTTAACTAAAATAGTTAAATGATTTTAAAAAATAAAAATTAAATTGACTATGTTAGCCAGGTCAACTTGAGAAACTTAAAATATTGGATTCTATATGTGGAACTTTTTGAAACTGCACTTTTAGAGAGCTGAAATGGATTGACTCTGTGCACACAAATTTGCAGAGGGGCAATAGGTTTGATGTCTGTTATTTCTTGCCTCTATATTTATGTAAAAACTTTTGACAAGCATGTTATCCCTGGAAACACAAATCCACAGTTAGAGATCTGCAAAACTAAGCATTTCCGATGGTATCTCCTAGACTGAACACTTGAGTCCCATTGGGTAGAATAAAAAGCCTCTGGAACCCCATAAGATTGGGTCCCTAATACATGAACTATTAGAACATATTTACAAAACTTTTCTTAAACAGTACATGAATTAGAATTTATAATCTGTATTCCATGATGAGATATCTTTGAGCTATGATGTATCTTAATTAAAACGATCTTTACAGCGTTGTTCCTCAAAACATATTTTATCGAAAATCTGATTTAAATTTAAAAATATCTGTTACATTTTTTTTAAATCTTTGATTTTTATCCACCCTGATATAGGATATCTAGATGAAATTCCTTTGTTACACACAAGGGCAGACTACGTGATCTAATGGTCTTAAAATCTATTCACATTTTCTTGGAGATTATTGTTAAAGTATTGACCAGAACGGGGCTGAGAATCTATCCCTGTGGAACTCTAGTAGAAACTACTATTCGTGGATGACTCCCCATTAATAATTATGTTTTGAAATTAGCCAGTTGTTAATTTATTTAACATGCCATACTGATTTTTGTACAGCGTTAATATTTTAGTCAGCAATTCCTGTAGTAGTGAGTCAAAAGCCGTGGAGAAATCCACATATATTTCATCAACTCTGTTTGAAATGTCAGAAAAGTTTGAGTTCCACAGAAAGATAACTGTGATTATGGGGTGTATAGCCTTGTAACCTGCTGGACTTCATTACAAGCGTTGGGCCCACGTTGAATGGGATGGGAAAACAACCAGCCGTTGTTGGCTCAGGTTGTGTTCGTTTGCCTCATATCTACCTGCCTGTGGTATCATCGGGGGGCAGCAGCATGCCTTGCTCCTCCTGGTTGTAGCCATCGCTCTGGGGTAAATGCCTCTTATTCTGCAGCCCACACAGAGCAGCAGGGGGTGACGGACAGCAGGCACTGGGCATGCTGCTGCTACCATACCCTATAGCATGACAAAAAGAGCCAATTCCACAGACTGGGGGTGACAATGGCATGGATTCAGGTTTGGGACCATGCATACGTGATCAAATTTTGTTTTGACTAGCAGTGTCTGTTGGTGCAGTGCACACTAGCTCATGCTCTTGCCACCTCCCTCAGATCCCTTTTAATGTCCATGGCAATTAGATCAAATTTAGCAAGCATCCACCACACTAGGTAGTACTTAGCTCAAACTAAATTTCTATAAAATCTTCTGTAAATCATCACAACCACATCTGATCTTCCATGTTGACTACCATGAACTGTCACCATCTGTCCGGAGTAAGCTTCTTTGGTCAGACACCTTTGTCTACGGTTTCTCTAACGGCAGACTCAAAACCCTGGGGCTTCAAGTTCTAGCCATCTTGTGATATCCATCCTTCAGGTGGGATGTCTATAGCAGGCATGCCTTCTGGCTGAAGAAATCACACTTTTCTAGCACATGACAATATGTTTATCCTTCTCTGCAAGGAATCATAAGTCACAAAACGGAAGGCTGAAACGTCACCTTCTACAACAGTCCATGGAATAGCTCATCAAATCCAGGGGAAAGAAACTCCAGAATCAAATTAATGGACAAGCCAGCATCATCCACTACCCAGTAAAGTAGTCCACACAGTGATTAAAACCACTATGGAAAAACATGCCAAAGAAAAATCTGGCATTGTCCTCAGCTCAAAAACTGACCTGCTTTAACATGAAAGCTGGTACCTCCATCTCAGGAGTCAGAAGTTGAGCACTGAAAGGGAATGTTCTGAGCACTCAGGCATACGCTCAAGAAGAAGCTTAGTGTCCTTTGATAACGACAAACAGAGCAAAGCCTCCAAAGAAAGTCCTTGGCATCACGGATGAAGAGAATGAACAGATTGTGATGCAAGAGATTTCACCAGCAATAGCACTGACCCCAAACTTGAGGGAATGAAGCTCAGGGAGAAAGAACCAACACGGCCTCCGGTACTTGAAAGCAGCTTAAACACTGGTGTTGCCTCTATAGGAAACCTACTCCTCCTCTTCATTACTGGAACATACATTCTTTTCTGTAATCGAGCAGGGAACCTTCCCCTCTAAGGTCTGCAGTTGATATACCTTCTCAAAACTGCGCTCAACAATGTAAAAAGCAACTGCATTCTTTAGATATCTCCAAAGCCTTGCTCTCATATCTTAACAGGACAAAACCTTTTAGGCTCTCTGTCTGCCTCATTGTGGCAATGTCTCAAACCAGGCCATTTCATCAGAGGTTCAGTAAGTGGATTGCCCAGTGCATTTCCATCTATCACAAGGCTGGTTAGTCTCTCTCTCTAAAAGTCAGTGAAAATTGCACTAGATCACAAGCTACATCATCTGCCTGCTTCAGTGTAAGATCTGTTAGGCAGCTGTGTAGAATGATCTACTTGTTTTGTGAAACATTGCACTTGACATGCCAAATTCAGGAAAGCAGTAGTACAGTCTGATTGACTGCTGCTGAAATTCCTCACTCATAATATATTTGGAGGATACTGCTTGCCACTTAACATGTAATGGGACACCTCGCCCCCCCAACAGCTCAAAGAACTGTATTTATTCCACAATAATTGTGGTTCTTCAAGATGCTGTACTGTACAGCCTACATTATCCCCTCTAGCCTCACTTTTCTGCATCTCCAGCTGTCACAGGCTTTGAATTGTAAGTGAAATGAGGGATGGTCATGGGCTACTCCACTCTGTCCTTGCATGGAGAAAACCCAAGAAAGTAATGAGTGCATGCACAGCTCTGATGGATATGTCTAGTGGAAAAAACATCCATTCTCACATACCTGAAGTACATATGCTATTATAGTAGGATCCACACTGACTATAATATCTTGAAGAATTAGTTACTGTAGAGTAAGTACCTATTCTATACAGAGCCTAGTAAATAATAAATAATTTGGTTTTACTGTCAGTTTTTTCAACAATCATGCTATGTCTGTCATACAGTGGCATACATAGAAGCCCTATTGGATGTATTAATTGACCAATACTAAATTAAAACAAAGTTCATGAAGGACACTGTTACAACACCCCAACTTTTGGCTCTATAAACTATTAAGCATAATTAAAAAGTTCTCTGTATAAAATATATCCAATAATAGAGAGACGTGGGAATGGTGCTCAAAGATCCATCATTATTTCTCCTTTTATTTCTGCCTCCAATTTCAAGGACCATGTTGTGGCTACCTTCCCTCTAGGCAGCCAGGGTTCAGTGGTTCCCTAAAATGAGCTATGGTAGGGAGAACACTTAGGAGTGATACATTGTCTCTACTGCTTGTTAGTTAAGGAGGAAGACAGAAACTTGGTCCTGGATTCTGACCCTTCAGGACAGCCTGGTACAGTTTATAGTTTTATTGTCAAGAATCTCAGTGATATTATTTGTATTTTCTAGGTTCGGAATCTGACTTACATGGTGACCCGAAGGGAAAAGATTAAGAGATCTGTTTGCAAAGTCCAGGAACAGATATTCAGTCTCTACGCAAAACTTATGGCACAAGGAGGAGTTTCAGGTATGTTTCACAGACCTGCTTATTGCATCCAAGCATAGGATAACAAGCAGAGAAACAGAATGGGTTTGACTAGGGTCTGATGAACCTCACCTTTCCTTATATTCTTGTTTAGTTTACTTTGCACCAAGAAATTGGACGAAAAACCCTTAAGAAGCCAAGAGCTGTTGTTGTCTGAATTTTCAGCTACAACATAAAGAATGGTCACGTGGGAAGCCATGGAATCAGATAAGAAAGTTGGCCTGAATTAACTAGCCAACCCTACTGGACTGAGTGGCTCAAGGGATTGGAAATGGGATGAAGAGCCACATTCTCTAGCTCCCTGCATCAATAGCTTCCAAAATTGATGTATGCACATTTTTTCCACTATTGATAGTTCTGTCGTCAGGGACTGTCACCTATTGTGTTGTTTAGTACCCAGCACAATGGGGCCCAACTTGGTTGTGGTATTTAGGAACTGTTGTCTTATAAGCATTTAATAGTGATATTTTTGGTGGTCTCAGTCCAGCACACAGTTGATGGATATCCACATAGGCACCCCTATCTGAATGGCCTACCACTGAATGGGCATGAAGGAAAAAACTCCCCTTGTTCCTAGAGGTGTTCTTTTCAGGTGATGGTTGAAGACCATGGATGTGGGGGGGTGTAGAACCTTTATTTTGTTCATGCTGAAATCACGCTTTTCTGAAATAAGTTACAGTGATCTTGTATCTTGATTTTGTGTTTTGTCCCAGTTTTTCTTAGTACTTTTAACAATACTTACTGTGGAGTGAGCTTCATTTCCCCCCTGGCACTATTTGTAGGTTTAGTATTTTCTCATATTTGAGACAAGCATTTAAACAACAAGGGAGAGAGAATATTTTTAAAAACAGAAGGAAAGTGCATGGTTAAACCACAAATATTGGCAACATGGATTCAACAGCAGGTATGGTCCCTTAAAAATAAATTAATTGAACTTCAGGTTTACAAGAGTCCCTTCCAAGATGTTATAAAGGAAATGAGTTACTGGCAAAATCAGTTCATAAACAGATTAATTTGATTTAATTATAGTTGTTTGCCTTGGATATATGGATTATTTTCTGAATGGCCAGGTTTATGTTAAGAAAGCACAATTACAGCTCTGTGCTTGTCATGGTGTTTTCTGAATATATTGGTATTAATTCCTCTTTTAAAAAAATGCATATATTTAGTAGAAAAGTTACATCCCTATTCATTTGCCTGTTAGATGTTTCACTTCCTGTTCTTCCTGAACTAAAATCTTTGTAAAATATCATCAGGGATGAACTCATCTTTTGGGCCCTTGCTGGAAGCACTGCAAATCTATTGCCATTTCAGCACATTCTGTGTAAACCAAACATAGTGTGATCTGCCAAGGAAGGGCAGATTTCTATTACTCCAAAAGTGACTTATAGGAATAGTCAAAAACTGAATTGAGCAATAGCTCTTCTGAATGACTGAAAGTCAGTGGTTTTAAAAGGCATGAATTCTGATGGGGAAGAAAACGGATGTAAAAAAATCATTCCCAACCTATTTACAGCTTACTAAAAAGGGTAGCTTCTTCAGCAGGAAAATGCTACACTGAAAAGATTAAGTAGATTATTCTTAAGGATTTAATCATTGGTCAGATGCACAATGGATGACTGCAACATATGTGGTATTTTGTCCATTAAATGAAGAGTCTTTTTCCAGAGAATTTAATCAAGACTGGATGTTTGTCTATAAGGTGTATTCTAGTGAAAGCAATTATTGCACTTGAAGCAGTAATTAATTCAGGGAAGTCCTTGGGCCTGTGTTATACAGGAGATAAAACTAGATAACCACAACAGCCCCTTCTGGCCTTAAAATCTGAGATCTACATTACCTATAGTGATATGGAAATTACATCTAAGTATAAGCAGACCTATGATGAGTAGAAGAGTTACTGATTGCTGTCAAATGTTGGATGAAAGCCACTGAATGCTGGTTAGGCTCCAGCATAATTAAAACAAATTGAAGACAGGAAAGAAACATTCAAAAGAGGATATTTAAGGTAAAAAGCAGAAGTTGTTATATCAGGGAAGGAATTTGCTTTGGCTGCATTGTAAAATAATTTCTGTGTGTTTGTTTTT
Organism: Apalone spinifera; assembly: GCA_030068395.1. Taxonomy (NCBI): domain Eukaryota; kingdom Metazoa; phylum Chordata; order Testudines; family Trionychidae; genus Apalone; species Apalone spinifera. The sequence continues at coordinate 38,561,407 of JANRFK010001234.1, forward strand.
AGGTATGCCTTTCTCTTCTTCCTCAGTAGAAAACATGGTGTTGTTCAACAGTCCACCTTTAGGTCCTGACGCACCTAAGATAGAGGATTTGAAATGGCATTCTGCTTTCTTCAGGAAGCAAATGGGTACTTCTCTGACACACTCACTGAAAAAATCACACAAGAGAGACAGAGTAAGGAACAGCCGGGGGAGTGACAGTAAGTCCCTGCTCAAGCAGTCCAGCCGAAGGGAAGGTGTTGTGACTCCAGGTAGCTTTCTAAATTTTGAAAAGGCCTTTGCAGAAGCACGAATTGTATCAGCACAACAGAGAAATGGGATAGTTATGCCAGAACACAGGAAAAGAAGAGACAATCATTCCCCTTGTGAGGTAATCAAGGCAGAACTGAAGGAAAAACTTTCAAAGCACAGCCACAAGCCACTGACATCCACAGAAGTGTCTCAGAGGCAATCAGAAAACAAAAGGGCTGTGAACCATCCAAGTGGTAGGTCAGCACCTGGCACACGGAGGGATATAGTGCCTAAATGCAATGGATCTCTCATCAAAATAAACTATAACCGGACTGCAGTTAAAGTGCCTATTACGCCCACAAGTCCAGTGAAAAACTGGGGCGGATTCCGAATTCCAAAGAAGGGGGAGAGACAACACCAAGGAGAGATCCAGCAGGAGACCTGCCACCAGAATGCTAATTATCCATATTTGGGCATGGGCAGAATTTTACCTAAAGACAGGGCAAAAAGCAAACTAAAGACAGACAGCGAGAATGATGGGTATGTCCCTGATGCTGAAATGAGTGATTCAGAAACCGAGGTGGCTGAGAAAAAATGCAGACAGCAAAGGCTTAGTCCAAACAGCACTATCAACAGGAGGACAGACATTATTAGGAGAAGTATCCTTGCTTCCTGACTGGACAGTAAGATAAATCTTCAGCACCATGGTCAATAGAAAGCACTACCTGCAAGCCCACTCTGCATTTTTGGTGTGAGGAGGAGAGGCTAGGGTTTTAGACATGGCTACAGATTGACAGAGCTAACCAGTTTTCCCTGAGCTGTATAAACATGTTTACTTGCACTTACGCCTATGATTTTGTCCCCTGCCTTTGAGTCCTTATAATCTACTTCTGTGAGAAAAGGAACCTTTTTTTTATTTGCAACTTTGAGGAAACAGAAGATTACTATTAAAATGCAATCGTTGATGGAACACTAAAATAGTTAAAACGTGATGGGGGAGGGGCGGGGAAGAGGAGAGGTTGCATCTGTCTCTTTAGCAGAACAGCACTGGCCAGTTTTTCTCCTCTTTCTGCCCCCATCCCCAAAAGCACAAGCAGTTAATTTAACTAGTGTATACTATTTCAAATAGGGTTATTTAACCATCCAGCACTACTAAACCCATTACAAATGCTTACTTTTCTTGGACTGTGGCAGTTCTTTAAGTCATATTTGCCTGCAGAATGTTTCTGTTGCATTCGAGTTCAGTATACATGGCAGCTCTAAATCTTCCCCAACTCCAGAGAGTTTACATGTAAATACATCTAACAGGTCATCACTTTTAACTACAATTACTGGAAAAAATGAAAGGAACAGGTCAGAACTGCAGCTGCCTACTGATGCAACAGTCACAGCACGAAAAGACCCAGTCATACTCCTAAGCTCTTCAAAATGTATTCCTTCCTCAAAACTGAAGACAGTTTGTCCAGTGTGAGGGACAAATTTATGGTCTACTGTATTCTGTGGAAAAATTCAAAAAGCAGCTTTAGCATTATCCAATCACATGCCCTCCAGGAATACAATGATAAATCAAGTGGGTAATAAAAGTCACTAACTTGAAGGCACTAATCAGCAGGATTTCCCAGTGCCAACCACTTATGCACTAATGGTATGTATTAGGAAATCCAAGCATCTGACACTACGGCATTACTTATATAAAAGAAGTCAAATATATATGACACACACTATACATATATTTTTAAATAGAATAAAAAGGAAAGGCAATAAGTTGTGACGAACTCTTTGCATTCAAATCGAGAAAGTGATTTCATTCTATTCTGGACTAGACTTGATGGTGGGGCGCTCAGTCTGATTACATAACTATTTGTAATAACTGCAAATGGCAATAACTAGTAAGTTATCAGCAATAACATTAACAGTACATAGGACCGTGCTCTGAAGAGAGTGCATACACATCGTAACAATGGATGGTTACAACAGCGTGAAATTTTTGCATCAGTGTAAGGCAGGCATGAAATAGCTGAGTTGAAAACATTTAAGCAGTAATGAATTTAGAAATATGGGCAGATGGAAGAATCCCCTTTTCTTTCCCCCAATCTATTGCTATCAGTATTCAATTACATAATACATTTTACCCTCTCTCATTAGGGCAGGGAAAGAAAAAAAAATGGGAATTTTGCTGTTAACTTTAAGTCTTCCAGAGGACCCACTTGACAAAATAGGCTAATTGATGTTCCATCTTGCTATGCAAGTTATCAAATAATTAAAAACTTCAAACAAATGCTTCCCTATCATTTGTACTTTTAAAAACTAAATTAGACGTAACATTTTGATACTTAGTGGAATAATCTTGGGAAGGGGAAATGTGTGTATTGGAAAGATACCTACTTAAACCGTGCTGCTCCCAAGAAACCAGATTCATCTCATGACTTTATTAGCCAGATTAATTTGTTGCACATATCAAATGAGGAATGGTGGATCTGAGTCATATAGAGATTCACTTTTGACATGACCTAAAATATTAAAGTTCTTGTTTAATTAAAAAAATTTTTTTATTGGATATGGGAGAAGAGGGAAGTACAGTTGATTTCACTTTTATATTCAACAACATATCTAGATGAGGGCTAAGTTAATTACTATAAAGAGGTTGTGCTATAGGGAATTGTTTGTCAAGCCATAGAGTGAAAAAAAATTAAATTTGAGTCTAAGCAAACATTTAACCTCACATCAGTTTGAAAGAGGTACCCAATTCATTTGCACTATTATGAATGCTAGCATTGTGCAGAAATAATGCCTTATCTGTTTTATTCCCCACACGTTTAGGTTAATAAGCTTTCTAATGTTCCACATTATGCTGAACCAAATAAAAAAGCGCTTTTCCCAATCTCCTAATTACAAAAAAGCTACAAGGCAAGCTAATTGCAGTATGACCAGCTGTAAAAGTTAGTTTTATGCCAGGCTTAGCACTCAGCAAGAAAGGAGTCATAAGTATAGAAGTAACAACTCAAACCCACCCCTTGTGTTTTAGTGGTAGGGAACCATTCATTGTTTGGGTTTTTTTTGTTTGTTTTTTTAAAGCTTTACCTTTCCTTGTGCAGACTGACCAAGCAATCTCTTTGATTATGATTCGTATATTATGTCAAAATGTAGACTAGTTAAACTTCTGTAAAGTTGCCTGGAATGCCATTTGCTAGGGTATAAACACAAATCTAAATGAAGGGTTTATTCATGTCATGTGTGCAAATCTTAATTATTTTAAAAATTTGAAAAAAATTGTCATTACATTTGTAAAATCTTGTACAGAAAATTTTTCACTATGTGCCTAGCTTTGGTGTCCATTCAGCTAAAATTAAAAAAGGTGCATGAAGAGAAACATAGAAGCAGAGATAAAGTATATGTAGAGATGACTATTTTATATTACTTGGCCCAATCCTGTATTTATTTCCCCTCTTTTCTGAAGTATTTATAAAGATCTAGTTGAAGACAGCTGTATTTTTTGTTAAAATATTTAGTAGAATTGTGCCTTTTTGTCTGTGTGAATAAATGCTGTACATTTTGCAACAGACTGGCAGTGTTAAATTTTAAAATCTTCACTTTTTTCTGATCTGTTCAGGTTTATATATTGCCCTCATTGCCATGATATCTAAGAAAAGGTAAAATAAACATTCTGCAAGTACATGCGTATGCTTAACTTAAAGCATATAGGCTGTTTTCTTACAGTAAGCTCATGTGCTGAAATTAAGCACATTTGTGTTTGCAGGATTGGGCATTGTGACCAACTGTAAGTCATGTTTGATGCCCAGTCATATGTAGCTTATCAGTGATAAATATTACATGTATCTACAGTGATAGGAATGTAATATTTACTCAGTGACTGCCATATTTTCTTTCTTTTTCATAGTATTAGTAGTCAAAGTTTTTGAAACTGGAAGGTGACTGAGATGCACATAAGACCAAGATATAACTCATTCTTCCCTGTATTAGCTCTGGCGTGCTAACAGTAGTAAAACATTATTTTAATCATTAAAAGTCCAGAGTACTCATTGGTGAACAATTTCTTAAACAAGTAATGTTGTTAGAAATCAGTGGAACCTCCCTATGTTTATTTGTTCAGTAGTGTTATTACTGGTCCACAGTAAGCCCCTAAGACTGAGTATACACTTACCAGATTCTCTTATGGATTCTTTTTTTTAATAGTAACTTTGAAATAGTTGCTGTCCAAAACTGTACTTTGAATTTTAAATCATTTAGTTTGTCCTATGGAACAAGTGCAAAGCAAATAGAAACTTTCATAAAAGTTTGACAGTTTGGTTAAAATTGTCATCCAAAAATCTACAGAATGCAGAAATACAATTTTATTATAAATGTAAAGAAACAGGCCTCTTTCTGTTTACAAGCGTACTTCTAAATGTTTCTATATGTGGAACGTGACATCCATGATTTCTTACTAGTACAGTGGCAAGTTCACCAAGTCATTTATGTAATCTGACAGTACCACATGTACTGTATGTTCCAACAGGCTTCTAGTTTTCAGGTTTGTTACAGGCTGTTCATTGCAATCATAATTGCCCAGCATCCCAGGTGGAGACGTGGCCTTATGACGCCACAACAGCCTATATCAGAAAAACAAGTACAACAGCTTAAAAGGAATTAAACAGTCTCTAGTGAACACCACTTCAATTATTATAATAAAGAAATTCCAAAGATGAATGTGCAGGAATAGCCTTATCTCCTAAATACACTGAGGCAATGTTAAATTTGAATGTTAATAGATTTTAAGCTCAGAGACTTCATCTTTGTCTTATACAATGCCAATCAGAGTTGAATTCTTCATATTGTGCAACCTTAATTTTAACTGCTTAGGTGTATGCATTATAAAAAATGCTTTCAATTTGGATTGCATTGCAGGAATCAAAGATTCACAAAACAGACTAAGATTCTAGGGGAAAAATGGGAAATTATAAGTGGTCATATAATTAAAGACAGTAGCATAAGACATTTGCTCATGGAACAGGAGAAAATTGCATATTCACCTTTAGTTTGCATCCTCAACTGGAATGTTTCACAGTACCACCTTAGTGTTAAACAATAACACTTGTTTGCACTCTAATGGAGCTGAGAGCTGGCATATTAGACTAGGACTGCACTTATATATTCATTTGGTTCAGTGTCTGCAAAATGATTTAAAAAAAGAGTATTATTACACACAACATTATGTTAAAAGCACATTAAGGTTGCAAAAATCAAGCATTAAAAGGTTAAGAAATGCCAGAATTAAGGTTGCTTATGCAACTTTAATTAACCTCCCTTATATAAATGCATCCATAATCAACCTTTAATTAAATGTCCCACACTATTTTTTCCCCAGAATCTGTACCTCATTGAATGCACAGACTGGATCATGTTCACTTTATGAGCAACAAATTCAATATTTTGTTCAAAGTGTAGTCCCGTGCCTTATTTATTTCACACTCTATTCTTGAAGACAAAAGTTACTAATTTCCTCACGGACCTCCTCTGGTGCTCATCACTAATACTAGATTTGTTTCTCAAACACTGATGATTTTATTATATTCAAAGCAAGCCTGTGAAATGGAGATGATATCCCCATTTTGTAATTGGAGAACTGAGGTAGAGAGAAAAATTAAGGTAAAAAATATCCATTAATTTTGGGTACCTGATGAGAGAGACACAGGCCTCATTTTCAGAGTTCAAAGAAGATGCAGCCAAGCCAGGCCAGCCATGGGTGTTAAATTACAGTGTAAACATACCCTTTGTAACCACCTGTGAAAAGTGTACAAAACTTTAGTTCCCCAGGGCAGCTTTTATCATAAACATGGGATCATGCTTTCTGTTCCTGCAATCAGTGCTGGACCAATCCATAGTTGTGCCCTGGGCAGCGGGTGCGCAGCGCATGCATGGCGCCCCTTAACACTTCAATGAGGCGCCCCCCATAGTTGGCGCCTTGGGCAGCTGCCTGGCTATCCCCCTCCTTAATCCGGCCCTGCCTGCAATCCACTGCTGCATTCACTATATACCTTCTGACTATTCTACAGCCAATTGGCGCCTCCTAGAACACAACCATTTAATACCTAGAGAAGGTCCATACAGAGCATACAACTGCTCTCAGCTCCAATGCCTGGACCCCATACAGACCAGAGTATCTAGAAACTGCAATTGCAGGGAAAATCATGCTCAGGGAAGAAGGAATTTTCTGAAAATTAAACTGTTTTGGCAAGTCTCTGAGCATGGCTTATACTTTGGTCAAATTTCAAGGGAAAGGCAGAAGGCACATGCCTGACACAGAGGCTATTATCTACTAAAATTCAAATTCCTGCATGGTGTGCTAGAGCTTCTCAAAGGCAAAGTTGTGGTAATAAATTCCTTCAATAATAAAACATCTGTAATCAACATGCCATTTTCAACTGAAAGCTGGAGATTGTTGCAGTTTGAACAGCAGTATCAACATTTTTGGTTTGTATTAGTTGCCTCTATTCTATCTTCATACCTCATAAATGTAAGTTATTTTACACATTCCAATATATCACCAGTACACAGCCTCAAGGCAAAATGTACACAGAAAGGGCAATAATTGTACCTCTGATTCATGATGTACACAGCCTGTAGTTTGAGCATGAGAAATCACTGCTTCTTGAGCCATGCCGGCCTTGGCACCAATGAGAAATGGCTGAACTATTGTTGAGTCATTCTCTAGTATGGATTTATTGGTCATCATCTGTGGAAACTAAACATTTTATTAAATCATCTTTAATTTACTAGAGCCAAATAGAAAGTGCTTGTTCCGGGTTAAATAAGTTATTCCTTTGATTTTAGAACATACTTTCAATTATAGTTATCTATTAGTGATTGTGCTAATAATATCAGTGATACAAGAAAACAGGAGGCTTTTCTCTTGTATGAAGATGGGCTTTTAGGAACTCAAGATATGAATTGTAGCATTGTGACATGACAAGGGCAGACGCTTTAGTAGATTAAAAGAGCAGATACTGTAAATTTGCATATTTAGTAAAAGCTAACTATCTGAGGAGATCAGCTGTTATGCTCAGGCTCCTTCGTTTAAATGTGAAGAAACAGCAAGTGAGGTGCTCTCCATGAGGAGCTAGGGGATTTCAAAAGCACACTCTGTTTGGCTTAGTGTTTTGCTTTGAGTTATCCTTGTGACATGATGCAAGCCTTGCTTATTTTTTGGGAACAAAGATTAACTGCAGTTATATGGCAGCGAATAGGGTACAAGGAGAAGCAGGGACGTGGATCCATGCTTATCTGAGTAATAGAATCACAGAGCCAGTGCTCCTCTGGCAGAGTATTCTGTTATAAATTGGGTTCAGCATTAGGATACACTAAACTGAGAACGTGATTGTTTAAAAGTATGCTGTGCAGGAGGAGACAGAAACGGTTATCCTTTAAGTGTTCTTTTCTTAGATTATTAAATGAAGAGAATTATCCTTGGCTAAGGAAGTTGTCTTAACTGACTGATTCTTCAGGGGGCAAGAGAGACTCCTACCTGCCAGTGGCTGATTCTGCTCCCAAAGGTGTAAGCAGGGTGAAGACCCACTGTAAGACTCTTTGTCTTATTCAAAGAAAGGAAATTTTCAGGTAACCATGAGTGAATTATCAGTCCAGATAAATTTAATATAAGTTGTGTTTTTCTTCATATTGTAAATATGTTGTGGGGAGGGAGAGGAAATACACAGCATTGTGAAAAGCTTCAGAAGAAATTAGAATCACTTACTTCAGACAACAATGGACTTTCAAGATCTGTCTAGATGAATTTTCCAATGTTATATATACTTAAAGAAAAAACAGTTAAGAGTCTAATATGCTAATTTTCTTTCAAAAGCCCTTTTCAGAATAATTGCACAGAATTAGCTACTTTCAAAGCAAAAAGGACAAAATGTAACCTCAGGAGAGTCCTTGAGCCCCTATTCTGTGGAATTAAAATTAATAAAAAGTAGGGATGTTAGAAATTGTTTAATAATCATTTAACCTCACAAAATCTTAGCAATTACACGATTATTCAATGGTCTCCAAGGGCAGGGCTAGCAGCAGCCTCTGTCTGCAGGGGCCCAAGCTCCCTGTGGACAGAAGCTGCTCTGCCATCCCATGGAGCAGTCTCTGTCCATGGTGAGTCCAGGCCTGTCACAGACAGAGGCTGCTCAATAGCAGCAACCCCTGTCCGTGGGTGACCCCAAGCACTCCACAAACAAATGCTGCACCAGCATCCAGCTTGCCCCTCTCCCACTGTGCTGCTCCCCCTGATACAGAGGCAGCAGTGTGGCAGGACACACCGGTCCGTGAAGCCAGTGCTCAGGGGAGTCAGCTCAGGATGAGTTCCACCTGTTCCCCACTGCCTCTGTGATGCAGAGGCAGCAAGGTGGGAGAGAGTGCGTGTAATCGTTTGGATTTACCAATAAGCCTAGACTTACTGATTAATCATTTACACGACTATACGCTAACATCCCTAATAGAGTCAAGAAGGTGCATAAAAGCTATAGATTCTTCTGTATCCCTTTACCTAGTCTGTTGTATAGTGTACATGTGCATACCAAGGAAAGGTGCTGATCACAGAGTTAAGGAACAACTGTGAAGTAGCAGTTAGAGTACAAATATAGCTGGGACAAGCCTAGGTGTACCACAGACCATATCAGTATTTGCGTTTTACTATTTTCCATGGATGTCACACAGGAAACAAACTGAAAAACAAAATAAATGTTGTACTGCAACAGGGAGATTTCAGGACAGATGTGTGCAAAATTACCATACATACCCACTATTTAAGAATTAAGACCTAACCAGTTTCTCAGATTCATTCACAAAAGAGGAAGGAATAGCCCATTCCCTCCTATGCACACAATCTGTTTAGAAAGTTCATAGTTTATTATATTGCACGTGTACATTAACAAAATATTATACAAAATGTATTTAAACAAATCAATTGTACATATAGAGTAAAGGTGTTTATAACTGTCAGCAGATTGGTATGTATGTCATGATTGCGTGACAACCCCCCCATACTATACACAGCAGTTTGTATAATTTTACCCTGACGAAGGTGGGCTTCATTCTACATTTGAGCTCATTACATTATTTTGCAGACTCTCATTCCTGTATTTATTGTGAATTATCCACAATTCTGCTCCCCTCCATGCTAACAGAAAGGAAAATGATTATGCAAATTACACAAATCTAGCGGTGTGCTATAGGTTTAACACTCTAATACTGTTTTCCTCTGACAAATTTTCCAGTTCTTAAGTGGTGTGAATAAGCAACGCATATTTTTTTAAATATTTTCTAGATTCACCATGGAGGCAGCTTTTTTCCTCTGCACAGTAATCACATTGAGCTGTAATTAAAAACAAACAGGCAATAGTTTCACTATTCCACTGAAATCTTAACAAATGACCGTATTTCACATAAAAAGGAGTTTTGAATGACTAATGATGGGGCAATAGAAGTGGTGCTGTCCTAAAATAAAATGCATGAACCATGTAGAATTCAAATGTATTTTAAAATATTGTAATGTCTCTCTAAAGGACTGCATTTCAGTAATGATTTTTCAGTGTTGCACCCCCTACTTTATACCAATTTGACTATTAAAAACCAATCACTGGCTATTTAATAGAATTATTACATTTTATGGATGGTGTGTTTCATCCCAAATTGCTACACCTGCTACTTTATATATGTATACAACATCATTAAAATGCCAATATATGAGGTAGAGGGCAACAGCTAAGGGAACAAGCTATACAAGCTTCTTTTTTATTTTCTTTTGTAGAGGGAGACTGACAGGTAAGAGGGTATATGATAAAACCAAGTAGACAAAACAATTAAAAATTTCCCTTTCTTCAGATATTCCAAATCTTTTTACACTATGAAGCTAAAACACCTGTCATCTAGTTGGGCCCTAGAAACTACTGACTCACAACCGTCTCTGTCTTAAATTAGGTTCAACTGCCTAAAAAAGCCTAGCTAGAGTTCTATGGCTATGAAATGAAGACATTTTTGTCTTCTGAATAAGAATAAGATTATACAGGTACCAATCTGTGGAAGCTAGCAAAGTATTTGCATTTTATTACTATGGAGCCATAAGTTTTAATTAATACAATCTTATTAGCCAATTTGCAAGGGGGCTGGATCAGCTATGCTATGTAATCAGTGGTACAGGTGCTGAAACAGGTATTCCCTCATTTTGATCTTGATTTACTTTTGTACAGATTTAAATAAGTTCCTTCTTTTGTTGCAAAGGATTACTAAAAACTCACATGCTTTCATTAATATGAAGAGAACAACATAAATTAGATGTGAACTCTGTTTATTTCCACAAACATACTACATAAAAACATTAGATTTGCAGTAACATGGCCCCGTAAGGAATTCTACTAACTCCTAACTGTCAGAAAAGAGTTTGGAGTTTGGTTAAATATATTTTAGCTCTGAAGTGACACATTTTGCCAAATAAGAACTGTGTAATTGTTTGAATCAGCTACTTTACTATTTAATAATAAAACAATTACATCTACTCTAGGGAGATTCCAAAATAACATTTTTCTTGTAACATGCAAGACCTCTTGTTTTGCAGTTGTAAAAAGATTGTTGTCCGATTATAGTTTTGTACCTGTTGAGATGCTGTAGCTGCTCTCTGTTCTGCCTGTGTTAGTCGCCTTTGAAGTCGGTTGACTTTTTCTTGATGCTCCATCATTAGTTTTTCATTCTGTATAAGTGAAAGATGTTATTACAACTATAAGTTTCATGTATATTGCAGTGAGAAAACTGGGAGCAAAAGGAGATTTGTCAATGACATATACTGAAACTATTTTACATCTACAAGACACGAAATAAAAAACACGTGTGATTCTGAATAATTTCCAGCTTGCAAACATTATATAAAAGCAAAAATCCTCTTCTACATTTTTCATTGTACACATTTTCTATACAAAGTAGACTTCAAATCAAGTTACATTAATGTCAATATCTGTCACTTAGACATCTCATGAAAGTTGGCATTTTTGGAAAATTAGAAAGGAAATTATCAAGTAAGAAATTTTCAACTCATAGCATTTTTCACAATTTTTATATGTCTGAACTGTTCCATGCCCTTCCCACCACCATCTGCAGTTTCCAGAGGAGGTTCATAGCTGCAGCCCAGCCTCTGATAGCCCTTCTGCTTGGTACCAGATAATTCACTCCAAAGCGGTGGGAAAAAAATGCTCAGACAATGCTTTATAACAATGACATTGGTGGCAACTAATTAATTATGTTCAGTAGGCCACTGTGTAAAACTAAGCAAATAAAATATTGAACCTTAACTGTTAAAGTAACTAGGCTGGGTAGAACTGTAGATACTACTCATAGCAGAAAGGAAATTAGTGGATAAGAAATTTTCCATTCTTCAGCTTAGTGTCCATCACAATTCTCATACACATGGGATGTAGCTAGCATTGAATGGACACTAAGCTGAAGAATGGAAGCATCAGAAAAGTGAACATAAGAAATAGGAAAGGAATTTCTTTCTGAAATTCTCAATGGCCAGGCTATATCTGGACTACTACCTGCAGCATCTTTGTGTCAAAAGAGGCATCTGCAGAGATTGAATGTCTGCTGGATAGTATTTGATAAAGGAGTTAGCTGATGATCACATAGCTGCTTTGCAGATCTGTGCAGTGGAAGGGCACACTCTTTTGGCCCATAAGGTTGCTATGGATCTTGTAAGGAGCCGCCTTGATTCTTTCTGAAACAGGTGTTCTAGATGGCTTGTATGCCTCAGTATTGTATAGTTTGATCCATCTAGTAAGAGTTTGGACACATTAAATATTTGGCACTTTGTGATGAAAATAAATGAATAGGAAGCCTGACCTCTTTGTGAGCTGTGCACACTTGATGTATATTTTCAGTGTTTGTCTGACATCAAGGCTACGTCTAGACTGGCCCCCTTTGCCGGAGAAGGCATGCAAAGGAGGCCAGTAGGAATTGCAAATGAAGCGGGGATTTACATTT
>JANRFK010001234.1:38621925-38651930 GCA_030068395.1 Apalone spinifera
TAAAGTTTGACTACATTTATTTCAGAAGCATTTTGGCTGTAAAGCAGTGTAATTGCTAAGTTTTATAGGTTATTAGTCTTTTTCTATGAAGTATCTTACACATGTGTATCCTGTACACACACAGTCTAGTCCTTGCTGTGGATGGCTCCTTTGCCTCTCTTCACCTGAGTTGTATCTTCTGTATTGCATTCCCTAAGAGGTACAATACAGAATCCGACCCATTATTCATTTCCTTGGCAAGAAATGGAAATTTTATCACTTCTAGTATTTTCTTGTATCATTCATGCTGCTCTGAACTTTTTGTCCCAATATGAGACACAGACAAGCAGAAAAATTCAGAGTATATGAGAACACTTCTCATATAAATCTGTTAAATCATTCAACTCCCTCTGTTTCATTACATGATGTATGATTCATTTGTACAGTTACCCATGGATCAGTATTACAGTATGCTCCAAACTCTCAAGACAAATAATTAGCCAATATCTGTGTCTTCAATGACAGAGCAATTTACTGGCATGTAAATAGTAATACTTAGGGATGATCTATTAGAACTGTGTCTAATTTAACCATCCTTATGGGATAAGACAGATATGAGTACTACTGAAATCTTTCTTGAGATACTCTATTCATTATTGTATATGCAGCAGATCTACATGAGCAGAGAAAGAAAAGGGTACAAATAATGACAATTAATTTATCTTTAAGAATAGCTAGTTGCAAATAGGGATGTTAGCTATCAGTTAACTGAATAGTCGACTAACAGCATGGCTAGTCAATTGTTTTATAGTCCCCGGGAATGGGACCAGCAGCCAGTGCAATCCAGCCCCACTCCAGGGGAGCTCCCTGCCACCCTGCACTGCTGCCTCTGTATCACGGCGTGCTAGGTGGGAGCCGGTCCATTAGAGGAGACAGTTTAAAAACCAGCTCCCCTCATGGACTGGCTGCCTGCGGCCCCTGTCCACCGGGGGGAGGGGGAGGGGGCGGGGTCTGAGCTGCCCCCAGACAGAGGATACTGCTGGGGAGGGAGTGGGGAGAGACTGCTGCGAAGCAGCCTCTGTCCACGGTGGGGCTGGTGTATCCCCCATGCAGACAGGGGCTGTAGCTGGAGCAGCCTTCGTCTGTGGCCAGCACTAGCACGGCCTCAGAGAGAGGCAGCTTCGGGACAGCAGCTGATCCATAGGGAGTCCTAGTCCCCCATGGACAAGGGCTGCTGCCAGAGCAGCCTCTGCCAATAATGAGCCTGAGACACAAAGGCGGCACTGTGGAGCCAGTGTTTGGGGGGGGAGGAGGGGAGACTGCCTTTTAAGCCAGCTCCCCCCAACATCGGCTCCTGCTTCCTCCCCAACCCTTGCTGCCAAGGAGGGGAGGGGCAATGTGAGTAGTTGACTAGATAAACCAATAAGCCTACGTTTATTGATTAATTGACTACTTGTTCATATCCTTACTAGAAATATCTCCCATTCAGTTCATGTAATGTAGAACACAAAAGTAAAAGAAGCTATAGTTAACCTCTAAAAATTGTAAATAATTCCTTTTGTCCAAAAGTTTTAATTTTCAACAGAGAACTTACTAAAAGAGAATTCCCCATTCGCAAAATTGCTTACGAGTGATAGTGTAAATTTGTCAGTCCTACTAAAAGTCTAAAATATTTTTTCTTATGTCAGCTTACTTACAAGAAATCATATCTAGTCCAAATTATTTTATTTTTAAAAGTGGATGGTTCGTAACAGTGGAGTATTTTAGCTCATATGGGAATAATTTTTTCAGTGGTTTTGATCACTGTATGCAGTTGTTTCTTATCTCATTGCTTCTTATAAACAGAATGCACTGTAATAGATAAATACAAATGGACATATGTCAATGTAACAAAAAGGTATTCAAAAGTTTTCTGATCAATAATAGTTATTTTGAACACAGTCCAGAACATACCATTTGAAGAGCAGAAAGTTCTTCTGTTAATCGAGATATCTGTATATTGTAATGTTTCCTTGCATTCTCTACCTGCAATTAAAAAGATATTTTACTAAATCTGCCCATACTATTTTTCTATCCTATTATGCATGTTTCTGCGACTGGAACTGCTGACAGATACGGACCATTACTGTACACTACCATATGAAATATGGCTTTTATCCATGGAATACTGATGCTAAATAACCTGTGCCCTGGTATTTCTGAGGAGATGTTTAATAACAAATTGCCTCTAGAGAGGAAACTGAGATTCCTCAAGAACACTGTATTAGAGTTAAAAATAAATATACTAAGATAACACAAACAAAAGGGTATTTTTCAATACTTTGTCCTCTAGATTTTAGAGGAAAGAGAAAAAAGACTGAGAAAGTAGTTAAGGGTAATGAGAACAAAAGTTATTAATTAGGTGTATTTGATGATAGGGATGTGGTGGAGATGGAGCCGCTGTCTGATAATCTTACAAATACTGCATGTAACCTAGTTAGGGAGACAAAACTATGAAAAAGTTAGTGCCATGCTTTTTATATGCATTTACTGCTTTACTTCAATGGAGGCAGCTGGAAGAACAAGCAGGAACACCACAGAATAACTGCCCCAGATAAGAACATCCTGACATAGCCCTGAAAGACAATGGGGAAAGCTATTACTTGAGGATGCTATATCCTGTGACCAACCCAAAGTTAGCACTGGCAAAACAGTTGTGTAAGAACTAACACATCAAAGGGCTATAAATAGATAAAAAATAATTTGTTTTCCAAGGAAGGTAATGAAAAGGACTCAATAACTTTTTAAAAGGACACTTCCTGAAGCAGGAGAGATAAATTGGTTTGTGAATTAAGGGACAAGACTGTGACCCAAACCCCAGCACTCTCAAAGGATATATAGGAACTAAGGACCTAGCAGGATCCACTTGTGGTAGATGGCTAGATGCCTAGAAAGCTAGAGGGGACATGATAGCAGTTGTAAAGTATCTAAAAGGGTATTATAAGGAGGAAGGAGAAAAAAAAGTTCTCCTTGGCCTCTGAGGATAGGACAAGAAGCGGTGGGATTAAATTGCAGCAAGGGAGGTTTAGGTTGGACATTAGGAAAAACTTCCTGCCAGTCAGGGTGGTAAAGATGTGTTTATAGTGTTCTCTCTTCTCCAACAAACACAGTCTGTGTCTTCCATGGAATGAGCAGCAAGGCTTTCGGTGCCCTATGAAGTTTGGAGGGGCTATAAACATTTTTAGCTTTCATAAATAAAACATTAATACATTATAGTGTAATTATTACCTACCTATTGGTTACCAGCAAAAAGCTGTTATTATCCAGAAATTGCCAATAAGTGTAAGGCAGGTTTATGGGAATGCAGGCAAGAGAGGAAGCTCTGGGGTATGCCTTCTGTGGCTGCAGCCCTGCAAATCTGTCTGTGGCTGGTGCTTGGCATGACCCAGTACATCATTTCCTTGCCACAGCTCTATAATTCTTCCTTTTCTACCTGAATTCAATTAAAGAACTCCAAGCAGAGGGGAGGAAGGGAGGATAGTGGAGCACCCACAGGGAGACACATCTTGAAGAACCATCGTTACTGCACAGGGTGAGTAACTTCTTCTCCACTGAGTGGTGTCCCTGTGGGTGCTCCATTTAGGTGACTTAGCAGCAGTATGCAATGCACCAGATGGTGGTGGGCATTGGAGTAATTCATGTAGCATCTGCCAGAGATGTGGCGGGTAGGAGTCTTTTTAGTAGGGTGGAATATTGTGCGAAGGTGTGATGGGAGGACCATGTAGCTGCTCTACAAATGTCTGCCAACGGTATGTTATGTAGGAAGGCCGTTGTTGTGGCCATTGCACATGTGGAGTGAGCCCTGATAATCTGTGGTGGCTGCTTCCCACAAAGTTCATAAACTGTGTATATGCAGCTAGCAATCCATTTGGATATATGTTGTGCCAAGATGGCTATTCCTCTATATGGCCCAGACCAAGAGATGTACAGTCTGTCTGACTTTCTGGTCTCTTTGGTTCTATCAAAGTAAAACCCAATAGCTCGTCTTGCATCCAATGTGTGCAAGATGGACTCTTTGGAGAAGGTATGAGGTGAAGAAAAATATGAAGGTAAGTAGGTGGGTTCGTTTAGGTGGAAGTCAGACATGACCTTGGGAAGGAACTTGGGGTGGGGCCCGAGTATAACTTTATCCTTAGTCAATGTAGTGAAAGGTGGATCGGCCATGAGGGCTGCAATTTTGCCTACATTTTGCTGATGTTATTGCCACTATGTAGGCCACCTTCATGGACAGGTATTGTGGGGTCGTAGTGGCTAGTAGTTCAAAAGGTGGCCCGGTGAGTGTGTCGAGAACAAGGTTCAAGTCCCAGTGTGGCACCGGGGGGAGTTTCAGAGTTTTGATATTTCAGGTGGCATGTTTTGCTGTGATGTTGCATTAGGAGATGCAGTACTATGGGTGAGGGGAATAGGTTAATTTATTGAAAGGTAGTGCAGATATGGAACTAGGGTTGTCTAGGCCAGGCAGGAGCTATCAGCAATACTGTGGCCTGATCAGAGCATATTTTGTTGTTCAGTCTGGAGAATAGAGAGATTGGTGGAAAAGTGTAGAGTAGGGAGTGGTTCAGGAATGGTGAAGGCATCCCCCTCCAATCTCTTGGACTGCCCTGCTCGGGAGCAGAACCTGTGAAATTTGCAGTTGAGTACTGTTGCAAAGACGTCTAAAGAGGAAGAGGGAAAAAAAAAAAACCCCTGAGAAGAGAACACTGGTGTTGATATCCCACTCGTGTTGTTATGAAAAGTATCTGCTCAGTTTTTCAGCCCTTGCATTCTGCTGTCCTGGTATATATGTGGTAGTTAGAGTTAAATGGTTCCTGATACACCAGTTTCAAAATGTGATTACTTCTGCACATAGCGAGCATGATCGGGCATCCCCGTCGATTGACGTAAAACATGGAGTGTGTTGTCCATGAGTACATCAATAGTTTCCCAAGGAAGTAAGCACATGGTCTGCACATGGTCTGCAAATGGCCCTGAGCTCCAGGATGTTGATATGAAGGTGCATCTTCCATGGGGACCATCTGCCCTGTACTGACATTGTGCCACAATGGGCTCCCCAGCACAGAAGTGATGCATCCATCATGATCAATACTGACGTGTCTGGGCGATGGAAGGGTATGCTGGCCAGTAGGTTGGTTGGAGAAGTCCATCTGTCAAGAGATTGTAGAAATGGCAGTGGAAGCGTGAGGTGCTTTGAGAGGCTGTGTCGATTTGGAATGTAGACAGTTGCAAGCCAATACTGTAGTCAGTGCGTATGTAGCCTGGTGAATAGGACTAGAAAGGTTGTAGCTGCCATGAATCCCAGTATTTGGAGACACGTGTGGGCTGTGGTAAAGAAAGTATGCTTGCCACCCTCTTCCCCCCCTCCCCCGTAAGGTTGCATAGCGCCTTGAATCTTTGCGATGGCAGGTAGGCCCTTGCTGTCACTGAATCTAGAAGTGCCCCAATAAATTCTATCTTTTGAGTAGGCTATATGGTGGACTTGTGGATATTGATAAGTAGGCCAAGTCGGGAAAAGCATTCTCTGGTAGTGTTGTCATGGCTAGAGTTCATTGATGTGTGGATCCCTTGATTGAACAGTCATTGAGGTAGAGAAAGATAGTGACATATTGTCTTCTGAGAAAGACGCTAGCTGTTGTCACAGCCTTCGAGAACGCTCGAGGGGCCGAGGAAAGACCAAAGGGGAGGACCCAGTATTGGTAGTGATCTTGACCTACCACAAATCTGAGAAATCTCCTGTGACCAGGATGGATGGTTACATGAAAATATGCATCCTGAAGGTCAAGGGCAGAGAACTTGTCCCCTTTGTCCAGTGCGGGTATGATAGTTCTAAGGATCACCATTCTGAATTTTCTGTTGAGGATGAACTTGTTGAGTTTCCTGAGATCCAAAATTGGTCTCAAGCCCCGTTTTCTTGGCTGTTAGGAAATAGTTGAAATAGAACCCTCTTCCCCAATGTTCTGTGGGAACCGGTTCTATTGTCCCTAGGTAAGTAGCTTTTGTATTCTGCTTATAACAGGGGCTCGTGAGATGGGTCTCTGAAGAGGGACAGGGTAGGGGGATGGTAGGTGGTATAGAAGATGTAAAGGGGATTGTGTAGCCCGATTTGATAATCTCCAGGACCCACTTGTCTGTAAGTAATGTGGGCCCATTCTTGGTAGAAGGGTCTCAGGCAGTGATGGAAGATGATATTTGGATGCACTGGATCTACGGGCTGGTTGCTCAGACCCCCAACCAAGAAATTTGCTGTTTGTGTGAAGTCGACTGAGCATTAGAGACTGATTCTGCTGAGTCGTCGTCCTGTTGGAGCGTTGTTTGGGCCTGTTGTCCTATGGCCTCTGCTGTTGTCTATAATAGTTGTAGTCCCTTAGCCTTTAGTAGGGGATGTATTTGCATCTCATAAGGTGGAGTATACATCCCCGGAGTGCAGACTTTAGTATGAGAGTCCTTCAGTGAGTGTTGCACTTCATCTGTCTTCGTGGTGAACAGTAGGTATCTATCAAAGGGGAGATCCTCCGCCTTAGATTGTAATTCTTTTGGGACTCCTAATGATTGTAGCCAAGGGTCTGTCTAGACTACAGGCTTTTGTCAATAGAGGTTTTGTCAACAGATACTGTCGACAAAGCTTCTGTCGACAAAGCAAAGTGCTTTGTCGACATGAGAGCGTAGACGCAAAGGACAGTGTAGATGCAATAACGCCTTCTGTCGAAAGAACTGTCGACCGAAGGCGTTATTCCTTGTAGAATGAGGTTTACCGCCGTCGACAAAACTGCCAAGTTCTGTCAATGTTATGTCCACATTTGTGGGGGTATTGTAGTTGGGGGTAGTGTAGACAGGGGTATAGTTTTGTCGACAAAAGTCCACTTTTGTCAACAAAACCCTGTAGTCTAGACACACCCCAAGAGACCCTATGCATTACTATTGTGGTAGCTGTGGACCTATATGCTGTGTCAGCCACATACATTGCAGTCTAGAAGGCAGTTTTTGCTATGGATAGGCCCTCCTTGATAATGGTCTGCAGGTGTAGTCTCTTGCTCTCAGGAAGATCCTGTACCAGATCCTGTAGTCTAGAATAGTTGGCGTGATTGTAGTTAGCCAGGATGGCTGTGTAATTCGATATTCTAAATTGGAGGGTGGCAGAAGAGTATACCTTCAGGCTGAAGATATCTAGCTGCTTATGTTCCTTGTCCTGAGGTGTAGATTTAAATTGTGGGTGTTTGGACTTGTGATTAACTGAGTCTACGTCTAGTGAATTTGGTTGGGGATGTGAGAAGAGGAAGTCTATGCCTTTTGCTGGGACACAATATTTTCTGTCTGCTCTGTGATTGGTTGAGGGGGAGGGAGGAGGAGGCTGGAGTTTGCAAAAGCACCTCCGATGGTTCCAAGATAGCTTCATTAATGGGTAAGGCTATCTTTGAGGATGCTGTCGGTTGCAGTGTCATGAGTAATTTGTATTGTTTGTTTTGAACTTCTTGGAGTGTAATGTCCTGTGATTGTGCCACTCATTAAAATAATTATTGGAATTGTTTTAGGTCGTCTGCTGGTGGAGAGGGCAATACCTGGAAATCTGCCTCGTCTGATCTAGTGGATCTGGGATCATGTGAGGAGCTCTCCGAGTCTGAGCAAGGTATGTTGTTATTGTCATTTGAATAAAATCTGTGTTATCACTGAGGGCAGATGAGATGGCAAGGAATGCACAGATATAGGCAGGGAGCATGTAGCCGTGTGTTTTGGCAATGCACGTGATGTATCTGTTGGGCGTTAGGTATGGGAGGAACGAGGTCGATACCCATAGCATGGTTCCCAAGGGGGCCACTGAGTCTGAAATTATTGTGAAGGTTAAGCCATGGGAGGTGTGACGGTTGTAGAGAATGATCTCGATAGGAGTGCCAAGAAGCCACTAATCCCAATGGGGATGACTAACACAACGAGAATCTACTCTGCTGCCCGCTGCCGTACTTGGTTCATGGTGACCGCAGCATAGGAGAGTGGGGAGCCCTTTCCGGCATGTGCCTGTGCAAGTTGGCATGAGACAACACTGGGGAGCGTGGTGAACAGGCTCCTTGTATCAGTGATGTATCTGACTGTGGGGATTTTTGTAAATGACATCTTTCGTGACGCTTTCTTGTGCTCTGGTGCCGGAGCGCGTTTGGGTTCAGGCTCCCCAAGAACGACTTGTTCAGGCAGTGCAGAAATGCCTGTGGGAGCCGGCTGTGGTGGCATTTGAGGCTTTGTCGGTGCCATTGCATTAGCGGCACAAACAGGTGCCGATCTCTGAGGCTCTGACTCTGCTCTCTTGGCTGATATGGTCCTGCATTTCTTCGCGGTGCTGGAGACTGATGGCACTGGGGAATGGGAGGCCTGGGGAGCGTACCGGGGAAGCTTATGAAACTTGAAAGCCTATGGTGGTTACACGGTGGTGAGACAGCCCTGTCAACAGGCTTTTGTTGTCCCCGTGTCTCTTCAAACGTACTCCCCCGATGGTTGTAGGGATGTCTACCAGAGGAGGTTTTCAAGCCACATTTCAGTCTTTTCTGGCTCTGGCTGTCATATTTAGGCAATGCAGGCACTTCTGTACTGCATGAGTCTCTCCAAGTCATTTAATACAGAATGCATATCCATCTGAAATAGGCATTAAGTCCCGGCATAAGTCACATTTCTGAAAGCTGGGAGAACCCCGCATGCTGATAGGAAAAAAGCCATGGCAGCAGTTTTTGTGTTTTGTTTTTTTTTAAGTAAACTTTGAAAACTGTCATTGACTGACTAAAACTATGAATTATTACTAAACTAACTATGCTATTTGTTTGTTTTCTGTCAGAAAAGGAGAAAGTTGGAAAAATAGCCTGTGAGTATCAAAAGGTAGATTCCTTTACAAGATGATATCACAGAACATTTTGTGAGCATGGTATGAATGAATGGTAAACAGTTACAAGTACAGTCTCACTCACTCACTCCTCCTACCTTCCTCTTTATATTCAATAACTGTGTTACCTCATTTACTTTCTTCATCTATTATCTCCCTCCCTCTCATCAAAAGTTGCTTCCTTTCCCCTCACACATCTTACCTCTCACCAGCAGAATGGGAAGACAGCCTCCTTCTCCTAAAATAGAAGCCTAGCTCCACCACTGCCTCTTGACATATTACTCAGTTCAAGATTTCTGTTCATTCGAATGTGCGTGTTACAGTTGTTCTTGGCTTACTAATACTTCAAAATGAAAAACAGAGTTTCTTACCCCTCTAGCAACTATGGCTCTTTGAGATGTAGCAGTCTATGTGTATCCCACAGTAAATGAGTGTGCCTCATGTATGCAATATTGTATTTTATTTTTATAGTGTCTGTCAGGGCTGCTCATGTGACCTGTGCAGCCTCATTGTTCCATGCAAAATCATAAGGACGGTAGATCATGATCTTCTTAACTCAAAAGCCTTATGTAGTTGTGGGCTCTGAAAAGTGGGATGGAGGATGGACAGTGGGATCCACACTGACAACAATAACCACAATTACCATAAATAACCATTCTTTGAAATGTTGTAATTAATGTGGATTCCACTCCAAGTGACTTGCAAGCAGTGTCCTCTCTGGATAGTGGGAGTGAGACCTTTCTGTCAGTCAGTCAGTCAGACTGAAGTATTGCTTTCCTGAACTTGGCTTCTGACCTGGCTGTCATGGCAAGAGCTTAAATGTTTAAAGCAAGTCACTGCTTACTACATATTGCAGATCTCAGACTGTTATGTTCCTTACACAGGCAGATCCTTCTACTTGTGCATTAGTGCAGTGTGCCTTGATGTTTTGAAAAAGAGGTTTGCTACACATCTACCAGATGGAAATGTACTGTGTGATCCGCTTTGAAATTCTTTGGGATGAGAAGGCTTAGCCTTTTCATAGGCCAGATATGGGCATAAAGAGGTGAAGAAACACTGTTTGCTTGATAGGAGTCTTCCTACTTTGTACGAGATTCTTCCCCTACTCCAACATTTTTTCCTCATTGAGGCTACCAAGAAGCCTAGATTGGGGCAAACATAGTAGTACTCAAATCTCACCCTTTCTTGACCTCTTTTGCAATGGATGTTATGGCCAGTGATTACCATTGCACACTAGCAGGGTTGAGTAGTCCCTCATTTATGAAGAGGAAGATAATCCTTGCTAGAAAAGATGCCACACAGCTCATAGGATTCCTCTGATATGGCTGTGTTCTTGATTTCCCGAGTCTCAAAGACATGGAAAGACAGCCTGAAAGGCTTGGTCCTTGATAAAGCAAAGCTTTGGACATGTTGAAAGTATGAAGTTTCTATTTTCATGGTACATCAAGTGTGTCCTTGGCAAAAAAAAACAGAGCTGGGATTCACATTACCACATTCACAATGAAGAACAGACTGATGTATAGCTGAACTTATCCTGAACTTGCTATACACTGTTTTAAGAAGTATTAAAATATTAACTGCTTATTTAAACTACACAAATTCAAGTAGCACTGGAAATTATGCAGAAGATTAAGCTGTAAGAGAATAACATACTTCCTTTCTAGTTCTTGCAGCAGCCTCTAGTACAAGCTGAGAAATTGCTTCTTTCATATTTTCTATCTCCCCTTCTTTTTGCTTCTCTCCCAGTAGGGCCTAGATAAAACAAATTGAAATACTTAATCATAATTACCACTTATAAAAATACTAATTTTTTTTCATTAAAAAAGTCACTGATTAAACAAAAAAAGAAATGACAGCTTGCAAAACGACATCAGAATACCACTGTTCAAGAAAAAAAAATTAGGTAACTGATGTTTGTCATTCTATTGACTATGTGAATTCAAGTATGTCAGGAAATCAATAAAACTTAGACACGAGGAAGGATGACCATCACATTGCAGCAAATATTATTTCTGGGGGCATTCTGAGCCAAAAAATTAAAATATCTACAAATATTATTTGTCAAAATAAAACTGCAAAATCACGACAGTTTTATTTATTTTTGTTAATTTATTTCAAAATACCTGTCAGCAAGTATGTCTAACAACACAGACATAAAAACTTTCCCAGAAGTAGAGAGTTTAAAAAAAACCCTGTGACAACTTATTTTCTGTTTTTTTTTTTCTCTTTTCCCCCAGAGCCCTGTTAGGACCAGACATCTCCAACCCCCTCTCCCTGCCCCCCCAGTCCCACGGGAGCATAGCTGCAGACCTCCTGCAACCAAAAATCTGTACCATCTCCCACTCAGCCCAGCTACAGTGCCACCCTGGCCCAGATACCTGCAACCCCTCCCCAGCTCAGACATCTGTCCCCCTACCCTCAGAACCCAGACAACTGCCTACTGCCCCTACAGAGCCCAAGGATCCAGATGGAGAAACAGTCTGATGTTGCTTCCCAGACTTCTGTGGAGTTTTTTGCATGCCTCTGTCTCCTTCACTCAAAGCGTGTGGTGAACTGCAGGTGCCAGGAAGAGGAAGTTACTCACCTTGGTGCAGAAACAATGGTTCTTTGAGATGTGTGTCCCCGTGACACTACTCGAAGAAGAACCAGGCCCACTGATGAGAGGAGTGATAATTGTCCCAGGGCCCAGCGATTCAAAAGAGTAATTTAAAAGATTACCTGCCACAACTCCCAGCCACCAACTCTGCCAGCTCTGGGTGGGGTTAGGGAACAATAGGGGTCTACCTCCACTTCCTGCTGGACAGCCTGCTGGGTTACCGGACTTGCTGCTGCTGCCCTGGAGCCTGGTAGGCAGTCTTTCCAGCAGCTCATTCTGCCGCAGGCTGGCATGGCTGGCTTTGGCCCTGGTCAGGCTGCCAGGGACTGCCAAGTGCTTGGGCTTCAGTCCCAGCTCCCCAGCAGCCTGTGGGCTCTGGCCCTGCTTCTGTGGGCTGTCCAGGGCTCTGACCCCATCATGCCATGGGCTGGTGGAGCCCCCGATCCCAGTCCTGCTATCACGGGCTGCTGAGAGTGCGGGCTCCTGCTCCGCAGCAGCCCACAGATTCTAGCCCTGCTTCCACGGGCTGTCTGGGGCTCTGGCCGCAGCACTGCAGGCTGTAAGGAACTGCTGCAAGCTATAGCCCCACTGCTGCAGGCTGCTAGGAGATGTCATCAGTCCCAGTCCCAGCCCCCGCCCCCTCCCACTGCTTCAGCCCAGCCCCTTCTGGATTGCCCTCCTGCCGCTAGGCTATTGGGGTTCTCTGATCCAGGAACAACCAGTTTTGGGAGGTGCAACCTGTAACTTATTCTAACAAATTTGAACTCTCTTAGCTTCATTTGCTGTTGATTACAATTCATTAAATGTGCATCAATGTAACATGTAGTCAGCACATGTAAGTCACACTACTCTGGATTTCCTTAAGACCTGGGTTTTTTTTGGACAGTACTAATCAAGTTCTTCTCATAAGCAGTTCCCCAATGATATTTTCAAGCTGAACATTCAAAAATTGATGTCTCAAAAATCACTAAGTCACTCTTGGAAAATCGTGGCCAGGATTTTTAAACAGGCTAAAGTTTTAGACATGTCTACTACATAAAACCAGGCTTTAGAATAGTTACATCATTGTCTTACCTGATTTTTTTGTAGGTTAGCTTCTTCTAAGAGTTGCATGCTGTCTCGAACTTTTACAATTGCATCATATTTTTCCTCTTCTAGATCTGTGCACTTTGTCTGTAGCTCTCTAATTTGTTTTTCTAGAGCTGTTCTCTCTGTTCTCAACTGTTCAGCATCTTGTACAGCTACACGTAATCTAAAAAAAATCAGAACACTAAGATCTCACTGGCTGAACTTAAAACTTGCTAAAACATTCATTCCTGCTCTCATATATAGAAAGTACAAATTTGCTTATAAACTATTATGCTTAAATTCTCTGGTATAAGTTTTTAATATGTCCTCCTAATCTTCTATCACTATGTCCCATATAGAAACAGAATGAAAGGAGTTAACTTTGAACATATTGTTTATAATTCAAGTGAGAAGGGTAAAGTTATTCCGAGATATCTGAGTTGTAGACTTAGTAAATGGCATGTTGCAGAACATTTTTTTGTTAATTTTTTTGTTACTTATTACCCACCTTAAATTATAATCTTTGCCAAGTCAAATTAGTTTATTATACTACTACCAAATGGTTCTAACATCAGATGTTTAACAAGAGGAACAGGTACACCTTAAAGAAACAGTTGTTTCTAAATACTCTGCTTATTTCTCTTGTCATTTTAAACCATTTTCCTTGATGAAAGCAGAGGGAGGAGTAATTGAAATATGCAGGGCTTGACAAATTATAAAATCTACTTGCCCGTGGCAAGTAGCTTGTAACCTGGAAGAGCCGGGTTTGGGCAATCTGCGCATGCGCAGAACTATCTGTGCATGTGCAGACTGCCGGACAGCGCGGTTCGGCGAGCCCTGGAAATATGGCATTACAATTTTATGTAACAGTGTTAACTCAACACACACACACACACACACACACACACACACACACACCATACATGTTGCAATTTTGTCCTGCACTCTTCTACCAATCCATGTCAATTAACATCTACCAATAATATTAGCTAGAGCTATTGTAAAACTACAAGCCTTTCCCCAGCGCTGATGCAATTTTTTGTGCATGTAAGTATCTGCATGTGTACACATATACAAACACACAGAATTGCATCAGCAATGGGAAACAACTCGTAGTTTTACACTAATTCTAACATTCTTAGTGCTTGAATCTGATTTAAGTTATTGGTTGGCACGAAAGAAGGGAGAGACAGACAGCCCAGGGATCCAGTTGGGTTCAGATCAGGCATTAAAGTGATGGTAATTATGGACCATAAATCAATGTTTTATGACTACACCTAGAGTAGTTTTTGAAGCAGTCAAGTTGTTTCTAGATATCTTCAGGATAAAATATATATCGACACAAATTACATTAATTATGGCTGGTTAATCACTTCTGGTCCAGTTTCAAACAAATAAAAAGACTACAGTGCTTAGTTCAAGCAAAAAAGTTCTTGAAAGCCACTGTTGAGGAAAATATCATGTGCACTATTTCAAGGCAGTAAGACTCTTACTGTTACAAATAGGTCTGCTTTTGTATTATCTGGTTGCTAGATTCTTTAGCTATGATGATTTTGCTAGCCATGGAGCAGGGACCAAGAAACATGCATCTGTTTTATTTCTTCTAAGGTGATAGTTTCTAAATACTTCAAAAACAAAACACATGCATCTGTTTTATTTCTTCTAAGGTGATAGTTTCTAAATACTTCAAAAACAAAAACAAAACAAAATACTTCAAAAACAAAAAAAACCCCTTCAGTTATCAAGTCATCTGAGAAACAGTTGATGATTAAAACAATTTAGTTTAAAATTCTAGCCCCAAATTAATTTATTTAGCCAAGTTATCATCTGGTTAAAAAGGGAGCAGTAAAGGGGAAAGAAAAGAGATTGTAATGGAAATCCTTAATCATTCTGAAGTATATTAGCATGCAATACTATAATTAAAATAATATCCTCTTTGTTTAGTTATTCAAGAAAACTTTATCACTGATATTTACCATTAAAAAAAAACAAACAAAAAAACCCATGTTTGCTCTATTGTGCTATTAGTGTCTCTACTAGGGATGTTAAATATCACTTAATCGAATAGTCGAGTAACCTCATGTATTCTTACCAGTTACTTGACTATTCTATAGACCCCAGAGATGGCTCTGGCCCCCCTCCGCGCTGCTGCATCTGTGGCAGGGCTATCACATATCAGAGGCAGCAGGGTGCAGGGCTATCACATATCAGAGGCAGCAGTGTGTAGGATTTCAGGCGGGAGCTAGCTCCCCTCGCAGACTGGCTGCCTATCACCCTGCGCTGCCACCTCTCATATGTGATAGCAGTCCCAGTATGGGAGGGAGAGGAGATCTGAGCACCTGGACCCAGCATAAGCCAGGACTGAGCAGGGCTGCCTGCTCACATACCTCCTAATAACACTAACTGCAGAGCCACAGCTGGGGTAGGTCCCAGACCCATCGCAAGCCAGGACTGAGACAGGTTGCTGGCCAGCTTGCTAAAAAGTTTTCTAGCGGAGAGGCGGAGGAAATGTGTATAATCGACTACATTATTACATCCCTAGTCCCTACGAGGGACAACAGATACAAAATGATACTTGAACCAACTTTTACTTGTCTTAATGTGGCTGTATACATCTAAAAGGTGGACAATTTAAGAGAATACTTTCAAACTGAAGCTTGAAGCTTTCGGGGTATTACTCTAGCTAATGTTAATAAAATTAGTTAAACTCGTGACCTATGCACAGACTAAGAAGTCACTGGCAAAACTGACACGAGAAAGACGAAGTAATCTGTGGTCTTCTAGCTTTTACTCAGGTGAGAAGGAAGACAAGAAGCTACTCTGAGAAGGTAGGGGTAAAGAAGCAGATAAAATATGAGTAATCTATGATAAATATAATCTGTAAGTAAAAATATATTCAGAGAACTACATCACTCAAAACTATAGAACACAAGCATTTAAAAGAAAACCTCAGTTTTCATTACACTTCTAGAAATATCATCAGTCACATTCAACAGAATCATTCATCTGTTTACCTTGTCTCCAATTGTTTTATGCTTGATTGTAACTGCTGCAAGCGTTTGTCTGATGCTTCCTCTTTCTCCCGAGCAGATATTACATCTTCTTCCTAGAAATCATAGCAATTACTCAGACATTTTCTTTTGAACTCTGCTTGAGCACAAAAAAATGAAATATTCTAGATGGAAACAAATTTTTTAAAAATTATTTAAGTTTCATGTTTGCAATAGGATAGGGGTTGGCAATCTTTCTCAAGTGGCATGCCAAGACTTAACCCTCCTACCCTGACCCATGCCACTCTCGTGGATGGGGGAAGGGCTTTCTCCACCGTGCACCCTGTGAACTACCTGGCTCAATACTAATCTTTTCACAGACCACCAGTTGCTAATGGAAACTGACCGTTAATTACATAATTGCTAGTACTGCAGCTAGGGAGAATAGTTTAATTTAAATTATTAAACAGACTAAGCATTTTAACTCTCTCATGATAATTTATCAACACAAAAGGTTTCAATGCTTTATTTATGGCAGGAGTGGGGAATTTCTTTTGGTCAGGGGCCACTGACCCACAGATAAATCAGTTGGGGACCAGTGTTCCCTCGATGCTGCGCGGCAGTACAGCTTCACAGGTGATTAATCAGCACTACCTAGTCAGAGGCTCAGGGCTCCCTGCATGGAGCTGACTAACTGGGCAGGGTTGATGAATCACTTGTGAAGCTGTGCTGCCCCACAGCTTAGAGGGAACACTGCTGGGGACTGCACAAGTAAGAAGCAAAATCCTCCTACAAAAACCCCTAACCCTCACTGATGTGCTCCCAACTGAGACAGCTTACTCCTCTGCTCCTCTTACAGGGCAAGGGGAAGGGACAGGTTCTGGGCTTCCCATAAGCCAGATTTACTTTTATAGGGTTCCAGAGTTAGTCGATTTTATAGACCCCCTTAGGTTGTGAGATGAGGACAAAAATGAGGGGTTCAGTGTGAGGGACAGGGCTGTCAGCGAGTGGGATAGGGATGCAGGATGTGGGAAGGAGGTGGAGCGCAGAAGGAAGAAGAGGTTATGAGGTCTGGGTAGGAGGTAGGGTGCAGAAGCAGGCTGGGATAGGGGGCCTGGACAAGGGGAGGAAGCAAGATCAAGGGAGAGTGAAGTGTGTAGCCAGGCAGGAGAGTGCAGGAGCAATGGTGGATGCAGGAGCAGGGTGGAGGTAGGGTATCTGGCCAGGAGGGAGGGTGTCGGCACAAGCTGGGGTTGCAGGGTCTTGGCAGGGGGAGAAGAGTGAATGAGGAGGATTGAGGTGAAGGGGGTCTGGGAATGAGAGGGGACACTTACCCACGCTTTGCACCTCCTGGCAGTAGGGAAAGCGAGTTCATCCCCGCTCATGGGGTGGGGAGCCCACGCAGCCAGGAGGCTGCAAAGCATCAGCTCTGTCTTTCTACTGGGAGGCATGGGGGGGGTGGAGGGGAGGTGAAGAAAGCCCTGACCCTGCCAGACCAGCTTGCGGAGAACAGCAGAGCCAGCAGCTCTGTGCGCTGCCACTCCCCCAGGAGTGGGGGGGAGAGGAGGGGAGAAAAGAGAGTGGCAGTGCATGGAGTGCACCTGCTGGGCTCTGTGCGGCCCCTGCTGGGGCTGAAGCAGCTGCTTCAAGGCACTGAGGTCCAGGAGCGGCTCTACTGGTTTTTATGGCTGTCTCGAACCCACTTGGCGCCCCCCTCCTCCGGGCAGCAGCAGCTGCTGTAAGAAAGAACAAACAGCAGCCTGGAGATGAACTGGGCGCTGCAACTGCCCAGTTGCAGTGCAGACAGGGCCCCATGCACCAGAGGCAGTCCTGCGGCAGGGACGGAGGGAGCCACAGAGTGCACAGTGGTGGAGCAAAGGGTGGTGAGGACTCACTGGCGGCAGTGTGCACCGCACTGGAATTGGGGAATGTGGTGGTGTGAGCCGTTGCGGGTTCAGGGGCACCTCTGAGTGCCCAGCTGCTGTGTGTGCAGCTTAACCTGCTGCCAGGAAAGAGGGAAGGCGCGAGCAGCAGATTAGGCTGTGTGCACAATGGCTGGGTGCTCAGAGGTGCCCCTGAGCCAGCTATGGCTGCGCATGCCGCTCAAAATCAGCACGCGTACTGTATGTTGCCAACCCCTGCAATAGGATAGTCAATTAAAACCTTCAGTTATTCTAGAATACCTTTCTCTCCATCTGGACTTGAAGGTCTGCTAACAGTTTTGTCATTTCATCAACTTTAGCAGTTGCTGTTCTCACATCTACTTTGGCTTGCCTGGATATAAAGATACCCCTCAATTAATTACATTTATCCGATTGTGAAAAAACCCCAGAACTTAACAGATGCTTTATAAAATCATGTGAAGTCGACCATATCATCAAAACTTTTCACACATGGACAGCAGCAGCAGCTACTGACTGTTAGGTGGAAGAGATTCGAAAGGACACCAAATAGGAGGAACATAAGCCATTGTACTGCTGAATAAAAGTTTGTAGAGGACTCCATAACCAAAATTTTCTGAAGTGAGTTGATGATTTTGGGCTCCTCAAATTTCTGAGTTCTCAACTTGAGATATTTTAAAGGGGTTTGTTTTTCAGAAGTTGAAGGCTCAGGACTTTCTGAAAATCAAGCCCCCTTAATAGGTTTCAAATTGGGTACCCAAAATCATTAGCCATTTTCAAAAATCTCAGTGTTTATGCTTCAGAATATAGACAGGTTTGGCTGGGATGGAGCAGGAAGGGGAAGATAAACTGGAGTAGGGTCAAAGGATGGTAGTTATGCAGTTTTCCCCAGTGGAAATAAAGCAACTCTACCCTTACTCTGATTTAGGACAGGAGAAACAACACAGATGCCTTCCTCCTTTACCCAGTTTGCTGGGCTACATTTAAACCAGTCACAGAAAAAAAAAAACCAAAACAAAACAAAAAACCACAACAACACTAAGATTGCAAAGTCATATCTTGAAAAGTAGAAAATGGCATAATTAAAACTGCAAGTGTCTCTCTTTCTGGTTCCTTAACCTAGCCTCTTTGCCCAGCCAGTCTCAGGTCCCACTCTATCCCCAAAACTCTGCTTTTTTGTCTGTCTTCCCTTCCTACCTACCCCATCTCCCAGTGCCAGTTTCCTTGCCCAACCAGTCTCAGCCTCCTCACCATGTTGTTCTCAGTCTCACCATACTCCTGGTCCTAGCCTACTCCTCTTCCTCTTCCCAGGTTTGGCTTTTATCCCCTCTGCATTTGAATCAGATGGCTTCCTACTCCACATTACCTAAATGCCAGCTGGAAGAGACAAGGTCCCTGCACTTAGTCCCAACCCTGAGCACTTGAAAGCACCTCTGTTACAGGAAAAGAGTTGCATCCTGCGGGAAGATGCAGAGGGTTTCACCAGGAACACGGAGTTGGGGTGTTGGAGGAAGTGGGCCCTGACTAGGAGGTGCATACCTAGGCGATTCTGGACTAGTAGCTCTGCAGGACCCTGAGGCAGGCTTCCTGCCCACAGCAGTCCCAGGCTGCTGAAAATGGCTGTCTGCCTGTGACTCTGCTTTGGGCACCAGAGGGTAGGGAGAGGCTTCGTGTGCTGCCTCCGCTCCCCTAGCTCAACTTCTCAGCTCCTATTGGCTGGAAACTGGCTAATAGGAACTGAGAAATTTTTCTGACATGTGGGAACAGCATGCAAAGCCTCCCCCCCCAGTGTCCAGAGCAGAGAGCAGAGAGCAGCCAGCTGCTTAAAGCAGGGGGTTGCTCTGAAGTGGCTGGCCACTCTATGCCTGAGGGTCCCATCATTGTGGCCTACTAGCTGGATCCGGTGGCTTGGCAGGCCTGATCCGGTCTGTGGGACATATCTTGCCCTTCTCTGTCTTAATGGCTCTTTCACATGTTCAATGTTATGCTAATAGATTTGTCAAGCTGGAAGGCTTTTCACTTCTAAGTTAACAGATCCACCTTGTGGGAAGAGTCACCAGTCTGCAAGCAGCAACAGTGTGCTTTGGGAGCCTTTGGGAATGGTCAGAACAGGGATAGGTCACGCTTTTCCTGGCCTCTTATACCCACCACCCATGAGCACAAGCATCAACTATGACCATGCTTCACAATGTACTGCTCACTGACATACGTAGAGTGGCAGCTTGGAGTTTGGTTCACAACTGCTCCATTATGCTCTGGTATAAGACTGTGATGGATGACTAATCCATTGAGGCTATCCTATGTTAACGTGGTTCACCAACTTCTTGCACCCTCTTTCTGTCTAGGCACACCATGACTCTCTGCCCCCAGCCCAGAGCCATAGCAAGGGTGGGGAAAGTGGGGCACTTGCCCCAGGCACAGTACATTTAGGGGCACAAAATTAAAAATTAGAAAGTGAAAATATTATTTCATTTATATCTTTACTATCATTTATTTGCAATCTCAATATATGTGAAATTAACAACATAGGCAATAAATACAAATACTACAGAAAATAAGCATTTTATCATTTTTCAGGGGGCAGTTCAGTAGCTTGCCCCCGGCACAGAAAACCTTAGTTTTGGCTCTGCCTCAGCCGAGCAGTACTGGGGTCATGGACCTTGGTGGGTGTGCTTTGGGCTCCTATGAGAGTGAAAGGGGTAGAGAAAGGGACACGGGGGAGGGGATAGCCTCCCTGGGTGGCCAGATCACTAGCTTGTGCTCTTGTGGAAAGGGTATCTCCAGAAGAGGAGACAGGCCCAATAACAGACTAAAACCCCCAGACATCCGACCAGTGGAGATGGTCTTGGCCTACCCCTTAATTCTTTCCACTACAGCAACCAATACTTTAGGAATCTTCCTGAACAACTTAGGGTAGGGCTCTATGTAAATTAAGGGTACGAAGGCTCTATTCTCTCTGAAGTATCTTGCTTTAGAAAGAAGATAGGTATGTGTATGGGTTGGTTATGATGAAAGTGGGAAGCCATACTTGGCTGAAACATGGGAGACAAATGCACTGAAACTTTGTGCTTATGAAATGTGGTGAAAGGGCAGTCAATCATCATGGCCTTCAATTTATTCATTCTTCTTGTAGCAATAACAGTTATCAGAAAAGTAACCTTAGCATTTGTGGCTGGGTCTCCATGGCAGCAAGAAGGCCAGTGGTTAGGTGTGGAATTAGCTAGCAGGACGAGGGTAAAGGACCCTGCTACTGGTGTCCCTGACCTAAAAACTTCAGCCTACTATATTAGTAGAGTATTTACGTTTGGGGCATGGTCCCAAGAGTCCAGGTTTCTCACTTTGTTAGGAGTCTAGCAGGTTCCCCCATTTGTCCCAGGGGTTGGGGTGGAGGCTTACTTGCTCTGGTGGCTGGCCAAATGCATAGGCGTTAATTCCTGTCCTGCACACTGCAGAACCAGGCTCCTGGCTCTTTGCTGGTCAGCCCCTAACTGAGCCAGGTGCCTTCCTTTTATCCTCCCTCAGGCCTAGCAGTAGCTGCAGGTAAAGCAGGGCAGGGCTAGCTGAGCCATAAGGCTTTGTTTAACCCCTGTAATGCCAGGCCCCCCTTTTTTCAACTCCCTCACAACCTTGAACAGGATAGCACTACATGAGGCCCTTCCAGAATCATACAGTCAGCAGGTGAGCACAGACTGATTACCCTACCATAGGGGCTGCAAGTAAAGAGCACTGGTGGTCCACATTAGGAATGTTAAAATGTGTTTATTTTTGTAAATGTTTCTTTACGTGTGGCATTGCGGGAAGGTTAACCGATGAGCTCATGCTCATCAGTTAACCATTTGTTACACTATTATATCTCTAGTCTATATTTTCACTTTAATGGAGATTAAATGAATCTTGATGGCTCCAGGGACAGGAAGCAGTCCAAGAGAAGAGGAATAAGCTCAGGAATAGGACATTTCTCTTGACCCCAACAGGGAAAGAACATTTCTTTTCTGAATTTGTACCCTTATACAACATGTATTAACATTAAAAAGGCAGAACAAGAACTGGAAGAAGACTATCATGTTAAAAATTACAATACATTTCTCCTTATCTATTTATCTTCCCATAAATACTGGATCTGTTTTCAACAAGGATTGCTTAAAGGTTTGTTGTTTGTTTGGTCAGACCTACACCATGTTGCCCCTTTTGTGTTTCTGGTTCTAATACAGTTGTGTTGATGTATTTATGTATCTGTTTATCCATCTCTAACAAGGCAACACAAAACTAAAAATGCGTTTATTCCCACAAAGCACAACAGAAGTGAGAACAATATGCACATTTTCAGACATAGGTGAATTTTTAACAGAAGTGATAACTTAGTAGTGACAGAGCACTTTGAGGCACTTAAAACATAGTTTTATATAGCGCTTTTCATTAGTAGGTAATACTTTCTTGCCAGTTTCCTCAAGCAGAATTTCTTGGTTCAGAAAAATAATTTTTCTAGTAAAACTGAACAGAACACATCATGTTACAGATGAAAGCTTTATAGAAATTTGATGTGTGCAAAATCCATTTGTCTGAAACTAGGCCTTGTTATCCTGAGCTTTGGAACTTCCTGATCCGACACCCAGATGACTGGACAGGTGCCAAACAAGGGAGTGCGCCAGACAAGGTGAAATCATTTCCAACCCCTCTGCTGCAAGCGTCCAGGGTCTCCTGAAGCACTGGCAGCCTCCCAGCTAGGCTCCCCACCTTGCTGCTGGTCCTGGCTCTCAGGCTCCCTTCATGCCTGCAGACCGCCACTGCTGGACCCAGTCACTGGGATCCTCTCCTAATCCTGGCCAGGTCCCTTACCCTTGGCCACACTCCCACCAGTTAGCCATCCTGCTGCCAGTCCCCCTCCTTGTTCCTGCCCCATGCCCACACATTGTCCTGTTCCCGGCAGCTAGGCCAGCCCCCATCCTCTGTCCCGACTCCGCTCTCAGCTACCAGTCCCCCTCAGCTCCTTTGCCACTGGACTCCCAGCTAGCCCGTGGGCTCCCTGGTCCAGGGAAAGGACCACGGATGTTACTGACTAGAGAGCCCTGGACCAGAGAAGTTCAACGTGTACATGCTTCCATACCTACACTGTGAACGATGAATGAGATACTGGAATAAAGTGCTGTATCAGTGAATTACATGAAGAGAAGCAATGCAATACATATGAGGACATGAACAGACAACTGAAGCAGACACTAGCAACATGCAGTTAGTGCTAGAGTTGGACAAATACTGTGGGTTTGTTTTTTTTTAAATCAAATATAGTACAATTTACCAGATTCATCTTTGGTAAATTCTTAATGACAGAGAGGTAACTAATATTTTCCCCCTCAGCTAGCTTCTTTTTGAGAAGCTGAATTATAAAATAGCTTCTGAAGAGAGTCCTCTTTGAATCAAGATTTTAAAAGTACTTACAGCGATCACTAGACATCTAAAATCACATTAAATTGGTTAACCAGCTAACTGATTAAAGAAGAGGGTGGGAGGGAAGGTTGCTAGCCCTGCCCCCCGCCACAGGCGGGGGGTGGGTGGGGGTGGGGGTGGTACACTGGTTGGGCTGGAGCAGCCCCTGCCTGCAGGGCACCTGGGCTCACCACATGCAAAGGCTGCTCTAGCATCCCAGTAGAAATAGTCCCTGCTTGAGTAGTGGTTGCAGCCACTGCCTATAGGGCGCTCAGCCTGCCGTGGACAGAAGCTGCTCTGGCCGGG
Organism: Apalone spinifera; assembly: GCA_030068395.1. NCBI lineage: Eukaryota > Metazoa > Chordata > Testudines > Trionychidae > Apalone > Apalone spinifera. Next base: position 38,645,086 of record JANRFK010001234.1, read on the forward strand.
ACACCAAAGCAGTCCCTGCCTAGGGTGGGTCAGAGCGCTCCGCAGACAGATGCTGTTCCTGCTTGACCAGAACAGCTCCTGTCCACTCTTAACTACCTACAGGGCTGGAGCAGCCTCCTGCCTGTGGCAAGCAAGGAGATGCTCCAGCCCATACTGCTTTAACATTCACTTCCCTAGTGATCACCCATATGGGCTTGTCAACACTGTCTTCAGTAAATAAGGGCACCTTGGTATTTACAATCTCTCACTATTCTTCCGTAAATTTACCATAGAATTTATGCTGCTGTTGGACCAGCCTGCGTCCACAGCCAGCCCAGGCGGCTGTGAACAGACACTGCTTCACCCTACCCCTCTCCCTCAGCACCAGCCTCTGTGCATGGGGAACTTGGACCCCCTCCCAGACAGGAGCTGCTGCCACCCCACACTATTACCTCTGTATCAGGGGCAGCAATGTAGGGTGGCAGGCAACCAGTCCAAGAGGGGAGCTTGTTTTTAATCTGGTTCCCGCCTGGCATCCCGTGCTACTGCCTCTTGATACAGAGACAGCAGTGTAGGGTGGCATGGGGCTCCTATGGAGTGGGGCCAGAGCGCACATGCTGCAGGCCACTCTCCTAGGGATTGTAGGATAGTCAAGAAACTGATAAAATACCACGTGGTTACTCAACTATTCTATTACCTGCTGTCTAACATGTCTATCCAGTAATATTCCAGATTACTATTGATATTATCTAAAAAACACAATTAAAGCTTCTCTTCTCTTTTTTCCTCACTATGAACTATTAATGGTGTATAACATTCATGAAGCAAAACAATAATTATCCAAGTCAACATACAATAAAAAACTTTAAACCTGTTCAGAGTATTTTGAATACTTCACAATCCCAGAAGTTCCAATGTGATTTATTGCCCATACAACTGGATTTTGTGCAAATATGCTGTGCTAATAAAAATATATGGCTGGCACTCAGGGCACAATCCTGCTAAAAGGGAGTCAAGAGCGTTCAATACCATAAATGAACTGGAACATTGAGCACCTCACAGGATGGGACTCTAAAATGTACAAAGCTAGCCCCAAGATTATCTCTATGTTAAAGCTTATCAGACATGGTATTAATGGGTGCTGCAGCTTACTACAGCAGCAATTTGCGTAACTCTAGATATAACTAGTGTAATGGACAGGACGAGTCCTGACCAGCACCCAGTGACTACGGGGTTCAACTCAGATACCTAGCAAAAGTGCTGGCCAGGGGGCTGGGAGAACCAATCAAGATAAGAGTGTTGAAATTTGAATTGAATATGGATTCCTTGCCTGCTTTCTTTGTGTGGGAGAGATAAACCAGGAGTTGAGAGACACAGAATGATTTAAACCCAGGCAGGACTACTATGTCTCCAAGGAATTTGGGGCATGGGAGCAGACTGAACAAAAAGAAAATTGGAAGTAAAAGGAAAAGGAAATCTAGTGCATTCAGGGTAATTTTTCCTTTATTCTGTGGTTTGGTTTAAACTGCTCTGTGTGAATCTATGCCTCTATCCCCATTACTACCTTGCATTGTTCCCAGAGACTTTTCTGTGTTTTAATTTGTTTTCCTTAGTTGCTCTGTAACATCTAGCAATCAAGTATGCTTTATCAAGTTTATCTTTTGTTTTGTAATAAAAATCACTTTTTTTAAAGATGATGATTTGATTCTTGTGTCTTGGAAGGTCTGTCTGTGTGTATATACATGCCTCAGACCGAGGGGGCAGCTACCAGAGACTGCAGCTTGTTTTTTTCTATTTTCTTTTCTCACGCTCTTTTGGGGGTTGGTTCAAGTGTTCACTGCTGGTTTTAGGGATAAAAAAAAAAAATCACTTGATGGTGGCAGCAATTCCCCAAAATCTGTGTATTGTGATTGTGGAGGTAAGTTTTTTGGTAACCAGTGCCTGCAGAGACAAAGTTTTTAAGCTCTCTTGCAGGCCTTCACCTTCTGCATTCGGAGTGCCCAAGTGGGGAACAGCCCTGACAACTAGTATGTAAATCATGAAACTATATGAGGTACTATCTTCCATATGTTATAAAATATATATATACACATGGCAGGGAATACTGTATACACCGAGCAGAAAACATCTTCTGTCAGGGTATATTCTTACCTACATTTAAAGATGAACTATGCTTGACACTATAACTATTAATAAAAACAATTATCAGTAACAGCTTTGTAATTAAGACAAGGCCAAGGATAAAGTAATAAGTCAGGAAGGAATACAAGACAGAACACAATATTTAGAAGGATTGCTGTTTTTTACCTCAATTGTTTGCGTAGCTGTTCTAGTTCCACATTTTGTTCTGTTACCGTTTTCAGAAATTGTTGATTAGTCTGTAAAATGAGGAAAGATTTATAATATATTCTTTGTTCTGCTAAAGACTACTTAAATGCACACTCTTGTTATATAGTGTCTTTTATCTGACGCTCAGTATGTTCATTAATGAATACAGACATGCATATTTATTCATTTATTCTCTTTAATCAATTTATTGCTTATTTTATGGAGGCTTATTCATTAATGCACTCTCTTATCAGGCATCCCATTAAGGTAGACAAAATACTATGACCAGAAGTACCAAAATACTATCTTCCCAACTCTCAGTTTAAACTCTCCTATTAAATTACAGCTTGATTCAGTTAAAAAAAAACATCTATTTGCTACATAAGCCAGAGACACTTTGCACTCAATGGAAACTTCCAATATAACTATTGGAAGTTATATTACAATTTTTGGAGCATCATAACACGTTATATAAAGATACTTAAGCTTCAGATTATTCCTGTTTACAGCCATTGTATAATACTTAATAGTAGTTTAAACAGAAGTGTCAAACTTATTTTGAGGAAAAAGCCAATTCTCACTTTCAATTATGGTCCGTCGGTGACAGTAAAAACACAGTATTATACCTAACACCCAAAGTCTAGAATGGGACTATAACCTATAAATACAGGACTATGAACCATAAAGTCACCAATGCCAATGGGATTACAAGAACATCCTAATGCTGGTATGTACATTCTGATTCACCAAAGAATATCATGTGTGGTTATAAATGAAAGCCAGGGTCATGTTGGTCGTTAATATCATTGTAAAATACATGTACAGATACAACATTAGGAGTTCGGTACCCATGCTGAAAATATTCTGTCGCTATCAAGCCAGAGTAGACAAAACAAGTTTTCTGTTACATAAGAGATATTTATTCACCTGTTTGTTGACATGTAAACTGGGCTTTGTAAGTCAACACAATGGCTGTACATCTACATAGCAAGCAAGTCAGCAGAGGACATGAAATCAAAATGGACACAGAGAATAAACTATAGGGGTCTCTTCACTCTGAGGTTCAGTGAACTTTGGGGAATATAAAGAGAAGGCAAGGAAGACATCTCTATCTTGCATTTACGAAGTAACAGGGTAGTGTGATTACTAGGGCCCTACCAAATTCACAGTTTAGAAAAAGCATCACAGACCATTAAAATCTGACCTACTATTTGTTATTATCTTATAATATACAGATTTCACCAGGGAGACCACTGTTTCATAAATTGGGAGACCTGACCCAAAAGGAAGTTGCAAGGGGGTTCCAAGTTTATTTTAGAAAGGGGTCAGAGTATTGCCACCCTTACTTCTGTGTTGCTTTCAGCTCTGTGCCCCACCATCAGAAGAGAAGGAAGGGTGGCAATTAGGAATGTAAGCGTATTGGATAATTGACTAGTCCCTCAACTGGTCGCTTCCCCTCCCTTGCTGCCTGAATCAGAGGCAGCAAGTGGGGGTGGGGAGAGCAGGAGCCGGTTCCACCCAGCACTGTCTCCATGGGGGGAAGGGATAGCAGGGACTGGGTGCGAAATGGCAATCATCTGATTCCCAGCTTGCGCTAAGTCCCAGATGCTGGCAGGCTCTTCATACATTTAGAAGGCAGAGCTGCAGCAGGGTTAGCTCTTGGAGCAGGTAGCTAACCCTGCTGTGGCTCCCCCACTTACGGGCTAATAGACTAATCAATGGAAAATCTATCAATTAGTTGATTGAATGAAATTTAATCATTTAAATTGGCAATACTATATCATACATACTTCTGAACTACTGCTGGCAGTGGCTCTGCCTTCAGAGCAAGACTTACAGCAAGAAACCAATACTTCCCAGATGCCTAGCTCTGAAGGTAGCACCACTACCACCAGCAGCTAAAAAGTAAGAGTAGCAGTAGTGCAACCCTCCTTCTCCTCCCCCCCACACAAGTAACTTTGCAACCACCCCACAACTCCCTTTTGGATCAGGATCCCTACAGTAAAAACATAATGACATTTCATATTTAAATATCTGAAATAATAAAATATACTATTTTTAAAATCCCATGATTGAAGCTGACCAAAATGGACTGTTAATTTGATAGGGCAATAGTGATTACATTCATGAAAACTGAATTTCAACCAGGAGTGGCTGAAATACTGAAAAGGACATTTGAGTGAGATAAACTTCTTTCAGACATAAGATTAGTCTGTTAATAATCACATTATGATTTTTTAATATGTAATTCTTTTGTTTTCACTATCCCCATCTCTGGAATCTTGAACCTTAGATAATTTGTTTTTGTTTGTTTTCTCTATAAATGTTGCTCAATACTCTAGTATTATACAAGGAACAGAACCTGAGTTGAATCATTCAAGCTAGTGTGTATGTTTTTCCAGGACTTTAACAGGGTTCAAAAAAGATCTAGAAAAAAATTCCTGGAGGTTAGCTCCATCAATGGCCAGGATGAATAGGGATAGTGTCCCTGGCCTCTGTTTTTCAGAGGCTGGAAATGGATGACAGGATAGGGATCACTTCATGATAACCTGTTCTGTTCACTCCCTCTGGGGCATCTGGTATGGCCACTGTTGGAAGACTGGATACTGGGCTAGATGGACCTTTGGTCAGACCCAGTATGGCCTTTCTTATGTTTCTTATGTAACAGCAAATCTGGTATCTGTTTGGTGGATAAGGGACTGGACATTACAAGGGAATGCTTCAAAGGAGCTTGTATATACTTATGATAGCAGTTTTCAAGTATATAAAAGGGGGTCATAAGGAGGAGGGAGAAAAATTATTCTTCTTGGCCTCTGAGGATAGAACAAGAAGCAATGGGCTTAAACTGCAGCAAGGGACGGTTGGAAAAACTTCTTAACTGTCAGGGTGGCTAGACCCTGGAATAAATCACCTGCAGAGGTTGTGGAATCCCCATCACTGGAGATATTTAAGAGTAGGTTAGATAGACTTCTATCAGGCATGATCTAGATTCTGCTTGGTCCTGCCGTGAGGGCAGGGAAGTGGGACTTGATCTCTCGAGGTCCCTTCCAGTTCTAGCATTCTATGATTGTTAACCTGCAAGGCAGTCAGAGCCCAGCAGCAGCTGACAAACAGTTAAGAAATCAGCAAGTCTCCCTCTCATTGGAAGCAGGGGGGTAATTCAGTGACTCTCTGTTCTGGATACCCTGAGAATCATCACAGAGATTCCTGCTGACATCAACAGGAGGTTTGCACAAACACGTAGGATAGAATACAACTTTTATATAGTAACTTGACCTTTTGAGCCATGATTATATAACTGCCACCAAACAAACTGACACTTTCATCCTCATGGAAGCCCCAAAGAATTCAATATTGCATTACTTGAGCACAAAGTCTATCCACTGAGAAACAATTACACACTTGAAACCCCAGATATCAACTATTCTGTACCTTATTGTTACACTGTATGAAGATACACTCACCTTTACAACCACTGCTATTTCTTCCTTTTTACTTCACTTTTCCCATCCTGCAGTCTGTCTGTCTCTATTTTCCCTCCTAGCAACATCTTTGATCCCATCTTTTTCTTAAGAATATGAGGGAATGAGGTGAGGAAAAAGGAAAAACCCAACTGATAACCATGAGGCTAAACCACGAAACAGAAAGCCATGGCTCATGCAGTAAGGCAAGATTTTCAAACTGACTAGCAATTTTAGGTGCTCTAAAGGCATCTCTGGTTGAAGACTGACTTTTTTAGGAAGTGATCAGTTTCTACCCTTTAAAAAAAAAAAAAAGCGCTCCTTCATGGTATCTGAAATGGAGGCAGCCAAAATTGCTAGCAATCTTTGAAAAAGTTGGCTTAACGTTAGTTTGAGCAGAAGCCAACACGCAAAAGTGGGAAGAGTGGTTTCAAATTCCCAGACGCATAAGCCAAGAAAATAATCCTAAAAAGACGGATCATAAATGGCAAGAACGTCGACATCATCAATGACAAACTTCATAGAACACTAGTAAATGTGGTATAGAATTGACCTATATAACCTGTAATTATGGGAGACAATGTGCTGGACAAACTTAGTTTTCATTTGAAATAGAGTAACTTTTTTGCCTTTTCCTTGAGATCACATTTTCCAGACTCAAATTCAACATAATGCAAACTATACACTAGTGTGAAAGCTTGTCACCAACTTCTCCTAAAGATCACAAATTACTGTTTATACCACAGCCAGCTAGGGTGTCTAAAAAAGAGCCACAGTTCTTTGGATTTGGAGGTGGACTCCAAAACCTGTTTATCCTTTCATAGGGCAGTGCTGAACAGGCTACAACTGATTGCACAAGGTCACCACAAGCTTCCTACCAGCTGGTGGCCTATGCCTGAAAAAATTGCTCTGCTGAGCAGCCAAATTATCAATGACCACAAGAGTGGGCAGCAGCATGAAATTCAGTATAACTAAGGGGACTGAGAATAAGGAACAACTCCCTGCTTTGACAGTGATTCCATCTGTGGTCTTGGTCAACTCACAAAAGACACAATTTTTAAAGTAATCAAAAAGTTG
>JANRFK010001234.1:38676718-38691910 GCA_030068395.1 Apalone spinifera
GCTGCTGAAACGGATCAACGGCTGATTCCAGGAAGCCCGGGGAAGAGCTGCTCTGCCCCGGAGTCAGCCGCTGATCTGTTTCAGCAGTGGCTGACAAACACAAAAGCACTTTAAGCGGACTGGACTTTTTACACATACTTTCATTACTCAGAGGGGGTTACTTTTCCAGTCTGCAGGAGCCTACACAAGAAAGCAGTGAGGATCTGCGATGCAGTTATACCAGTGGGGCAGGATGGTGTCTGGCACATGCAGCTTCCCAGGATAGTGCTACCTCCCCAGAGGCTAACGTCATGAGGCAGCAGCTAATAGCTTCCCCTTCTCCTTCATCCAGGTTGCTGTAAGAGATATCAGTCTTCTCCAAATTAGACTGAGTGAAGAGAACGGATGATGAATGAATGTGACCAGAAACCTGGGCCTTATGCGGCAATGCTTTGTGGTTCAATGATGCCAGACCACTTATGGGAGGCTTGATGTGGGAAGGTGTACCACCATGAAGGATGGAATAAGGCTAGCCTCCCCAAAAACCTTGTCAGAAGAAACGAAGAGTTCCTATCTGAGAGCTTCATGGAGACATGCATGGAGGATTCCTGCTACATCTCCAGACACATTAACAAGCTGTTCCAGGCTCCTCCACGCAGAGCACACTGCACATCACACTTCACTGCCTTACCCTGCTTGTTCTAAGAAAAAAAATTGTGAACTCACCAGAAGTGCTCTCCCTGGGATCAGTGCTTGACTGGGAGACCTCCTAGGAGGGGCTGACTGACTCCAGTGTCATAAGTTCTTGGCTCTCACCAGATGCCAGCTGGCTCATTTTCCTCATTCTCCTCCTCCTCCTCCTCTGCCACCACTTGATGCCAGGAGTATCTAGGCTGGACTCCAGTCAGGCTTGGGAAATTGGTTGGGTCCTCCCCTAAAATCACATGCTCCTGATCACAGATCCAGCATGTTTGCAGTGATGAACCAGAGCATCCATTCACCTCCTTTATCTTGTGGTAGAACTGCCTCAGCTGCTTGATTTTACCTGTGCACTGCTGTGTGTCCTTGGAGTATCCATTGGTCACCAGCCAGTTTGCCATCTTTGCATAAATGTCAGCAATTCTTTTGCTGGTTTGGAGCTTAGAGAGAATGGATTCCTCTCCCCACACCTTGATGAGGTCAATGATCGCCTGCACACTGGTGCTCTTCTTCTCCTTTGGGAAAGGGAGCTCATGGGACTTGATCAACATGTGTGGTCATGACTTCAATACTTCATTTGTGCTGCCTCCAGTGAGGTATGCTCACAACACTGGCCACTGGGGAAATGAAATTCAAACTTTCCCAGGGCTTTATCAGTTTACCTGGAGAGTTGTAGAGCTGCAAGTTCCACAGTCTTCCGCTCTGGCCGGGATGCCTCCCACAGTCCAATAACCTCGACTTATGCCAACACTGTGTCTACACTATCGTAAATTCAACAAGGCAAGATTGGGAATTGCATTACTCCTTGTCAAATTAGGAGCACAGTACGTCGACTTCAGCGGCCCTTAATGTCAACGAGACAGGCTTGGTAGTAGGAACACATAGTTTAGAAAAATCAATCTTATGTGGCTAAATTTAGCGTAAACTCTTAGTATAGACCAGACTTAAGTTATGTGATTTTTGTTTCTGTTCCCTCTTTGGATGAACTAGGCTTTGTAAACAGATATCCCTTTCCTCCACTCCCTTCTTTTCTGTTTATAAAATATCAAAAAGAGTTGTATTTGTTTGATTTAACCTAAGTGATTATAGCTTTCCAAAATGTCCAAGGAACACTTCGAGTGTGAAAATTCTTGTGAATTTTTATTCCTGACATGTTAACTTTAACCAAACATTTCTGGATGTAATAATAGCTGCCTGAATGTCAATAACTGAGCAAATAATTATTCATAAATTACTTGTAAGACAACTGCAGAAAAGGACCAGGCATCATAGGGGATCATTATATGGGGTGAGTAAATGTTATAGTGTTGCCAAAAAACAAAAAAAACAAAAAAAAACAAACACCCCACATCACCCACACACAAACATTCTGGAGTGCATTACAATGTACTTGAAAGAATGTTATAACTCTGACTCTGCTCAGCATTGATAAGGCTTCTGCTATTCCTCATTGCAATTCTGCAAGCCACACTTAAGGAAAGATGTGGACAAATTGAAGGAAATCCAGGACACAGCAACAAAAAATAAAGATCTAGAAAACGTGACTTACCAGGAAAGAGTGAAAGAGGGGTTTACTTACTCTAACGGAAGAAAAGTCTGAGCTAGACATGGTAAGTCTTCAAGTATGTAAAAGATGTTTTATAAAGAGAAAGGCAATAAATTGTTCTCCTTAACTGAGGACAGGACACAAAATAATGGATTTAAATTGCAGCAAGAGAGACTTAGGTTAGACGGCAGGAAAAACTTCTTATCTGTAATTGCAATTAAGCACTGGAATAAACTACCTGGAAGGTTGGAGATTTTAACAACACGTTAAACAAATACCTGACAGGGATGATCTAGATAACACAGTCCTGCCTCAGTGCAGATACTGGACCATATGATAGTCCGAAGTTTCTTTCGGCCCTAAATTTCTATTATTCTGTCACAGAGAAAATAGTCTCACACATGTCCAGCTTCTAGTTTCCTTACTCCCAAGGGCTAGTTAAAGTGGACTCTTTGGAGAGGTTTCTTTTGTTATTGTTGTTTTGAAAGGAAAGAGAGATTGCTAAAGATCTTCATCTGCCACATAATCATACCTCCTAAATTCATGTTATTTATACTTTCACAATAAGAAATTTATAAAAACTAAGTTATCTCCTAAAAATGGTCATGCCCCACTGCTCGAGTGCATGACAATTTTTAAATAGTTCATTAAAAATATGAAAATATTTAGTTCCAAACTATAGAAAATACCTTTGGTCAGTCAGCCACGGTTCCAGTGTGTCATCTCCTCTTATGATGTTTGTCTGTAACAGAGTAGTTTGCATGTTAATGCAGCTACACAAAACTAGAAGTTCTTAACCTTGATTTCAGAACTTTTAAGAATTTGATTCTACTCCATTTGTACTCAAAACTTAAAATCACATTTCATGTATTTAGTTTTACGTATGTATGCACAGTGAACTATTTTTTAAAATGTCCATGCAATCTGAAAGAGAACATTGTCATTGGAATTCTAAATATGTCATGGAAAACACACATATGTAGAAGTATCACATCACAGAGCAGGGAATCAACTACTCTAGCGAGACTACATGTTAATTGTATATTCACTTCTGGATAGAAACAGATATTAGATCATTCACAAAAAAATGGCAAAAATAATGGCAGCTAATCAAACAACTTAGTTTGTATATAATGTCAGATCTGTGTATAGCTATGTTTTCGTCAACAAGGCTTGAAAAGAACTATGGCAACTAGGAATCTTTCAAGGGCATATATCATCAACTTCTGTAGAGATTAAACTTTAATAAAAAATAAACAAAAATAACTTTGAAGCACTTAAGATTACAAATATGCTCATTTCACATTTAGATGTGATGTAAATTAAAGTATTGTTATCTTGCTGAGGGCTCATCTGCAGGAGATCAAAGCTGCAGCAATCGATTCACCAGGGGATTGATTTACCTGTCCTAGTGAAGACCTGAAAAATCAAATTCAGATCATTCTCATATAAACTCTGGTACTTTATCAGAAGAAGTAGTCATGCTGAGGAAAAATTTTCTCCCATCGACCCAGGACAATGTAGGTACTGTAGTAAGTCAATGTAAGCTAAGCTGACTCCAGCTATGTTATGCACATAGCTGAAGCTGAAGAACTTAAATTGATTTAACCCTGTGGTACAGATCTGTCCATTGCCTGGAGTCTGTGCCAATGTCTCTGTTAGTGCTTAGAGTGAAATAACCCCACCAATCAATTACTCATTCATCAGTTTTCAGTGCTGCCATTCAGAACTTATTGCCTAACAACGAAACTGACAAGATAATCACATCACTTTCACTGAACTGATGTGTGGGAAACATTTGAGCAACAACAGAAATTGGCAATGGAGTTATTCACAGGGATGAATGACTCAAACACAGCACTGGAAAAAGACTTATATTTGTGCAGTGCACCTATACTGTGGGCTTACACCAGTGTAAAAATCCTCAGTACTGACAAGTCCTAATTAACATACTTGCACAGAGGTAGTTCTCAAAAGGTTCTCTGCTTGATGCTGTCTGAGTGCTGCATTTAGTCTCTGATCTGGAAAAAAAGTAAAACAGTTATAGATACTGTACTATATAAATGTTTACACAGATTATAAAAAGGCAGTTAAAACAGTTTTATAGATGTAGTGGGTTGAAGACGTATGTCTACAATTTAAGGAACACATTCATTTTTTGAACTATACAGATTCATTATAAAAAAGGCCATCTTTGCAGGCCACATAATTTTTCTTGTAATTTTAATAGTAAATGCCATTTGTCATATTGCCCTAGTGGGTTTTTTTTTTAAATATTTCTATAAAGCTGTTTGGAACCTAAGTAATGCAAATAAGAGATACCGCATATGTACATTCAATACTGAAGGACTCAAGCTACAATCCTATCAGTTCAATGTCTTCATCAGGAATCTACCTTATTACATTTTAAATAATTAACCCAAGATGGACCTTGTGAGCTTGTAGCAGAAAATCCTACCGATAAATGAATCTGGGCATAGCTGACTACCTTATCAGATGATGCAATGTTTGCTATTTCCTGGGGGAAATCTACTTCATGAAAGAGTGCTGGTGAATACCATCTTTAATTGGGAAAAATAGTCGCATTGGTATCTAGCAAGCACAAAATGGATCCTTTCAAATTTTGGATACACTCACTCATAACTGAAGAATAAGCTCAGTCTATTCGCTGCATAAAACTTGGTATTCTAGTAAAAAGTGCTGCATGACCAAATTGAGTCAGACTGGTAGTCTGGAACTCAGCATGCTGATTACTTAATGCTTCAAACCTACATCTCTGCATTATGGTAATTTTCATAGAAAATGGTTGACATTTATAATATTACACTGAAACATAAGTGATAACATATTAGCTTCCTTGGGAAAACACTTAAATGTACAGGCATTCAAATGTTCAGTGTTATAGTTTACATATTACTATTATGCCTGCTGCAATTTTACTCTTTACTGGTATAATCCTAAATAAAATTATCAATACACTACCATATGTAACTAAAACTCCATAATGTGCTATGTATTCATGAATAACTTTTTAAAATATAATACTCGTTAAACTAAAATTAACTAGTTCTTAAAATTAACTAGTTCTCTTTCAGAGAAGTAAAAAACAACCCAGTAAATACCATGCAATCCCTGACAAGATGGAGATATACCTATACCTATTTCATAGAACTGGAAGGGACCCTGAGAGGTCATCGAGTCCAGTCCCCTGTCCTCATGGTAGGACCAAATATCATCCCTGACAGATGTGCCCCAGATCCCTAAATGACCCCCTCAAAGATTGAACTCACAACTCTGGGTATAGCAGGCCAATTCTCAAACCACTGGAGGGAGTATGTCAGAGACTGACTGAAAGGACAAGTGGAATCCTCCAAAGACATCACATTGCTTACTGGAGAAGGCCAAATAAAACAAGAACTCATGACAGCACTTTCAGGTCATGAAGAAAATGGGGAATTCCAGACTGGCTTGGTGTATTGGTATAGCTGTGTATGTGACTGCTTATCGGTTAACAGTCCTGGTTAACTGTAACAACTCCCTCCTCTCCTCTCTGAATGCTCTAAATTTAATACTTGGACGGGCACACTGGCTCAGTCCCAGCCCACCAGTCCAAGTTTTAAATGAATAACCTGAAGGAGAGCTGCATGCCGCAGCATCGTGCCACAAGCAGGAGCCAGTCTGTGCGGGGAGCCAGTTTCAAAACTGGCTCTTTCCTGTATCAGAGGCAGCAGTACGGGGTGCGAAGCAGGAGCCAGTCTGCACAGGGAGCTGGTGTTTAGACACTATACATTCTTAAAGCAGTTTCCTTATGAATATAAGGAACACTTACTATTTTAAAACCGTGACTTCTTAAGCATGAATAAAAAAGAAAACACTGCAATCCTACCAGATCTAGAGTAGGTCTCAAATCAATATCTCACAATTGTGACCTACACTTACATAGTGTGAGAATAGAGGTGAAATCTACCTTTGTCACTAGGTACTATCCTGATACATGTCAACAATAACTCTTCTAGAAAGTCAAAAGCAAGACTGAAATCCCGAGCCAAATTAAGCAAGACACATCACTGAGGTTTGTGCTAATCTAGACAGTGTGAGCTCTATTTTGATGGGGAAAATAATGAAAATATGCAAGTGCTAAAAATAGCAACCATGTCCTGAAAAATACAAAGCACTTTAAAAGGAGAGGCAAATCAAAGAATTGGGCTAGGCACAAAATTACACACTTTTCTCAATCCACAACCCTCTCTCCCCCCAAAACGTAGTAGAAAGAGGGTCTGATACAGCAGCCCTTCCTTTCAATTACAGAAGTGCCTTTTTATAATGTGAAAGGTGACCTTTCATCTGCAATCATCCAAAGAATCTGTTCAATATATTTTTTTCTATTTAACAATGTAACAGGGTGTTACCAACCCCGCACTGGGCCTGAAAGAGTTAACCAGAGCTACCTAGCCGAGAGCGCCTCACCCCCACAGCCCTGCTGGGAATGCACCAGCTGGAGGACAGGTATAAATGCCAGTGGAGCAGCTCAGTCAGAGCTGCTGTGGAGGAAGAAGCTCCTGCCAGAGGTATGCAGGAAGAGCTATGGTAGGACCAAACCATGGAGGCCAGTCAGGGAGAATAGCTGGAGAAGAGGCCAATGGTTGTGAGTAAGGTAGGAAGTAGACCAGGGCAGGGAAGAGCTCATTATGTTTTGGGTGGATTCCCTGCTGAGCTAGTGATGGGACATGCTCACCACTAACAGGGCCCTGGACTTGGACCTGGTGGAGAGGGTGGGCCTGGGTCCCCCATCCCACCCTCATTAACCCTCATGCAGGGTGTTAAAGCTGTGATTATTGACTCTGGCTGCTAGGCCTTATTGCCCTGAAAACAGAAAGTGGTGATTATGGACTTGGACCACTAGGCCTCACTGCCCCGAGGGAAGGGAGCGGGAAACAGATTTTGGCTGCTAGGTCTTATTACCATGTGAACAGGGTGGACTGCTATTGATTCTGGCCGCTAAGCCCCGTTGCCCTCAAGGAACAGAGTGAGAACTGACTCTGGACATTAAGCCCCACTGCCCTGAAGGAAGAGGGTGGGGATTGCCATTGGCTACTAGGCCTTGTCCCCTGGAGGAAGGGGGGCAATTACTGACTGACAGAGCTCACTGCCCTTGCAGAAGGGGCTGTTTCACTGACTGACTGCTAGGCAAGACTGTTGTATTGGAAAAAAAGGGTGTAGTCAGAAGACCTGGACCCTAGAGACACTCATAGGGTGGAGCACACTTTTTGAAAGGCCTAAAACCCTGCCACAGAGGGGACTGGGAGTACCCACTCCATGACAAACAATACAATAGTGCCATCAATGACCATTCTAACCATGACATATTACTCCACTTGTTCTGTTAACATTTTAACAAACTGCTCAGTAGGCAGACCTAGAAGGGATTAGCAGAAATCCTGGTTGGGCCACAGTGGCTATGGTGGGAGCACGCAGAATCCTAACACACTGCAGCAACCCCAAATCCTGGTCCCAGCTGCACTACTGCAACCCCAGGCAGACACACAGCAGCAACCCTGGAATCCAGACCCTGGCCCATGCTGCACTGGACCCACATTGGCTCTTGACATGCCTGCCCACAGCCTGGTAAGGCCCGCCCCCCATGCAGTTGCCCTGCCCCCACCAACAGTTAACCAGTTAAATGGTATAATTGTAATTGTTTAAACTGAGACCAGTTAACAGTTTTGATCAAGTTTCTCATCCCTACTCCACACTGTAAGTATGAAAAAATAAGAAAATTCCCTGAGTATATGATAAAATTAGATAAAGACATTATTGAACTCTGTCAGAGGTACAGGGTACACGGGGAGTGCTCTTCTGCTGTGTCTAATAGGCCAGAAGTCCAAACTCTTTCAGTATTGTATGTCTAATCGTACAGACCATGTAACCGATGGAATTTCAATCAGGCCCTGTGGGCGCCCACCTATCTACCCACACTCCCTACCAGAGTTTAAATGGTAACAGGAACAAAGCATCAGCTGTTAGGTTAACTGGTTAACCATTTAAACTCCTACATCCCTAAGTCAAACAGTATTTTGGTTTACCTGTATTAATAACCAACCAGAGCTGTTGACAGTTATTTTCTTCTCTGTTACAAAAGAGCATTACATAAACTAACTGCTAAAATTACTGTAAAACAGAAGAGCGTGCGTGAGGAGGGGTGTTTAGAGTTTACTCTAGAACTCCTAGAGTAAACTCTAGAGGCAGGTTTCCTGTTTGCATCCATCTTTCAAACACTAGTCAGGGAGTGAAACAGTTAGGTTATCAAATGTAATTGCAAGACCTTAAGTGCACAAACAGCTATTTTAAGTGTAGGTAGCACTTACTTTGATCTCTTAGAAAGTTAATCTCCGCTGCCATATTTTAACCTGCTTGTGCATTCCAATGCTGGTAACGAAGCACTTCAGTACACTGCTGTTCCTTCCAGCGATGCTGCAGAGCCTGCAAAAAACAAACCAAACCAATTTATTATAAG
This sequence comes from Apalone spinifera, assembly GCA_030068395.1. NCBI lineage: Eukaryota > Metazoa > Chordata > Testudines > Trionychidae > Apalone > Apalone spinifera. The sequence goes on from JANRFK010001234.1 coordinate 38,685,457, forward strand.
TTTAAATGAGAGCCGGTTTCTGCGCGAGCCGCATTTTATCTAAGGCTGGTAACAGCCTCCGCTAGCGAAGGGGAAAGAGCAGGGGGAACAGCGTTTAGCCCGTCAGACCTGTCTCCCGCCCTTAGTGTAGCTACTACAGAATCCTGGGCTCCACGCCGTCCCCGCACCTCACGCTCTGCCCAGGTGTCTCCCCGCCCACCACGAAGCGTCCCGTGTTGCTACCCAGAGGACAGGCTCGTGCCCAGCAGGCTCTCAGGAAAGCGGCATCTTCTATGGCCCCGCGCGCCCTGCCGCTAGCGAATCCCGGGCCGCTGCCGAGAAGGCAACAGCGGCTGGGGCCGCGCACAAGAGACCGCCGCTCCCGGGCCAACCGCCCCCGACGAGCGGCTCGGCGGCGGCAAGACCCTGGGGGAGAGGGGTGGAATGACCGTTGCGCAGCGACTTGCCCTGTGACCAACCCCCTTTCCGAGCCAGGCGGTCCAGCCGCCAGCGCCTACCTGCCCAACGGGTCCCTCCAGCCGCGCGCGTGCACCCCCGGACACCGCAGCACTTCCACCAACTGCCCGAGCAGCAGACCCAGCGAGGAACTGTGCAGCTCACGTGACAACCACCGGTCTACCAATTGGAATCCGAGATAAGTGGCAAGCGGTTTCTGATTGGTCCTTACCTTAATTCCCGCATGACGGGGAGGAGCCGCCTCGTTCTCTCGCGGGGCAGGGAAGGGCCAGAGAACTGGCCGAAGGGTTGCGAGCAGAGGCGCGCGGGGTAGGTAAAATCGCTTCTTCCCGCGTCCATTTAGGGGACCAGCCGCAACTGCCGCTCTAGCTTGCGCGGGCGGGGCACGTGGGCTGGGGGGGAGACAAGCAGGAGCGTCGAGCCCTAGTAGAGCCGGTTCCCCTCAAGCAGGGGCGATTGCTGGGAAGGGGCGCGTAGGGTACCGGGCACGCGGCTGCTCTCCAGCACCGCCCCTCCCTAGCCCGGAACAGGCTGCCCCAGCCCCGGCTCTTCCCCGCACGCTGGTGCCGTTGTGAAGTCTGCAGCTAGACGCCGCTGGCTGGCCCATCCCAGCTTACTGGCTTGCAGGGCTCAGATTAACACGCTGGTTCACTGCCCTGCAGATGGTTGGGCCGTGGCTGAAGTTTGGGCTCCCTGCAAGGTCAGCAGGTCCCAGAATCAGGCTCCATCTGGAGCCCAGAAATCACGGTCTTGAAAGAACCCTGCTTCCTAAGCCCTGTGAGCTTCAGTTGGCTGGCACAGAGCACCCACGTGTGTCTAGCTGCTCTGTAGACATATCTGTAACAATCTGTTAATGCTGCCAGTTATTCCATCCATTCAAGTGGCAGAGATCTGTGCAGTTGAGCCAAACCGTATGGCTCCTGTGGGTATCAGTATAATGCAACACAATGGGGTTTTTTCAGTTTATTTTAAGCCTAGGAAAGTACTTTGCAGTAGTGGAAAGAATGTTATTAGGATTCAGGATGTTACATTGCATCAACTACACGATTAGTCGACAAGGAGCACTCTGCAGAGCCGCAGCAGGTGGGGCTCCAGGAGTTAGCTGGATTCGGGGCTGAGCAATGCTGTCTGCAGGAGCCACCCTTGCTGTGGCTCTGCATTTTAAATGTAGTAAGAGCTACTGGGCTCTTAATACACTTAAAATGCAGAGGTGTAATGTCCCAGACTAGCTTGAGCACCAGCCCCTGCCCACCAGGGGGGCCCAGCTTCCCGCTGAGACCTTCCTTTGTAGCAACCTCCCCTATCCTCTTCTCCCGGAAAGGGGAGCAGGCAGCATCGCAGAGACAGTGCAGGCTTTTAAGCTGGCTCCCACCAGCACCGACTCCTGTTCGCCCCCTTTCTCCCCTTCTACCTCTCATAGAGGCAGTGATGGGGAGGGGGGGGGAAGAAACTAGTAGTCGATACTCCACTCAAATACCAATGAGTTTGTGCTTATTGGATAGTTCACTAGTCCAGCGATTCCCAATTGGTGATGGTCCTAGAACTTCCCACTGCGGATAGCAGGGTGAAGTCAGGTGTTCACAGCCACTCGGGGGGGCCATTGCTAGAGTACATCCCAGTCCCCTGAGCCACCACACAGTAGCCAGCTTCCAGGGTGCTGCAGCCTCACTCTCCTGCCTCGCGCACACACATGCCTCCTCCCCTGTGCAGTTGGAATACCAGCACTGCCTTCCCACTGTGGGTGGGAGAGGGGAGAGAAAGCTTTGAGTTTTGCTCCACGATCCAACTTGCAGGAAAGAAGCACTGCCCTTTCTCCTCTCCTGGCTGGGGGAACGGCAGCGTGCGGGCAGCGCTTCTTCCCCATGAGCCTGATCGTGGTGCAAGGCTTGGGGCTTTCTCTCTCCCCGCCCCAAAGCGGGAAGTCAGCACTGGTGCTCCAACCATGTGAGGGCGAGGGGGAACAGAGGCTCCTGATGTCACTGAGATTTGAAGGTGCCTAATCCAACTGCTTATGCAGCTGCTTCATTAACCAGGGTTTGAGGAGTTTCTGATCATCTTAACTCCCTAGTCTGTGCTTGAGTTCCCTGTATGTCAAAACGGGGTCACAGAGTTTCTTCCTAGGTGTGGTATGAGGACAGGAAGACTGGAAAAGATATAAGGACCTAACAGGGCACAAGCAGGGCTGGACCGAGCCATTCCAGTGCCCCGGATAGACAGTTTAATTGCGCCCCAGGTTGGGGAAGGGCGCATGCGCGGCCCGGTCCCTGCGCTGGCGCATGGGGGAGGGCGCTCAGAGCTGGTGGCAGCAGGACACATGGGCCCGGCTGTGCCCAGCCTGGCCCGGCCCGGCCCAGCTACTGCCGCTGGCGCACAGCCTGGGGCCACCCAGGATAGGCTGAGCCTGGCGGTGCAGGGCCCTGCAGCCACAAGGGGAAGGGTGCTGCTGGCCAGTGCTGCGGTGGTTAACGCAGCACCTGCTCCGGGTGGCCGCTGCAGGGTGGCTGCTGGGAGCTGCTGCAGCCCGCAATCCAGGAGCCGAGCGCACGGCGCCTGATGGCAGCTATAAGGGGCGCTGCACGCCTCTTACAGCTGCCATTAGGCACCCCCCCATAGGTTGGCGCCCCGGACAGCTGCCCGGCTAGCCCATGCCTTAATCCGTGAGAAAGTTAAAGCACTTAAATTAATATTGCCTTTTTTACTGGTTAAATTAAACAGTTCTCCCTTGCTGCAGCATTAGCAAAGTGACTTGGGCTTAATTATGTAACTAACAGCAAGTTTCTATTAGCAATTGGTGGTCCACAGAAAGGTTTGTATTGAGCCAGGTGGGGGCCTAGGCCAAAAAATTTGAAGCATAAGCTATTGGGTGGTACTGGGCAGAGAGGCAATGTGGTAGGCACACTGGCAACACAGGGCTGGAGCTGGGGGTGCAGGTGGGAGGAAAGTGCAGGGGTTGGGATGAAGATGGCATTGTACAGAGGTTGGGATGAAGGTGATGCAGCTGGGGTTGGGGCACAGTGTTGGAGTTAATTGCAAAGGGGTCACAGCATGGGGATCCAGGGGTGGGGGAGCCCATGGCAACCAAAGAAAATGGGAGGGCACCATGCCTGGGGTTGGGGAGGCAGAGATGCCACCATACAAGTTCACCCAGAGTGCCATTTTCCCTAAGGCTGGCTCTGGCTGGGGTACATGTTTTGGTGGATGAGTAACACTTTCTTTGCATATTCAATAATAATTATGTAAATATTATCCATCCACCAAACATTTGTGAATGGGTTTGCCAGTCCACTGCATAAAAAAGGTTGGGAACCACTGGACTAGTCGACTCCCCGCTAACATCTCTAAAAACAATTGCAAGGTCCAGCACTCAGAAGTCAAATGCCAGAATTACAGTTTTGTGTTAACATTAATTTGATCCATTTCTGTGTGCATATTGTTTTTTACTGTATTTTTATCCTTGTTGGGAATTCCTGAAATAAGCCAGAAATGTTTATTGGTCTCTGTTAAAGCTTTTGTTCTATTAAAAATTGTGTGGTGTAGAACGCACCAAACTCCACTTCTCTGTAGTGTTACAAGGGAAGTGTGTAGAGAAGCCAATAATAGAAACATATCATTACCAGTAAATTCTGGCTCCACAATTAGCTTTATGCTCACAGCTCTTGGAATGTATATGAATCAAACACTACTAATTGTTTTACATTGCTAGCTTGAGGCAATGCTATACAAGTTTTTTTTCCACAGTGATATGAAAGTTCCTTTTGTTTTAGAGTCTGCATATCTTAATTTGCTGAGCATTTTAGAGTTTTCTTATAGCAAATGCTCAAGCATAGGATTATTGAGGTAGTACATATCTTTGTACTCTATCAATATTTAACACAGTCTGTAAGCAACAGCCTACGTAGATCTAGATATTAATGTTTTCTATTTGAAGAATAGAATTGTGATCAGCTTCTCTCTATTTACAGTGTATGATGGTTCACACATTAAGGCTTGATCATGAAATCCTTATACAGAGAAATCTGTGGACTTAAAGAAGAAATATGCATAACAGGGTTTCCGGTCAGGCAGTTAATATTTTAATATTACAAATACTTTTATTGTACTATTCAAACCTGGAGTATGAATTTCTGAAACTTGCATGTAGGCACAGACAAAATTCTGCATTCCTGTACAGAAGGACAGACTTCATTTTAGTTAATAGGCCATATTATCAGTAAAGTTGTACCTGCTTTATAAGTTCTCTGTTTGACTCTATGGGAGTTGGAGCCACATAGTTGAGAAGATTATTTGACCCTCTGTATTTTGCATACCTCTCATGCTAGCAAAGAGATGAGGTGGGAGGGGGAGGAATTAGGTTTGGGGCATCCCAGGACTCCCTTCAGCCCTGCTCCCTCAGTTTCCTAAGGCTGCCAGGGCTTTAGCCTCCTCCCCCTACCCCCCAGGGCAGGGTCATGTTCTGCCAGCTCTCCCCATGCTCCAGGGCAGGGGACAGCTGGGGCCATGTGCTGCTAGTCCTCCAGGTATTCCCAGGCTGCAGAAGGCTGTAGGCCACCCCTACTGGGTGGAAGGGTGGAGAGGCAGGGCTGCAGGTTACCTGCACTCCTGGAGAGGTGGGGGAGTGGCCAGGGAAAACTGCAGGCTGGCTGTGCTAGGGAGCATGAGGATCCTGTCCCTACTATGGGAGGGCTTGCCTCCCATGGGGGCCATGGATGGGAGGAGCGGAGTTGGGAGGGGCTTGTTTCCTTCAGCCCTAGGTTCACTCATCACCCTTGCTACAGGAGAGCCATGCCCAGTTCCAGCTGTGCCTACATAGCAGGGAGAAAGGAGGGAGAATGATTCTCTCTCTCCCAGCTTCAGTCACACTGCCTGGGGAAGGATAGAGAGAGAATGACCCTCTGCCAGCATTTACTTGGCTGTGGGCAGGGCCATCACTAGGGAGGTCTGGGGCTTGGAACAATCCTCCCTACACCACCCTAAGCTCTCCCTCTGCTTCATATGACACAGCCTCTTCCTGCTTCTGCTCCTGCCCCTATTTCACCTGTTGCCAGAAGCAGCCCTTCTCCAAGAGATGTGATGGGAAGGTTGGGGGAGAGTAAATAGGAGTTAAGTGAATTAATTAAGAAGTGGAGGGAGGGGCATTCAGTTTGATCAGGAAAAGCTTTGGGAGCATGCAAAAGAGTAGGTGAAAGATTATTTCATTGATTGTCCTTTTTTTCAGGCCATCATCCAGAAATCAGTCAAACTTAACTGGCCTCTAAGTTTATTAAGCTAGCGCCTAAAATCAATGCTACCTCGAGCAGCTACTTAAAATGTTTGGATTTAGCTATGTCTGGGAACATGTTACTGCTTTAAAATTTGATGTGCAGTATCACCCTTGTATTTTTTAACTTGCTATGTCCCTGCCCCAGCTCTGGGGTTGCAGTGGCCCATAGTGTTTTGGTAGTGCTTCATTTTTTATGTGCAGCTTTCCCTGAAAATGTCTTGGTCTATGGTAGAAGTAGGATATTAAATTGAGCCTCTGGTACTCTGTTAGAGGGCTTATCCCTTCACTATCCCACTACATTGGTCCTTCTCACATGGATAAATAGCAATACATGAAGTCCAGAGATGCTAACAATTCAATGTTTATTGGGGTTAGCTTCCAGCAAAAATGAATCCAATCCAGTTCCTTTTTCCCTTGTTTTTTCCCCACTCCCTTCCTACTTGTCCCTAATATATAGTAATATTTTCAGGTATACCTTAATCAATCATTCTACTGAAATTTAACTGAGAGATCCTACCATTGTAACGTGGTTATCTAGCCAATTATATTTCACCACCTTAATTGGATTACACCCAACAAAATTAATTGTGCAGGAGACAAACAATCAAAGAATCAGACTGAACCATACAGGTAAACAATAGAGATACGGGGAGCATAATAACAAAGCAATAAAGAAAAATGTATTTCATAAACCCAGCTACTAAGTGGGTCCTTGCCAGTCAGAAAGCTATCAACCTA
>JANRFK010001234.1:38705958-38717636 GCA_030068395.1 Apalone spinifera
CCTCGGCCCCACCCTCAGCCACATCTCCTGTCTGGAGTTGTTTGGCCCTACTGGCAGTGGGGCTGGGGACAGTACAGTCTCATGGCCCGGAGGAGCTGCTATTGCAGGGCTTTGGTTCCTGGGAGTAGTGGCACCATGTTCATCTGCTTTGCCTATAGAGTCTCCTGGAAATAGAACCTGGTGGATCAGTGGATACTGATTTCTATCTGCATCTGCAGACAGAAATGTATTACATTCAGGGCTCTAAAGATGGAGGTGTATGTTTAGAAAAGTACAGATAGTGGCATTTGTGTTAATCCTAATGAATGATAATTATACTCCTCCTTGAAGAAATAGACAATTCAGTTTAAACCAGTGATAGTTTAAACTGTAAATCAATAACTGGCACATTTTGATTGGAAGTTATTCAAATTTTTCCAATTGGGAATCTGTTTTAGAGATATTAAATTTGCAAGACCACTGCCAAAGTTGACCATAAACACAGTATATAACACAGAGAAATGGTACTGGGTCAGTGCAAAATGGTACTGCTTCAGTGCAAAATTATGGCAATTGCAAAACTTTGTTTCTATAGCAACACTGCTGTTTCTATTAGGGATGTAAAATCCTGTTGAGTTAACCAGTTAAATGTTATGATTAACCAGTTAACCTATTAAGCAGGTTAGGGTGGGGGGGCATTCAAGCCAAGCTGGACTGGAACAACCTCCCTTGCCCCCAGCAGGAACATGGTGAGAGAGGTTCCAGTATACTGTTTGTGCTGACACAGCAATACATGAACTCAAGATTCATATTTAACGTTCTTTGCTTTATTGAAAATGATACGGCATTCAAGCCACAAGAGTCTCCCTTATCATACACTTTCTCATCAGCTACTCCTAAAGGAGGGATACAAGGAGAGCTTGCTTCCAAATATGCTTGCTGCCTTAGAATGCTACTCTTTCCAGAGCACCAGTTATCCTCAGGAAAACCAATGCCATTTATAGCCCAAACATTTTATTCCTTGGCTGTTTGTATCCTCCTCTGAGGACTCCTGTTTCATCTGACCTTAGTGACAGGTTTCTGTGTGTAGTTTGTTTGTGTGCAGGCACCTGTAAATCTGTTTTTCTTTCTTCCTTTTCCTTCCTCTTCTCCCCCCTTCCCCCGCTTGTCTTTCATGTTCAAGGCAGTAGCTTGGAAATTCATAGCTCCAGGTTTCTGCACTTTAGTGCTTTACCTTTGATGTCCACTGTGAGTGCAATTGATTACAATCACAAAGTCCTAGCCAATTTCACTCACAGCGGGCATCACAAGTGAAATGCTTCTGAGCTGTTGCTACTTTTGTCCCAATGACAGCTAACATCAGTTAACAAGAACTATCTTTTTGCTGTTGACTCCAGCTTGAGAACCACTGGTCAGATACAACAAAGCAAAATCAAAACAGCCTTTTTATTGCTACTTCTTTATAAAACTCCTTGTAATTGCAGTTAGGGGGAAAAAAGCATTGCCATTTTAAATGATTGTGACACATTGCTTAGAAACTGCTGGTGCTGGGGTTGTTAGGATCCTTAACTCAAAAGTTTTGTTTTCATTCATTTAAATCCATTATTTTGGGGTGAGACTGGGCATGAGGAGTTGAGTATTCAGGCCGCCGTAGGACAGAGGACTACCTCAGCCCTCTCTCACTACAGCAGCGTGGGACTAGGTGAGAAGCACCTCTCCATGGCCGCTGCAGTGGGCACAGCCAGGGAAGGAGTGCATTTTCCCCCACCCCCAGCTCATGGATAGATGGACACACGCACACGCGCGTGCGCGCGTGCTCTGGAATGTCAAGTAAATAGCTGTCCCTTTTTCCACCTCTGCTCCTTGCTGGTCCATTGTGATTATAGCTGTCCCTGTCCCCATCTTTGGTTCCTTGCTATCTTCCTGTGGTCATTCTGCAATACAACTGCCTCTTGCCAGACCCTTCCCTTTCCATTTTATGGGTACATCTCATTATCCTGGCAAACCAAACCTTTATCTTGCTTTAACTTACAAGAGGAAACTGCTTTCCAGATTTGGTGGTCTAAGCTCTTACCATTTAGGAGGAGTTCTTGAACAGACTCACAGGCAGACACACACACACACACACACACACACACACACTTTTCTAAAATATATAGGAAGATGATTAGTTGACCTCAAGAATATTGTTGGTTATATTTCTGCATAAAAAGAAAATAAAAATTTATTTTAGGTAGAAGTTTAGAGGTGAAACAGCATAAATAATTACCATATTATGTTCATGGTGTATGTGTATGTTTTCGTTTTTTGTTTTCAGTTGTAGAAGCATTTTTCTTGAGTGAGACAACTAAGGGGTACTTAGAAGTTGAACTCTGTCCGTAAGTATAATGCTTTTCTGTTGTTTTTAAAAGTGTTAAATTACATTTTTACTACCATTACATTAGCACAGTGGTCAGCAGTCTTTTCAAACCAAAGAGGCAAACTACATCAAAATTCAGAACAAAGGGTCAAACAAAAAGCTGTATAAGAATGCCCATTTGCATGACTGAAAATATACAAGTTAATATTATTGATAATTCATATAATGATGAATAATAGCATAAATGAAACATTATACTCAGACTTTATTTAATGGGACTTACGCTGCTACATCGTCTCACACTTTTTTTGAAGTTTACCTCATAACTGCTCAAATCCAGCTAAGCACTCATTCAGGATGTGTTCTGTCAAATTTATGGCAGGAGGCTGGGGATGTAGGGGCGCAAGACTCTGGGTTGGGGTGTATGAAGGGCCCAGGGCAGGGGGTTGAGTTGTATGATGGGCTCAGGATTAGGGTGTGGGAGTCGTGTAGGAGTGTTAGATGCTGCGGCCAGATGGAGGCTAGACCCCAACTGGGGGTTTGTTGGCAAAGTTTTATTTTCAAATAAAGTAAAATATTATGTCCAATACAAAGTTTCAACATTGTTTTTATTTATAGCTGGGGTGGAGAACTATTTTTGGGTCGTGGTCCACTGACGCACAGAAAAATCAGTCGGGGACCACACAAGTGAGAAGCAAAAGGGGGGGAAAAACCCCTCACTGATGTGGTTCTCACTCCCCTGGTGTTCAAGCCCTGTGGTGTGGGGAGGGGTAGAGAGGACTGAAGTTCAAGACCTCACGACAAATTTACTCTTCTGGGATTCCAGGGTTATTGCATTTTGTGGGCCCGCAAGCTCTGGGATGGAGCCAAAACTGTGGGGTGAAATATGCGGGACATGGTTGCCAATGAGTGGGATAGGAATGCAGGAGGGGTGAGGGTGCGAGCTCTGGGTGAGAGGTAGGATGCAGGAGCAGGGTGTCTCAGTGTGGGGGAAGGAGCAGAAGAAGAGAGGGTGAAGGAGCAGACTGGAGGCAGGGTGTCTGGTCAGGTGGGAAGGGAGAGGAGTAGGCAGGGGTGTCTGGTCACAGAGAGAGCAGAAGCAGGGTGATGGTACGGGCTCTGGCCAGACGGGGAGGGAGCAGGCTGGGGATGCAAAGTCTGCACAGGGGGCCAGAAGGGGCTGGGGATATAGGGTCTGGGCAGCACTTACTTGCTTTTGCACCCTATGCTGTTCTCATGCTGTCCCAGGCATGACTTCCCACTGCTCCTATTGGCCAGATTCTGAAGTAGCCTGTGGGTGTCCCTGTGCTGATTTTCCCCTAGCCGGGGAAAAGGAAGACTGCTTCTTTCCTGCTCATAGTGCGAGGCATGGGGCTTTCTCCATCCTCCACTCTTGCCTTCCGCAAGAAGCCAGCACTGGCTTCAGTCTTGCAGGAGGTGCAAGGCTGGAATGGTGTGGGGAGGGGTGTGTGTGTGTGTGTGTGTGTGTTTCACACACATGCACGTGCGCATACACACAAACACACAAAGTGTAGAGGGTAATATGGTAGGGCACAGGGATGTTAGCTATCGTGTAATGGAACAGTCATGTAACCTCATGAAATTTTAGCAGTTACATGACCATTCAGTAGTTCCCGGGGGCAAGGCCAGCAGCTAGTGCGCTCCCAGCCCCATTCCTGGGAAGCCCCCTACCACCTCATGCTTCTTTCTCTGTATCAGCTGCAGCAAGGGGAGCCAGTTTAAAAACCAGTTCCTTGTGCAGACTGGCTGCCTGTTTGCAGGGGTCCAAGCTCCCCGTGGACAGTGGAAGCAGCTCAGAGGGGCCTAAGGGAGGATGCAGCAAAGCAACCTCGGTCTGTGAGGGGCCTGAGCTTCCTGCAGACAGAGGTTCCTCTGCATCCCACAGTGCAGCCTCTGTCCACAAGGAGTTTGGACAGGGACTGCTGCCAAGGAACTGCCTCTGTTCGTGGCAGGACAAGGCTCTCTACGGGGAAGCTTAGATGCACTGCAGACAGAGACTGCTTTGCAGCAGCCCTCCCTGTGCTGCTGACTCTGATAGGTGGGGGGCAGGCGGCATAAGCCAGGCTTATTGGTTAATCATGTAGTTGTCTACATGATGATATACCTAGTAGGGCATACAACAGTTCCAGAGTCCTGGGATGCGTATGAATTCCCATTATATATTTGAATATAGGCGTATATGAATCATTTACTTCAACTGAATAACATTATTGCTTTCTTTTAAATTGGTCAGTCATGGACAACATTTATTGCTGTTGCTTTCTGGCAGAAGACAAGTTTGGAAAGTAAGTAATAAAATGTTTTTCATAAAAATGTAGAAAACTAACATCCTTTCTTAGTCTGTAGCTGATCTAAGTCTTCCAAGCAAATATGAAACAATTGCCTTTTTTTGCTTTTTTTATTGCTCTTATATAGCAAGAACTTGCTTTAACATTTGAAGTATCCAGAACAGAGACCAAATGGGAAGGCAGAGCTCATCTTCCTTGGAGTTATTTTCCACCATATACTGACAAGTTTAATGCATTTGCAATTCATGGATCAGAAGCAAAGAGAACGTATGAAGCACTTTACCCTGTGCCTCAGCATGAAATACAGAAAGGACAGAAACCTGATTTGTAAGTAGAAAATTACTTCATCTGTATCGCAGTATATAATAGGAGTCTTGGGGAAAATTTTGTAAAATAGTTATTTTAGGTATAAAATTAAGACCATCATCCTGATGTTTTAATTATGTTACTGAGCACCAGTTCCACAGGAAGTCTGCTGTGTATAAAGAACTCTGTGGCAGATCGCTATAATTAGAGGTTGATTTTTATTGCTATCCATTAGGTGCATTGCAAATGATGCCTTCAACACCAGTAACATCTGTTTCATCACCTTTCTCAACAAGATCAATAATTTGTCCCATTTTTCCCTACCTAGAAACCTCTTTGAAATGCCAACCAGCAATAATCTTACTAAATGCATCTCCAGTGGACCTGCTTTGTTTCTTCTCTACTGTTCATGACAATCATGGTCCAGTTTCTCATTTTTTGGAATTGATTACAGTAAAGGGAGACTGATTATAATCTCTTTCAACTGTTTTAATATAAAAGACAGCATCAACAGGAAAAGAGAAACATGACATCACCTGGGCTCCATTTTTGTGTATACTTATTACCTTGACTATAAAGTGAAGTTAGACAATGAAGAATTGAGTTATAATGCTAATTGCTATTTCTGTGCAATAAGGCTTCTGCTATTTGTGGTGATTAGGAAAAATGCCACCTTTTGCAGCAAAGGTAGTGGAATAGCTAACAACATCTACGTGAAGGTTCCCCCACGTCAACGTTTGGAGAACATTCAGCATATAAATTATTTATTCCAATTTCACTTTTTTGCTTTGTAATTCATCTTTACTATTGAATGAAATAAAGATCAAAGGCTATTTGAAAAGATGAAAAAAAATCCTTCCTTTTAACACTTATGTGATATTAGCATAGTGTAACCTGTATTACATGATTTATTGGCTGGTACTTATGGGTACAGCATATAGTAATGGAAAGAAGACATCACTACTAGTATTCTTATACTCCAGTAGAGTAGCCTAAAGGGATGGACCAAGCAAGGATTTTATGCATAGCATTAATTTCATTCTTGGGTAAATGAGAGAGGGAGATTTCAGTCCTTGTGTACCCATCCCTGTTATACCCATCCTCATTTTTCTCCACTCTTTTTTCCTCCTTTCCTGTCATCTTCCTCTCTTCCTCCCAAATCCCTTGTTATTTCCTAATCCTGTCCAAACATTTCTCCCACCACTGCTAATAAAAGTAATGGAAATAAGTTATGTTCGCAACATTCTCCTTGTTCCTTATTTGGAAAGGGGGAAGAGGAAGAGAGGTAACTAGTGGTGTTCCACAGAGGTCTGTATTGGGGCTAGTCCTGTTCAACATATTCATAAATGATCTGGAGAAGGGGGTACACAGTGAGGTGAGAAAAACTGTAAATGATACAAAACTCAAGATCACGAAGTCCAACGTAAGGATGTTAACTTGCAGTTAATTGACTAGTTGATGGAATTTGCATCGACTAGTCGATAGGCACGTCTGCATTCTCCTTAGAAATGTACAAGAGCCCCTGCTGGAACTCAGCATGCAGCCCATGTCCAGCGAGAAATCCTGATGACTCCAGGCTGCACACAGGTATGCATGCCTGCTTTGAAATGTACAAGAGTCCCCAGCGGGGGCTTTTGTGCATTTCAAAGCCATGGAGCCCAGGGTCAGCAGGTGACTCAGAGTCCCCAACTGACCCTGGGTTCTGGGGAAATGCCACGGGCAGCTGATCCCGGGCTCAGCTGTGCGGTGCTGCCGCTTTGAAGTACCCTTTCTTTCCCCCCTTTGCTGCCTCGATCTGATAGAGGCTGCAAGCAGAGGGGAGATCGACTAGTTGACTGAGCAAATGCTTATTGGATAGTCAACTAGTCCTTAAAATCCTTAGTCCAAAGCAGACTGCAAAAGGAGCTCTCAAAACTAAGTGACTGGGCTACAAAATGGAAGATGAAATTCAATGTTGATAAATCCAATATGCACTACTTTGTAAAATGTAATCCTACTATACATATCAAATGATGGAGACTAAATTTGCTGGCCCCACTCAAGAGAGAGCTTGGAATCAGTGGATAGTGCTTGGGAAACATCCTTTCAATGCTTAGCAGCAGTCAAAAAGCAAACACTATTGGGAATCATTTAAGAAAGGGATAGAAAGTAAGACTGTGGGTGGGTGGGTGGGTACACCCATATCTTGAATACTGCGTGAAGATGTGGTCTCTTCATCTCAAAAGAGATCTTGCCCTTCTCTGAACCTCTTTCCAGTGCCAACAAAAATGACTGGGGGTATGTAATAGTAGCTCCCATCTGAGGAGAGGTTAATAAGATTGGGACTTTTCAATTTAGAAAAGAGGATGCTAAGGGGAGAGGTATGATAAGGGTCTATAAAATCATGACTGGTGTGGAGGAAGTGAATGAGGAGTTACTTAGTCCTTCCCAAACACAAGAACTAGGAGTCACCAAATGAAATTAATAGGTAGCAGGCTTAAAACAAAAGGATGTACTTCTTCACACAATGCACAATCTGTGGAACTTCTTGCCAGAGGATGTTGTAAAGGCCAAGACTATAACAGGTGGTTGTTTTTTAAAAAAGGCTAGATAAATTAATGGAGGATAGGTCCATCAATGGTTATTAGCTGGGATGGGCAGGGATGGTTTCCCTAGTCTCTGTTTGTCAGAAGCTGGGAAGGGGCAACAGGGGATTACTTGTTTTGTTCATTCCCTTTGGGAATGCTGGCATTGGCCACTGTTGAAAGACAAGATATTAGGCTAGATGAACCTTTGGTCTGACTCAGTTTGGTTGTTTGTATGTTCTTGTGTTCTGGGAAAAACCTTGCTAAGTACAGTCTTTGGACTAGATCTTGAACTTTAAATCATACCACTGCTTTATTCTGGTCATAGAGCCAGCATAAAGGTAAGGAAAAGAGTCATTCCAGTGACAGGAGTGATTCTCCAATAGCCAGGGTCATGTAGCAGATTCCTTCTTTGCTGTTAATATGGAAGATGTGGATGGAGACAAGGGGTAAAGTGGGCCCTCATTCTTACAGGACTGATGCATCACCAGCAGCTACCATTCGTTGGATCAGCCCTCAAGTGTCTTTAAGTTCAGGAACTGGCCCAGTGCACAGTAGCCCAAAGACTGTAGTAGTTGAAAAATGCACTTAGTGCTTGCTAACTTTACACTCAGTACAGTATATCTGTAGCTGTGAATTTGGAGCCATATTTTCAGTGCAGGATTTGTAGAAAAATTCTTGCATAGCTCGATAAGTATTCCCGATTTATTACATCTAGTTCTTGCAAAATAGAGTATTAAAAATAAATGGAACATTGGTTATGATGCTCTCCAAGAACCCAGAAAAATAAATATTAAATTATTTTTATATCCTGACTAGTTTTATGTGCAACCATTTTTATTCCTAACTTTTGAGTATAAAGAAACAAAACTCATGCCCTGAGTAATTCTTCCTTTCTCCCTATCCCCCATTTTATTTACAGCCATCGCTTGGAATTTTTCAAACCACTTAACCTGAAGGTAGTAATGGGAGAAGATTGGAAACAGCCTGGATCAGATCTATGGATGTCAATTGATGAGATAAACAAGATGAAAAAATGATTTTATATGATATGATTCAGGGTGGATGAAACTAAATTAAGAGCTGTAGTGTGCATATATAAACATAAAAAAAGTGTTTGGAAATCCTTTTTAAGCACCAAATATGTTAATCTTTTTAAAAAGTCAGTTATCTGCAGCAGTTGCATCTAAAAATCACAGGTCAATGGTAGAGGCTTCTTGTGTATTATCAAGATACAGATGTGGAAAAATCTCACGTGGACAGAAGCTGGAGGTGATCCCATTTTGTCATCCAGTTCATGACCCTGAGACTGACCACGGATGTTGCCAGACCACAGATGTTGCCAAACCACAGAATTCTGGACTAGAGAGTTTCAATCTGTTTTTCATAACTTTTGCCATTGTGATTTCTGTTACCATGATAATTAAGTGTCCTACTCTTATTAACTTTTTCATAATATTTGTGTAACATTGCTCTCGGTGTTCTATGTTATTGAATTCTAATTCTGCAATTGGGTTTGTTATGTTGTATTTGACATAACATAAGAGTTGTACAATTAATAAGGTAACCAAAATAAAATAATTATTCTTTCATCCATGTCTTGTTTTGAGGTATGTATAGAATTCTTTTATGAATAAAGAATATTTTAGAGTATAGGTTCTTTGGGCTATGAATGATGTTCTCTTGTACATCTCACTTCATGCTTTAGTGTAGAAACGCCTTTCCTTTTGCCATCAGTGAAAGAATTGGACAATGTTTGTGTTCAAAGCAGTGTTCCCTCTAATTTTTTCTCCATGGGCAGAGCCTAGCATGGAATCCTGAGCTACCACCCCTCTTCTTCCTCATTGTCTAGAAGCTGGAGCTACTGAAGGCCACTTCTCTGCCAGCCCCAACACAGAGATGTTCCGGCCGCAGCAGCTCCGTACTGGGGCCAAGAGAGGAGACCTCCCTCTCCTCGCTGCAGCAGCTCCAAGCTACAGCTGACTACCCTTCCCTGGCTCTCCCAGGTGTAACAGATTTGAGGTTTTGGGGAGAAAGAACTCTCCCTGCTGCAGCCCTGAGTCCCTGTGCAGGACTTAATGGGAAGCTGCATAGCCAGGCAGCTTAGAGGGCACTTAAGTTCACAGTTGTGTTTAACTCTACAATGTGCCTTTAAATTGGTTCTATTGCATGTATCATGTTTGTAAGCAGACAGGAAAGGTTCTTCATACACTGCTGTTCAGTGTCTTGCTTATGAACAGGCATAAATCCATTTATTTGTGTTCATAGTGTCATAACAGTTTATTTTCCTTATAGTCATGCCTCACCTCCATTTATTAAAAATTATAAAAACTGAAATATGAGTTTTGCTGATACCAAGAAAATGGTACATGTTAAAATATTGTTTTGTCATCATGTATTTAAAATTCAGCTACTCTAATTGGGCCAACCCTATCGACTCTACTCGGATTATTAAAAACATACTTGTTTTGAGGTAGGAAGAAATGCATGCCTTGTCTAAGAATTTGCAGACTTGTGGAAGGTAATGGCATGCACATTTATTTGTGATGCATATAGGAAGCACCACACTTGCCATGCACTGTTCAGCATACTCCTCTTGCTGCAACCTCTTGTGTATGTGGGAGGGGGAAGGAGTATGGCCATGCATTCCTAGAGCCTTGCAAGCTGCAGATATCTGCTTTATATCTGTGTATATCCATATACACAGCTTATTTTTGAGGATACAGATGTGGATACAAAATTATATTCACATCCGTGTAGGGCTCTACCTATTCCTAGATCTATACTGTTATTTCAGTCTAGTTTCTTCTTGCATAAGAAGCATCATTCTGACTCCTCTATGAATGTTCTACCTAGCTCAATCAGCTTAATATCTGAAGGCCAGATTTTCAAAGGCATTTAGGCTCTCCTCTGCATTTTTTTTTGTTTGTTTAATTTATTGACACCAGAGGTATCTTTAATAGTATGGCTGTCAGTGCCCCCTGGGAGATGATAGCTGCTTTTACAGGAATGCTAAAGGGATATGGATATATCCCACCTAATGCACCCATGCTGCAGAAAACACAATTTGATTTTGATATGCATTCCTCTTAACATTTTTAGTGTCTAATTCTGTTATGAGCAGGAAAATACTTATTTCTTCCTTACCGTGCGAAGAAAATGTTTTCAAAGGGATATAAACTTAGGGTTTTTTCCACAGTATTTTGATGTGTACACAATAGAGCAATACTGGCACCTTGGGATTTTCTGATTGGCTTTAGGCTTCCTCTCCACTGGTAGATTTTTATCTTCCAAAGTCAGAAGGGACCATGGGAGTAGTCTAGTCTGACCTCCCATATAACACAAGTCATAGAACTTCTTCCCCAAAGGAATTCCAAGAGAATATCTTTTAAGAAAACATCCAATTTTGATTTTTAAAATATCAGTGATGGAGAATCCACTACAACATTTGATAAACTTGCTGTGGTTTATTAGTTTAAAATGTATGCTTTATTTCCAGTCTGAATTTGTCTAGATTCAGCTTCCAATCATTAGATCATTTCATACTTTTTTCTGCTTGTCTGAAGACCCCATTAATAAATGTTCCCAATGTAGCTACGTAGACTGTAATCAGGGTTATAGACTGTAATAAATTGCAGGGCTGGTGTATCCATTCTCTAATCACTTGTGTATTTCTTACTCGATAAGGGCACTTAGACTTTTCCAAGCCCTTATGCAAATAGACCACTGCATTCTTAGTGTCACTAGTTCTTTCTGCTCTCTTAGTTAAACTTATAGATTCCTTACTATCAAGTGCCATTTGTTGAAAATAGTAAGTATTGTATGTATAGTTTCTAGAATACTTTTTACACCTGCAGTGTATACACCGTCTCCTGAAAATTACTGCATAATCTGAGAATATTGATCAATCCAATAAATACTGGTAAAAAATACAAGAATTCTGATATCAGAGGGGTAGCCGTGTTAGTCTGAATCTGCAAAAGCGGCGAGGGGTCCAGTGGCACCTTATAGACTAACCGAAGTGTTTGGAGCATAAGCTTTCATGGGCAAAGACCCACTTCGTCAGATGCATGTAGCGGAAATTTCTAGAGGCAAGTATAAATATGAAGTCCAGAATCAGGCTGGAGATGACAGGTGGGTCCAATCAGGGAGGATGAGGCC
>JANRFK010001234.1:38755905-38767647 GCA_030068395.1 Apalone spinifera
ATCTGTGGAGATATTTAAGAGTAGGTTAGATAAATGTCTATCAGGCATGGTCTAACAGTATTTGGTCCTGCCATGAGGGCAGGGTCTGGACTCAATGACCTCTCGAGGTCCCTTCCAGTCCTAGTATTCTGTGATTCTATGATTTGTGTCCTCAGTAATTTGACCTTGAAATGCTAATTCAGTTGGCATTAAAATATTAACACTTACTGTTCAGAGGAGTTACAATGACTGGGTATTTGTCATGTTTCCTGTTCAAAAGAGAGTCCCACAAATACAGCTGTAAAAGTGAAACTGAACTCCAATAACTGACAAGATTTTACGAGCATCGAATCTATTTACCCGCAAAGTGACTATGCACAAAAATGTAGACT
This sequence comes from Apalone spinifera, assembly GCA_030068395.1. Classification (NCBI taxonomy): domain Eukaryota; kingdom Metazoa; phylum Chordata; order Testudines; family Trionychidae; genus Apalone; species Apalone spinifera. The sequence continues at coordinate 38,756,277 of JANRFK010001234.1, forward strand.
CCAATGATTGTGCATGGTATTTTGAGCCCAGATTTTGGTTGCAGCCCATCTTCACAACAAACAGTTCATTTTGAAGTGTATTATTAAAATGAATGTGGAAACTTGTATCTTTACTTACAAGTTGTTATTTTTTTCTATCCTTGTTTCTTACTAATAGTCATCGTCTGGAGTATTTCAAAAGCTTCAGTCTAAAGTGGATTATGGGAGAGAACTGGGAGCAACCAGCATCAGACCTGTGGATATAGCTTAATCAGTGTCTACAATCAAGTAACACTTTAAATCACAAACACAGTTATTTAAAAAAAAAAAAAAAAACGTCCAGCAAAAACTAACAGCCTCTATCTTCCAAATACTTTAAAAGTCTATTTTTAGATTTCTGAAATGAAGTTGTATTTTGTCACAGCTTCAACTGATGTGGCAATTAAAATAAATAAAGTAAGAGGCTATTTCTTTTGATAATGTTTTGTTTTATATTCAATTATATCCAATTAAAAGATAAAAAGGGGATAATGAATGTTTTAACCACCCTTTTAATGCATGTTTTATCTTCCTTAAAACATCTTATAAGTTAATAGAAGCCAATTACATTATTTTGATCTGTCTGCAAAATTCAAATGATATTAATATGTAATTTTACTAGTAATATATTTCAATGTGAGTTTTTGGGAATACTGTTGGGGAAGATACTAAAAACAGGGTTTTTTTTCTTGAATAGAGTAATGTCCGTCTGCCTGGAAAGATTTTTAAGGGACCATGATGCAGACTCATGGTGCTCTTCAAGGATGAAACTGGAGATCACAGACACAAACTAAGATACCATATCATGCAATACTTTCATCGCTATCAAAATGATTTGGTTCTCTTCAGGCTCTCGTATCACACAGATTACCCTTTTTGGATTTATAAGAACTTTTGCCCCAAAATTAAATAAGGGGGCTGCACAGTTATTCAATTCTTAAAGGAAATTTTGTGGAAAAAAATTCAGGATTTAGATTAGAATTTTAGGATAGATGCTGCCTATTATTATGTGTTTTTCACAGTGCCTTGCATGATAGGGAACACTGGCTAGGGCTTCTGTTTGATACTGTAATACAAATATAATAATAAAGGAAGTGGAGTTCATATGCATGAGTTCTCTTTCCCCAGATAGCTCCATAACTTGTTACCATGGAACTTTGTGCTTTGGTACTGGGAAATGTCCATGGCAAACCAGCCTTTCCCATGGACCTACATAGATCTCAGAATATCTGTAAATTCTAGAGGATGAAAGCTTTGTTGTTTCTACAAAACATAAACTCCACTATACCCCATTGAAAGAAATCAAATTAAACTACAGAATGGAAATATTTCTGTGTTGTAGGAAGTGATATAGTCCATAAACTAAGCTAATAGTCCCAGCAACATCAAAACCAGTATTAATTGCTTAAAGTACATATGCAGAATTGCTCTGTGATCTATTAATAACTATTCTATTTTGAACTTAGCTTTTTTTATAGATACCTGGAAGTACTAAAGTTGGTTGTAGACCTTTTTTCCTCTACAAATACTATTTTCAAGGGTAACTTTCACTGAGCTATAGCGACCATACAATGTGTCCTGTGCTGTCCTGGCCAGTTGTTACACATTGATGAAATACTGAAGATGATGATCAGTCTATTTTCTTGCCAAAAGACTTCCATATCTTTTGCAGATCTTAGAACTTTTCTGAGTTTAGAACTTTTCAGGCCCTAGTGAAGTGGATATTGAAGTTCATGTACCAGTAGTCCAACAATGAGACAGAATGGAAACACATTGAAGTTAAGTATATTGCCCAGTTATGTGCATTTATAGGAGCAGGGCCAATTATGATCCTGGATTAAGTAAGCACAATTATTAGTGAAATCAGCTCCTGGGCTGAATCTAGCCAAATGTCTTCAAAGCTTTGTCTTGCATTTCTTATAACGTCACCTTAAATGTGAATTTAGAAACTTTAAATGAAAGTGTGTAAAGTTTTCTCTGCAGAGTGTTATTAACAAGAGGGATTCTGGATTAATTCAACAGCCAGGTCTGTTCTTTCAGCCATAAGCTATGCTGTCAGGGAAACTTAATTACAGTTTAAGTGGGATGCAAATGAGTTGTGACACTACATCATTTCACATGAAAGGTTCATTACTTACATTAACTTGCACAATGCTCTCTCCTAAGCATAAGCCTCATTACAATTTTTTTTTATTTTTTTAACATGGTTAAATGTGAGTAGGACTTTTACTTTTAATATGTCCATTCTTAATCATTTAAGCTTTAAGCTGTTGCATTTATTAAATCAGTATAAAATTAACTAACATCTACATGCAAGGCCCTGAATTGCAAGTCATGTCTGTTCCCACTCTTCATTCTGAATTCTAGTTGGTTCATTTTACATGCCGAGCTGTGAAATGTTAACTTGATGTAGACTTGCATGTTCTTCTTCAGGTGGGTGGGAAGAAAATACCATGATTCTTAATTCTATAACCAAAATAATCCTGGGTTAACAACTTAATAATCATGTATTTAGGACAGGGTTACTCAGCTTTGGAAGCTTAGGGGCCACAGTGATACTCACAGCACATGCCGAGGGCCACAACTTAAGTGTGGTTGCGTGTACATGCAAATATATGCATATAGCTTCTTTCACACTGACGGGCATGAATACAAAGATTAAGGAAAGACTGCACAACATGCAGGCTCTATTTAAGTCAGTTCTGCTGATATTAATAAAATGCATTATTTACCCAATTTCAACCCATATGATAGCACTTTTAATGAGCAATAACAATCCGGGAATTTAACTACTAAAATGCATATCAACAGAAGACCATTATATTACTACTTTTTTGTTTTGGCTCCCACCTGAGGGCCGCATGTTGAGCCCCATGTAAACCCAAACTGCACCACAGGCCACAAACAAACGGACCGCGTGCCGTGTGCTGAGTAGCCCTGATTCACGATGACCAATAATTGGTAAGTGGTGAATCAAAGATCAGTTATTGAGTCATTCTCAAAAAAGAAAATACCATGTAATGTCTTAAATAGCAGAGGAACCAGTAAATAGCAGCTGCCTAATAGAGGTTAGCCTTTATAAAGGACTGGTGTAGTGTAGTACTGGAAACTGTGGGAATAGTCTGATACAGTTCAGACAGAGGGTTGTCCTTTGGAAGCAGTGCCTTTTATCCAGGTTTCACTCTGCATCTTTTCTTCCAACTTTGAACACTGCACAGAATATTTTTTCATTTTCACCCCTCTTCCTATACCTATAATTTTTTAATACCATTTATATTTTGGGCAACAGCAAGCAGCAACTGAATTACTATTTATTTGCCAAAGTATCAGATCAATATGGATCAGTATTATAAAATATATTATAAAATAGCTATTCTGTCTCTAGGGAGCTGATTTTCAGTGTACATAATGTGACTAGTTAAAAATGAATTTAGTCAAAGCTGCCCAGCCTAAGTGAGAGAGTCTTGAAAAGTATACTTATAAAAATGAAGCAACTTTTTCTTGGACCCATTTATTTTCAAACCCAGTAGATACGGTATAAACAAAGGTCAGTGCTAGTTGTCCTGCATTTTCCTACCTATATGCTTTACCTCTGACCCTCAAAGGATGAAATGTTAGTTCTATTTCCAAACCCATTCAGGTTCCAATAAGCAAATTACTTAAGTACATACTTATCTTTAAGTGTGCAAATAGTCTTATTGATTTCAGTGGAATCACTATGGAATGGGACTATTCACTAAAATCAGTGGGACTGCTCATGCACTTAAATGGTGGGACCTGAGTCACTGCCTTTTTTTGCTGAGACTCCCAAGAAGGATGCCAGTTATCCATGATGTTTATGATCTGGACATCTGGCTATAGGGAAATGGATTAGGACAATCAAACTCTTACATTTAGGCCACTGAACAGTCATCAGATGATAGTAACTTCTAATCAGTACTAACATGGATCTGAAATAGAAATCAAAGAGACGAAATGTGTCACATGCTATTAGTAATCACCTGAACTGCCCATACCTTGGCAAATTGCATCTCTCCATATATCTTAATTTTTCTGTAAAAGGGGTATTTCATTGATTTCTTGACAATTACAAAAATAGATGAGCCAAAAATACATACATGAGCAACTGCTCATTACTTGGTGTTTCATTTCCCTAGAGAGGTTGGAGGGGTGAAGAAGTAAATGCCTATTATTTGATCAGTATAGGCTCCCCTCCCCTTCCTTAATTTTCCTGATTTTTATGTAAATAATGATACAGTGGGGAACTGACAGTAGAAAATTATTTGACTTTTAATTTTTGTCCATCTCTGAAGTAAATATAACAATGCCTCATTAACTGCAAAAGGTCTGCAGTGTTTAAGAGGAGTACCCATATTGATAAACACAGTTTCTCTCAAGCAACAAAATGATGTGCATCTCCTAAAGAAACTGAATATTATCAGTCTTTCTGTTGATTTTTTTATCCCTCTTCTGACAATATTCTGATCTCTAAAGTTTCACACTAATTTTGGAACCTGTGTGCAACGGCACATTTGATGGTTTTGTGATTACATTGCAGCTGCCAAACAACATTCCACTGAAGTCTAAATATTGTTGAGCCATATTTCTAGGGCTGAAAATGGCACATGCTTTACAAACATTGTGCCACCAAACCAGTTTTAATCTTTCCATTGCTTTGATTATATCTTCATTGTTACATCAGCACTTTTTAAAAGTGGAGTTGATTCGAAATGAGGGGGAAATGCTATTTTTTTTTCTAAAAGAATTTTCCCTTTTTTGTTGAAAAATTTCTAATTTAGAAGTTCAAAAATTTGATCAGATTTGAGATCTTGCCTTCAGGAACCATTGATTTATTTTAGAGCTGTTTTTGGTACATGAAAATATTGTATTTGGACATGGCTGTGATTTATAATGCTGTCACGTATTGCCTTAAGTTCTGTGACTGTGCAGAAGTGCTTACTACCTGGATCTTCCAGAACCTCAACTCTCCTGTCCCAATTGCTAAACAATCTATACTATTGTATTGTCATTTTATGATAATTAGCCTAATGAAGAACACTGCCATTTGTCCCTTTCTGAGACAAAATAGTAAAAGACAGTAGAGAATAATTCGGACGCCTGTTAAAACCAGGAACACGTCTTCCCTCTCATGGCAGCTCAGCTCTGCCTGCTGGTGTGTTGGAGTAGAGGTTGGCTCTTTAGCCTTTCCCCTGCCCTCTCCTTCCAGGGTAAATAATAGCTTCATGCATCCTGCATGTCTTCTCTGTGCCTAGAGGTCCATGCAAGAGAGGTTAGTGTGTGTGGGGGGGGGGGGGGAGGGAACTGTTTAAATGATTATTTATGCAACTTCTCCTTTTTTCATTAGCTATTATTTGAACCAGTCCTCCTCCCTACTGTATTCCTTCTGGCCTGAGAAGTCATTACTCTCAAGGCATTTAGATTTAGGTATTGGCATAGAGAGTACTCTTATTAAGTTTACAAATGACAGCAAGATGGGAAGGGTTGTAAATAGGATGAAGTTTAATAAGGACAAATGCAAAGTACTCCACTTAGGAAGGAACTATCAATTTCACACTTACAGATTGGGAAGCAACTGTCTGGAAGAAGTACTGCAGAAAGGCATCTAGAAGTTATAGTGGATCCTAAGCTAAATGAGTCAACAGTGTGACGCTGTTGCAAAAAAAGCAAACATGATTCTGGAATGCATTAACAGGAGTGTGGTGAGCAAGAAGTCATTCTTCCGCTCTACTCTGTGCTGATTAGGCCTCAATTGGAGTATTGTGTCCAGTTTTGGGCACCACGTTTCAAGACAGATGTGGAGAAATCGGAGAAGGTCCAAGGAAGAGCAACAAGAATGATTAAAGGTCTAGAGAACATGAGCTATGTGGGAAGACTGAAAGAACTGGGCTTGTTTAGTTTGGAAAAGAGAAGACTGAGACGGGACATGATGGTGGTTTTCTAGTACCTAAAAGAGTGTTACAAGGAGGAGGGAGAAAAATTGTTCTCCTTGTTCTTTGAGGATAGGACAAGAAGCAATGGGCTTAAACAGTAGCAAGGGAGGTTTAGGTTGGACATTAGGAAAAACTTCCTACCTGTCAAGGTGGTTAAACACTGGAATAAATTGCGTAGGGAGGTTGTGGAATCTCCATCACTGGAGATATTTAAGAGCAGGTTAGATAGACGTCTATCAGGGATGGTCTGGATGGTGCTTGGTCCTGTCATGAGGGCAGAGGACTGGACTGGATGACCTCTCAAAGTCCCTTCCAGTTCTAGTGTTCTATGTTTCTATGATTTCTTTTATGTGCTAGTTAGGGCCTTTCTTTAAAATGCATATTTCTTTAACCAAACTTGAGCAAACTTTAATTCTCTAATTTTATATTGATTCTTCAGGGGCATTATTATCCCTTTTACCTCTATGCCCTTTAAATACATTGAAAATTTGTTTCCAGTATTAAGGCTGGCATATAGTGATGGACTGGTGTAAGAAGCTGTGTGGTGGATCAGAGCATGATTATGAAAACTGGAGAGGAATTTGATGCTGGTGCAAATGATTTTATGGGACCAGATGAAAAGTTAGCAGATTGGACAGTGAATGTAGAGAAATCAGAGCACAAAGAAGTGAACATAAATTAAACCTGAAGGAAGAAACAATGTATTCATTTATTAATTGTATTAAGTAATCCCTACTCTTAAATAAATGGATGATATTCAATAATATTACTTCAGCTTCCCTCTTGTAGCCATAACAATATTAGTAGTTATTTAGCTAGTGTGAAATAAACTTGAAGGTAAATTTTAGGGTATGATTGTAAACAGGGATTTCTTTTTAAAGTGCATAAATTATTTAGCCCAAGCCTCACCAAAGTCAGTGAGACTTAGGGCCTTAAGTTACAAAGAGCTTTTGAAAATGCCTCCCAAAATGTGAAAATATAAAAGTTCAAGGCAGTGGAGATGAATTGCCTTGTATTTATGCATTATATACACCATTACAATGCCCTTTCTAATTTTGTAGCAGTTTACACCCACTTTGCATGGGTGTAAATGACATGTTATAACATAGAATCAAGCTCTGGGAGTTCACAGTCTGAGCAAAAAAGGGGATATGTCAAAAATCTTAAAATTTTCCAACGTCATTGAAAAGCAGAGAACTGAGCCAGCTCTGTACCTAAGCGGCAGCTGTCAGTGGGGAAATGGTGGAACCTTAACAAGTCTTCCCTTATTTTGAGATTCAGGGTAACCACCTAATATCACTTTAGAAATCCCACAAAGCAGAAGAAATCCAGCCCCAGCCCATTGGGTTTGGAACTTTTTTTGTATTATTCCAATGCACTGGGATACACATAGCTAGCCCCTTAAAATGAGCACTGCAATCTACTAGTGCATTTTGTAGTTTTGGACTATCAGTCTCATTTTCAAAAGGGATTTAGACACTTAGGAGCCAAAATCCCACTCACAGTCTAAATCCCTTTTGAATCAGCATTGCAGCATGGCTCTGCAACACTGAATGTGTACCCCTAAACACTTTTAAAAATCTGGGCTTGTATGCCTAGAAATGTGTAACAGAAAGTGAGGGGCAAACTCGCTTAACACTTCAAAGGTGGGATTTTCAAAGGGCTTATTGCTGACCTGTCTGTGCTCTCATTGAAGTAATTGGAGTGGCCTACAAGGTAGACCACTTTTGAAAACCCCAGCCCAAACTTGTTTTGGAAATTATTGAATCATATGTAAGTTTAGTTTCTCCATCTAACTGAATTGAATCTGAAGACATAGTAAACTAGAATTATTATTATTATTCAACTAGTTAGCAGCCAGAAGCTCATTTGAAAAGATCTGATGTTGAATGAGTTAGGTCAGGTGGGAGTGAAACAAAATAGTAAATAATATAAAGCATTCCTGTTTGACAATGGCTTGGTTGGTTACGTAATGTGAAATGACCTTGTGCCAGAAGGGCAAACTCTAGAGCTTGAAACCATTCATTACACTTTGTAAGAAAACTGGCTATAAAAATATTCCTAAACAACAATGCACTGGGGAAAATAAACCATTGTAACATGCCATTAAAAACTAATAATGGCTAGAGCTAAGAATTATTACTTAAAAAAAAGACCGTTCAGACATATAACAGGCCTGCACACAGAGCAAGTTAGAAAATCAGTACAATTGGGAGGAAAATAATGGTTTAAAACAGTTTGAAGGAAAAGAAAGTATCCCAATAAATCACCTGTCAGTGTAGATAATAGAATACTGCATCATTTTCTATCAGCTAGAATAAAGGTTATACACAGTTTCTTACTTCCCAGACAGTATGATCTTGCTGCCATATTTAATATGAGCTTTTATCGTTATTGTGGGCCAGACTGTAGCTCTACATTGTGTGGCTGTACAGGGACATAATGGGGTAAAAGACCCCAAATAAATCCCCTTGTATGGTGTCCTTACCTTTAAGTTTCAGGTGCAGCGTGTGGGGTGGAGGAGAGAGTAGTATCAGCACTAGCCCTGCCCCCAGAGTCCCTAGTGCCTGCCTAGACCCCCTCACTTAGCCCAGCGCTGCCTCCCATCCACCAGATGATCTCCACTGCCTGGGTCACAGCTGCTCTGAGTTTACCATGCCAGGCTCCACATGGCTTTCCCGCTGTGCAGCAAAGCGCTTTTCCACATCCGGGAAGAGACCCCTACCCCTGCCTGGCACTTGCTGACTGAGAGGCAGGGTAGGACAGGCCTCTCCCAACAGTGGCGGGGGAGGCCTGGACCCTAGAGTCATCATGGCCTGGACCCTAGAGTCACCATGGCCTGGCAGCCAGAGGTCCGTGGCCCAGCAGCAAGCTGCGGACCAGTGGCTAGGAACTGCTACTCTGAGGCTTTGTCTACACTACAGGGTTTTTGCACAAGAAGCCTTTTGCAGAAGAATTCTTCCACAAAAACTTCTTGCGCAAAAGCGCATCCAGACCTCAAAGCGCATCGCAAAAGCAATGTGCTCTTGCGCAAGAGAGCATCCACACTGCATGGACACTCTTGCAAAAGAAAGCTCTGAATGTCATTCACAGAATGGCCATCAGAGCACCTGTGCTTTTTCAGACCTTTGGAGCATCCTCTCTTGCCTTTTTGCACAAGAGTTCTTGCGCAAAAAGGAGTTATTCCTCATGGGGAGAGGAATAACTGTACTGCCAAAAGCCTTCTCTTCTGCCAATTTACTTGCGCAAAAGCACGAATGAGTTATGTAGGCTCCGCTGGTTTTTGCGCAAAAATCTTGTAGTATAGATATAGCCTATAAGGATGTCATTGTCTCTCCAATGCCTCTGTGGAGGCTTTAGTATCGTTATTAAATACAATGGCAATTAAAAGAGGGAAGAATCGATTTTCTCAACAAACATAAAATGTTGACTGCAAATATTATTCAAAGCATTCCAAATAAAAATAGCAGTATAAATTGATAGCTTGTCTAGGTTTGAATAATGGGATGTTAAAAATCACAAATATTTACAATTGAAAGAGAAATATTGGGAAATTTTGATGTCTCTTTCCAGATAATGGCCTGCAAATAGAAACATTCTTTTAAAAATAACACAAGTATTATCTTCGTGTAATAAAATTGCACAGAAGGTGCAATGCATTATATATTAAAACTGGGATGGATGAATACCAAAGACTACATTTTGCCTCCCCTACATTAAATGGTACCTTAGGGCAATTTGGTTTTGATGGGACTACTTAATGTTGCTGAGCCCTAAACAGGACCCTATTTACAATGGCAATATTGGACTAGATAACTTTTCATACTTGTTGGCTTTTTTTTCCATTTTGTGGTTTGTTTGTTTTTTTAATTTGGGACTTATCCTGGTTTCATAAGTCATTTCAAAAGTAGCATTTTTGCCATTAACCTGTAAAAATACAGACTTTGGTACTCTGAATTACAGATTACCTGATTTCATCTTTTCTTGTTACTATTCCTAATTATTTAAAATGAGCATGGCAGTGTTAAAGTTTTGAAGTAATAAAAAACACAGGGTTTGAAGCTATTTCACCCTCCTGTACTTTAACTGAAACAAAAATATTGTATCAAATTAAAAGTTGGTTTTTGTTGTTTTAAAGCACGGGTGGGGAACCTCAGGCCTGGGAGCCGGATGCAGCCCCTGGGTTACCTGGATCCAGCCCCTGAGGGTCAGGGCCTCTTCCAGCATTGAGCAGCCATGCTGGCACTCTAGCCCTCCCACAACTCCGCCACAGGGCTGGAGCACACAAAATATAGTAGACTGGGTCCTTCTAGGCTCTGGTGCATGAGGGGAATGTTGGGGCCACATCAGTCAGGGTTTGTTTTGGGGTTTTTTGGGGGTTTTTTTGCTTTTCACTTGTGGGCGGCCCCAACTGATTTTTCTGTGGGTCCGTGGCCTGTGGCCCCAAAATAGATTCTCCATCCCTGTTGTAAAGAATCCTACACAAGACTGAAGAAAGTATTAATGAAATTACAGTGTGCATGGGATTCAGACTGTCCTTGAAAGCCTAAATCTTCAAGGAACTTTGTTACCCACTAATTAAGCACAGAGCTGCCAAAACACCTTGATAAACTTATAACCTTTCATTTTCTATTGCTTTTAAAGCCAGATAAGCAAAATGTTCACTTAATGATGTGCTCACTTTGGGCAGTTCATATCATCTTTGTAATGGAGTCTTCGCTGATGGCTTCTTCCTCCTGAATATACAAGTAAAAGTGTAAGAAGGTATTTATATCCATAAAGCTTACAAATAAACAGCATGTGACTCATGCATGCCTCTTCAGTTAAGTAAGTAGGATGTATTGATGTTTCTTGTGAATACTGAACTTTGATTGCAGAACTCTATATGAGATGAACGTCTAACTGGAATTATGTTTACTTGGAACTGTTGCAGCAAGTGAATGACAGCGAGAAAAATATGCAATGCAGTTTTTTTATATTACTGCACTGTTTCCCGAATGGTGCTCTGCGGAACCCTGGGGTTCCGCGAAGTGGAACTCCGGGTGCTGTGAAAAAATTCTGCTCCCCCGCCCCTGCAGAACCTGTAGGCAGCTCCCCTTGGGGCTTTGCATCTGAGGACGGGCTTCTGGGGGCGCACGGCTTTGGCCATTCCACCACCCACTGTGGCTGTCCCAGCCCTGTGCACGGCGCCGCCCCTCCTCACCCTGCAGGACTGCCCTGTCCCGGTGCCTTGCAGCCGCCGCCTCCTCATGTGCAGGCTTTTACAGTGGCGGCTGCTGCTGCTGCTGGGATGGGGAGGGGTGGCCAGAGCCGAGGAGCCGCTCTCGGACCTCGGCGTTTTTAAACTGCCGCCTGCATGGAACCCAGATCAGGATCTGCCTCCCCCCTCCCTCCCCCGGGGC
>JANRFK010001234.1:38767747-38785483 GCA_030068395.1 Apalone spinifera
TCTCCTGTACTCTTCTTCCTGGCCAGGACATTGCAGATCATCTTTGTGATTTATGCACAAACATCATGACGCATTTTCCAACTATAAATGGCAACAATAACTGGATTTGAAATCCATTAAGTGTAACAGGAAAGCCAACCAGTTTTTCTATGCAAGATTATGAAAATCTAATCGAAATCACTTCAGATGGCCAATTAATACAAAAATTTAAAGAAGTTTCACTGATTACGTTTTGGGGTGGCTTATGTCAAGAATAGTCAGCTTTATCAAGACGTGCAATTTGTCAGTTGTTAACCTTCACCAGCACATACTTGTGTGAAACTGGGTTCTCGAATTATGCAGCAACAAAAACAAAATACAGAAATCAACTGAATGTAGCACCAGATATGCAAATCCAACTTTTTAGTATTAAACAAAATACTGTATAAAAATAATTTGCCAAGAAAAGAAAAACCACTCTTCACCCTGAAAACTGCCAATATAATTCATATTAGTTTTTGAGCTTTATTTGTTTTGTACACATTAAATGTGATTTTTGTTTTTAAATATGTGCAATTAAAATGCGGAGTAATGTTAGTTCGAGCCAAGGGGTTTGGTTCGAACTAACGCGTCCAAGTGCACACTTTCACTTTCGAAACAGCTGGCATTCGGAGTAACGCGCCAGCAAGATCATGCTAATGAAGCACGGGATATTTAAATCCCTGCTTCATTGACTATTTCGAATGCCTGCATCTGCATCCCTAGTTCGAACTAGGGTGGAAGAGAAGACATACACTATGTAATTATATGTCTCTACTGCCATAATAATCATAGACTCATAGAAAAATTATAGAAGTATAGGACTGGAAGGGCTCTCAATAGATAATCTAGTCCAGTTCCCTGCACTCAAGGCAGGACTAAGTTATAACTAGAGCATTCCTGACAGGTGCGTGTCTAACCAATTCTTAAAAATCTGCAATGACTGAGGCCACGTCTATACTATGAGATAAGGTTGCATTTATTAAGATTGATTTCTTATCACTTGACTTTGTAAAGCTGAAGGTCCATATCCCTACTGTGCGCAATAACCCATTGTAGTTTGAATTAGCGTATCCCCAGGAGGGAGATTGACATTGACGTTGAGAGAAATGCATTGTGAGTAACTATCCCATAGTGTCTGCTCTGCTTTCTGGGTTATGCTCCTGGTACACATTTGGACCAGAATTGTGCAGTGGGTGGTTCTGGGTTCATTGCATTAGCATCCCATAATTCATTCATCTACTCCCTCCACCCTTGCTTGAGATCAATGGGAAATAGTGTTTTTATGCCAGTTTTGGCCCTGGTTACTCATGCAGATGCTATCGTAGCACGAACATGGATTCCTTTGCGGATCCTGTTGTGCATTGTGATGATGATGTTCACCTTGGTGAACCTAGTGGTGGAATATGACCAGAGCATGTGCATAACACTCCAGCAGGAGGAGAAATCTCAGGAGGCCGTAGACACTCCGTTCATGCAAGTCCTTGAGTGAATTGGAAATGCCACTGGCATTCGATCCTTTGGAAACAGTGGAATACTGGTTCTGGTACCATCAGACAAGCACAGAGTGATGGAACTGTAGAGTGCTGAAGGGATGATCAGCAGTGGCTGCAAAACTTCTGAATGCACAAGGCCACTTTCATGGAACTTTGTAAATGGCTTTCCCCCACCCTGAAGCACAGGGACACCTGAATGGGACCCATTCCAACAATGGAGAAATGTGTGGCAATTGTCTTGTGGAAGCTTGCAATGCCCGACAGCTACTGGTCAGCTGAGAATCAATTCAGAGTGGGGAAATCTACAGTGAGGGCTGCTGTTATACAAGTAGCCATAGCAATCAAGACCATTCTTCTTTGGAGGATTTGCTGTGATGAGGTTCCCTAAATGTAATGGGGTGATGCATGGAATGCACGTAGTCATCCTGGCACCTGACAGCCTTGCCAAGGAGCACATAAACTGCAATAGGTATTTCTTCATGGTGCTGCCAGGTGCTGCTGGATCACAAGGGGTGTTTCACCTACATCAACATTGGATGGTCAAGAAAGGTGCGTGACACACGCATCTTTAGGGATTCCTGCCTCTTTGGCAAGCTGCAAGGTGGAAATGCCAATAACAATCCTTATCGACCCAGCCTACGTTTTGCTCCTGTGGTTCATAAAACCCTACTCAAGGATCCTGGACTGCAGTAAGGTGCAGTTCAACTACAAGTACAGAATAGAGGACATTTAAAGGGAAAGCTTAGGAGTCTACTGCCTAGGTTAGAGCTCAGCGAATGCAACAGTTCCTCTGTGGTGGCAGCTTGCTGTGTGCTCCATAATATTTGAGAGAGCAAAGGGGAAGTTATGTGTCCAGTAGAGGGACTAAGGTAGAGTATCTAGTGAGAAATATTGAGCAGCCAGACACCATGGAAATAAGGAGAGCACAGACTGCAACAGTGCAAATCAGAGAGACTTTGAAAGAAAATCTTATGTATGACCAGTTTTGAGAGTCATGCATGTTGCTCTCAGTGAGGTGTTCCAACATTCAGTGTGTTTGCCTGTAATCTCCAATCTCTTTGTAAAGCAAGAAAGAGACTGTTGTTTAGAAATCATACATTTTTATTTAGGGGACACAGCAGTAACAGAAAAGGAGTCCATGGTGGACTTCTCAGGGGAAAGGGAAATCAGAAATGCGAGAAGCACAGCCTTTTGCTTTGTGATGCTTTCCTGGAGATTTAGTAAGAGGCTGTCCTTGAACTCCCTGAACGCCGTGTTCTATGATCTCTAGGGCATGAGGCTACAGAACTGGGTGTGAAGAGAAAGTAGGTCTGCAAGGACTGGGGACTGTCTTGAAAAGCCGCTTTGCAGTCCATCACAGACATCAGGGACAACCAGACAGTCTCCTGGTGCTTCATATGCAGATCTCTGCATGTTCTCCTTTCCTCCACGCACATCTCCACGCACATCTCTTCCAGAAGTGTATTCCTGCATTCAGTTATGCTCTTCCTGTCCAAGTGGGCAAATTACATTTGCTCCTTGAACATGTCTTCCCTTTCCCATTTTCAACTTCAGATTTGTGCAAGGCAGACAGTTGGGAAAGCCAGTGGAGTGCAGCAGACTCACTACTGTTCCTGTGTAATGAAAAGTCAGAAGGCCTCATATTATAGGAGATACATTGTGGAGCCTAAAACCTAATCTGGTAACATACAGTGAAGCTCTTTAAAGACAATGAAGATGTGTTCTGTGCAAGGTTACACTTATGCTTTAAAGCAGCTACTGTACAGCAGGTACACAACAGAGTTCTCAGGACAGCATCTGGACCTGGTTTGGCGGTAGGCATATTAAGGAACCTGCCAGGGTACAATCCTGAGGGCAGTAGAGTGGGAGGGGGTCTGGTTGGTTGTGCCAGTGGGGCAGGATGGCGGCTCACATAGCACCCCTCTGTATGACATCCCAGCAGCAGGACAAATCTTGGGAGGCCATGGACATGCCGTTCATACAAGTGAATTATAAATGCTGCTGGCATTTGATCCTTTGGAACGCTGCTTCTGGTGTTGTCAGACAAGTAGTCGGGTGTGACCACATAGTGCTGCAGTTATGCAATGATCAGCAGCTGCTGCAAAACTTCAGAACACACAAGGCCACTTTCATGGAACTTTGGAAATGGCTTTCCCCCACCCTGAAGTGCAGGACACTCAAGTGGAGAAATGAAGTGTATGGCAATTGCCCCATGGAAGCTTTCAACACCAGACCGTACTGGTCGGAAATCAATTCAGCATGGAGAAATCTACAGAGGGGGGCTGCGGACCACTTGCCGGGAGAGTGCTACTTTTCTCCTTCCCACAGGAACCTGAATGGGGTGAGGGCCCAAAAGTTGAATTGATGCTTCACTGGGCATCGGCAAATGGAGGTTTGCAGCAGAGGAAGCAGCTAATAGCTTGCCCTCCTTCATTCAAGGATGTTTGTGGATGGTTGAAGATATCTGATTAGTGTGAAGTGGTGGTCAAGAAAACAAACAAGATATTAGGCTGAATTCAGAAAGGGATAGCGTACAAAACAGAAAATATTATGCTGCCGTAACACTGGAGAATGTTCAGACAAGGCTAACAATAATGATCAGAAGCAGAGAAGGATATTAGAAGAGATTAAAAAGACTGTGTTGTGCAGTTATTTGTAGCATGTATAAAGTATGTTTTGCCATTTAATAGATTTATAATAGCATAGCAAGTATCATTCATATGCATTAGTACAGTATGAAGCATATAATTTCAGTGCAGTAGTTCTGGAAAATATTTTCTTAATGGTATTTCATATTACCAGCATTTGAATGTAAATAGTCCATTAATAAAGAAAAAATGTGGCTATTCAATTATCATTTAGCTATTATAGATTATTGTGGATTTTTGTTTTACCTGCCATCTTTTAATGATTTAGCAATGAATGTATGACTAAGACATACAAAACAAAAAGAAGTATTTTATAGTTCTTAATAACTATCTAATCATTATTTGTTTTCTTGACTTTTGTTGTAGAAACCTTAATCACGATGGACTTGTTTTATATAAAAGTATGTTATAAACATCTTTTAATAGGATTCTTCTGCAATTCAGCATTATGTTAAATAGAGACTTATTTTAAAGTGCTAGTTTGCTTACTTAACAAGCAGCCTGCAGCTTCTGCCTCTGTAAACGATCATCAAATCCAGGCCTGCCAATGTTCTGCTTGCCAACAGATTTCTAGTAAAAATAGTCTCAAATAACTAAATCAAAGACATGTTGAAAATGTCAGAAATATTGTACCTTTGAGCAATAACCACCTTTGGGGTTGGTATCTTTTATAACCACAGTATCCTGGAGGTGGCAGCAAAGTACACAGAAGAAAAGTTAAACCAGCCATAGCACATAAACAAGCAAAGAGATTAATGATGCTGTGCAGTACTGATGATGACTGACTAAATGCATCAGCCTTTCCTGGCTTCAAATGACAGTGTAGGTAAATAGAGAGCTGATGTATTTATCAATTGGGTTTTTAATTATATTGGTTTGCATCCAGAAACCCTCCAAAACCCTTCTTTTCCTCACCACTTTCAACAGATAGAGTTCACATTACTTATTCTTTTTTCCCTGTCTTTGTTTTGCTATACACAGATACTTAGAAGATTTTTTTTTATTAAAATTTCATAGCTTTATGCAGCAATCTGCTGCAGTTCACAACTTATCTTGATTATTCTTACTTTGTTTTTAAATAGCTTTTCCTAATCTTGGTCATGCACTGCATTTCAATCCTTCTCAGTTGTCATATCTTCAGTATCCATAATGGTATGATTAACTGGCAAGATGATGTATACTCTAATAACAGATTGCAAAGGACATCATATTAGACATTCTAAGAGCCCTCTCTATGCCAAAGTATACATACAATAATGCCCTACCAGACATGAGTTATGGTCATTGTACCTTGAATAACGGGAACCGTATCTTGTGAGTGCTGGCAGAAACATTATTAAAATGAAAACAGAGAATGTTTTGCTGTCACATTGTAACTGTTGATTTCAATGTTAAACGTGTTAGTCAAAATGCTATAGGGTGGGACCAATAAAAGCCACAGCCAGTGAGACCAGGTCTACCCTATAAATCTATGTCAGTATAGCTACATTGCTGAGGGATGTGAAAAATCCACACCCCTGAGCAGGGCCGGATTAAGACCTTAAGAGGCCCTAAACACTGAAAAGATTATGGTACCCCCCCATATGTAATTCAAAATAAAAACAATACTATACCGTAAAATCTCTTTTTTTTTTGTGCCCCCTGCTTTGCTGGTGCCCTAAGCACGTGCTTAGTCTGCCTAATGGGTAATCCAGCTCTGCCATTGAGTGGTGCAAATAAACCAACCTAACTCTCAGTATAGATAGTGCTATGTTGATGGGAGGGCTTCTCACTTTGACAATTTTACTTTGCAGAAGCTGCACTTTCCTTTACTCTTCACTTCTTTGCCTCCCTCCCCAACTAGTTATTTGGCTGCATTCTTACCCTCTCACCTTTTCTGCATTATTCCCTCTCTTCCACCCCCAAACTGCCTCTTGTAGCCCTATCCTACACCCTCTCCTGCCACCAAACTTCCCTCCAGACCCTGCCCTCCTCATCCCCTCCTGACCAGATCCTGTGTCCCTATCCCACATCTCACAGAATCAGATTCGCTATACCAATGCGAGAAACTCTCCTGTTGACATAGTAACGTCTTCACTGTAGAGCTGCAGCGTTTTAACTGTAGGACTGCCCTAACTCAGGACAGTTTGTTTAGTTCAGATAAAATAGGAATCTTTGTACAAAATATAACGTAACCCAAGTGGGATGTATAACCCAAGTGGGATGTTTGCTTGTGTTTAGCCCTGGTACTAATTTGACAGCCTTGGAGAATGAAGTGATTTATCCACCGATTACATCCAGCGCAGGCAACACTGGAGCAATTTTCTATGCACTGCCATGCCAATGTACTTATTTCCCAGCATAGAATCACCACTTCTAGGGCCCTATAGAGCAATTCATTGTTCATAAGTGCGCGGTATTTGGTCTCTCTGTTGAGATCATCAGATTAGTGCTAATTGTGATAGACCTTTTTGTGATGTGGACGTTATGTCCAACAGCAACTGGAGTGAGGCCACAAGCCTATTTCATGTAGCTCATCCGACCAATAATTATGGGTGTGGGGAGATTTTCAAATGTATAAGGGATAGCTAGGCATCTAGCTTCAGATGAAAGGAAATTGTGTGCCTAATTAATTTGTTTCTGTGAAAATCTCTCCCGGGTGCTAATATGTAGTACACATGAACACACACTGTTTATTCTCCAGCCATATTTGACAGTCTCCCTTATGTGTGTACTGCCACACTCTGAATGTATGTTTTACATGTTGTAGCTACCTAGTTTCAACTAGTAGCATAACAATTTGAAATCTTTCACTAGAGAATCTATCTTTATCCATATCAATTTATGTGTACTCATACAGCTGTATTCTGTGTACATGTGTAAACTAATGCAAATATTATTTATACCTCATTTGCATGAGGAAATAGGACCTAAACATTTTAAAACACATGCTTTAACCATTCTACACTATTTAGATTTAAGAGCAAATATTTTGATTTTGCATTGTTTAAATGAACTGTTGAGAACTACCATTCTAAATTTACCTGAGTTCATTATAGACTTTGCCTAAAGATAAGGGCAGATTATGATATGCTTAGTCACATTAATTCATATATTTTAAGACCAGAATGAACAATTATGATTGTCTAACCTGGACTTCTGCCTAACATGGGGGGGTGGGACGGTTACCTAAGAAAGTTTCTCTGGTTTAGCCTAAGGTATGGGCCAATTTAGTTAAATTTGTGCAAACCCCTTATTTTAATATTCTTCTTTGGTTACTTCAACATTTTTTAGATTTAGCCATAAACAGGCTTAAAATAAACTACAGTAAGTCTTAAGCAGAGAATCAATAATGGGGTGTGCATCAGTTTAACTAAAATAATCTTAAAACAGGATTTCAGTTGTACTGGGACAATTTAGCTGTGTAGTCAAGGACACAGACCATAGAATTTTACCCAGTAGTTCCTGAAACAAATTCATATTTCCTAGCTGAGTTGGAGTGTATCATTTAGGAAAAAATCCAATCTTGATTTAAATATTGCAAGTGATGGAAACCCCTCTACATCCATAAGCAAGTTGTTCGAGAGGTTAATTACCTTTAGTGTTCAAAATGTGCACATTATTTCGAACCTGAATTTGTCTGCCTTCAACTTCCAGTTTCCAGATCTGGGATCATCTCGTGTCTGCTAGATCAATCAGGTAGTACCACATTTCACAAGCAGTCTTGTTGACTTCATTGGGACTATTTATGGTGCAAGGTATTCAACATGAATATCAATATCATAATCCTGAGCATCCAAACTGTACACTTATCTGTTAGATAAATGGTACTATTTTGGCGGATTTAGGGATAGGTTAAGTATTCAGTGCAATGTTCATTATCCTAGAATGTGAATAGGCACTTTTACGTGCCTGTTGCTTTGTATGAATTCCTTATCTCTTTTACTGATATCATCTTTTAGACTAAGATGATTCCCAATGATAAACCAACTCTCTGATTATTTAGCTTCACTATTTCTGTCACCCAAATGTGGCTTGCACTGAACTCTTATTGAAAATTCCTGAAGTGCTTTAGCCATGAAAAAATGTAGAGATCTGTGAACTACTAGCAATTAAGCAAAGGATGCAGGAGGTCAAAAATCTTTAAATGTGTTAAATATGTGATTGCTAAAATTTAGAGTTTCATAACAACTTAGTGTTCTGGACCTTAGTAGTTTTCTATAAGATTTCATTTTGTTTACTTTCAAGGGGATTGCAGTTTCAACTGAATCTAAGAGAGCACTTATGGGACAGACCCTTGATCCTAGAAATTAAAAGGATCCTTAAAATTGGATCCACGTACATCCTTAAAATTGTATGATATTAGGCCAGGTTTTCCAACACCTATTATAAATTAAAACTAATTAATTGTAACTAACCATGTAGCTTGTTAAAGACTCCTCAACATTTGGTTTGTTTATTTGGGTACATGAAACAAAACACTGTAGCCTACAAATTATATGGTTAACTATGCAACTCCATGTTCCTGTTTCCAATAGCTTACATGCTCCTTGTGTTTTCTTCACCTACTTGTTACAGCTTGTTTTTGTTTACATTATTAATTCTTTAGAGTATGGACTGTCATATATTAATTTGCACACTGCCCAGTAAAATGAGTCCTTTATTATGACTGGGGCCTGAGGCATTATCTTTATTGTATTACTATATATTTTAGAGATGTGTTTGTCTGTCCATCCATCCGTCTGTGAGTCCGTTTGTTCAAGAACTCCTCTGAAGAGCTAGGACCACCAAATTTGATAAGCAGCTTTCTCTTATCATAGCTTAAAGCAAGCTGAGGGTTTGGTTGTGCCAGGACAATGGGATGTGCCTGACATTTGATTGTTTCTTGTAAAATGGAAAAGGAGGGTGTGGCAGGAGGGAGTTATAATGTGGAATAACCATGTGTGTGTGGGGGGGGGGGGAGGGGAGCAAGAGGCCAGAGATGGGGACTGGGACAGTTTTATAATCCTATTGAGTCAGAGGGGGGCAGGGGTGGAAAAGGGGAGAGCTGTATACTATATATTTCAGAAAGTTTATCTGTGTGTCTGTCCATCCCCCAGCTGGGGGGATATGTACACTTCCCCTGGTTATGCCTGCTGAAGCTGCAGCAGCCATGGCCAGGCATTTCTTTCCTGGCCCCAAGCTGCTTAGAGGTGAGAGAGAGATGGGGTTGTTTTATCTCCTTATTTTAGCTTGCATCCCCAGCCCCACCCCGGAACAATGATTTCAGTGAAGAAAAACAAAACTTATTTGAGTTAAGAACCCAAACAATGCTGAGTAAATCTTCTAGTCATACTATAAATAGTAAGTAAATGTTTCTTTATTTAAACACTTGGACCTTTTCTGCATTAGGATAACTTTGTAGATATTCATAGGACATTCTTATCTTGTTCACATAACTCCCCACTGGGACTGCAGAATTAGACGCTTTATTGTGAGAATGATTTAGTAGAATTTTTAAGGCTAATACAATCAAGCCAAGATATTGTTATGCTATATTGGTTATAGTATTCTCAACAGTCTGTGTTTTGATTAGATATCTATTTCACCTCGGACCAACAATTTAGTAAGTCTACAGACAAGTATGAAAGCTAGCAGAATGATCTGCCAGTAATACTGCAGGACATTACAATAGGTTGAAATGAAGAAATGCACTTTTTTGAATTTCTTGTAATTTTTAGAAAGTTTTTGAAGCCCTAATCTTCTGAGCTTCATCCTGTGATAGACTGTAACAAGGAAAAAAAATGAAATGATGAGGAAAAAAATCTTACTGAAACCATTTTTAGTGACCAAGACCAAAACGAAAATGTACAACAGGATGAAACCTCTTCACTGTTTTTTACAAGTGTGTTCTCATTACAGTCTCAGGACTATAATATCTTTATGATTCTCCTTGGATAATGACCTCCTGCTATTGTGTGCCCTTTAATGAAACCCATTTATAGGTGTTTTTCACAGAAAAATTCAAATTTTCTGTGCTGTAATTAAATCTTTGTTAACTACAAACAAGTGGCAACCCATCATACCCCAAACTAAGTTCTGAAATTTTTACTTCTATACCTTACTACTCAAATTGTTGCCACACAAATAGTTCATTTAGGGCATGTCTAAACAAGGAAATTATTTCGAAATAACTAAAATTGATGTAATAACTCCTCGTTTTACTAAATCAAAATAGGAAAACATCCAAATTAGTTAGAATTATTCTGAAACAGTGCATCCACACTAATTGGAGCCAGCCTTGGACTTAGAGTCCCTGGAAGCACTCCGGAGTGGGCGACAGGAGGGCAGAGACTTCCTATGACTGCTTGGTCAGGAAAGCTGGGATGCATGCTTACAGGGGCTCCACTCTATGGCTGTGTCTCACAAGCTACTCCACCACTGCCTCTCCCCTTGTGGGACATAAAAGAGATGCAGTGTGCTCTGGTTGCCCTTGCAGATGGTACAGCACTCACAGCATGGAACCAGAGCAGCTGCAAAGCAGTACTAGGTGCATGGGTCTTGTGCTGCGCTTCATGGCTCAGTACGTCCAGACTGTCCACATGTTGCTCCAGCAGGACACAGACCAGGACCTGCTGGACAAATGCTAGCGTGAACTGCAGGCCCTGTTCACCCAGGTCCTGGCGCTCATGCTGCTGCACATGCCCCTCAATCTCCTGGACACTGCAGAATGCCACTTCTAGCATGGGGAGATGAGCTCGGGCTGGTGAGACCGCATCATCATGCAGGGATGGGATGACCGGCAATAGCTGCAGAACTTCTGCATGTGGAAGGCCACCTTCCCTGAGCTCTGCTAGTGGCTTGCCACTACCCTCAGGTGACAAGACACTCACATGCAACCTGCCATCCCCATGTGGCTATTGCCCTCTGGAAGCTTGCCATGCAGGACAACTACCGGAACCAGTTCAGAGTGGGCAATTCCACAGTCAGGGTCATGCTCAGAGAAGCAGTAAAGGCCATCAACCAGGTGCTGCTACGGAGGGTCATCACTGGGGAATGTGGACAGCATTGTGGATGGCTTTGCTGCCAAGGGCTTCCCCATCTGTGGGAGAGGGAGGGCATAGATAGCACACACATCACCATCCTGGCCCCCAACCACCGGGCCTTGTACTACATGAACAGAAATGGGTACTTCTGCATTGTGCTGCAGGCCCTCGTGAATCACAAGGGACATTTCACCAACATTAATGTCGGCTGATTGGGAAAGGCGCACAACGTCCACATTTTCTGGAACTCATGCCTCTTAAGAAAAGATGAACGCCAGCATTTTTTTCCCCGACCATACCATCAGAGTTGAGGACGTTCCCATTGTGATCCTGGGCAATGCATGAAACCCTACACAAGCAACTTGGCCCCCACCAAGGAGCTTTTCAATGCCAGACTGAGCAGGTGCCACATGGTGGGGGAATGTATGTTTGGCCATTTAAAGGGGAGGTTCAGGTGTCTCCTCATCCATCTGGAACTCAGTAAGTGCAACATCCCTTTAATAGTGCCAGCCTGCTGTGTGCTCCACAACTTGTGTGAGAGCAAGGTGGAGACTTTTCTGCCAAAATGGGAGGCTGAGGCTGAATTTGAGCAGCCAGATACTAGCACCATCAGAAGAGCACATCAAAGGGCTGTGCTCATCAGAGGGGCCTTGAGAGAGAGTGTCATACAAGGCTAGTTGTGAGACTCTCCCCTGTGCATCTCCAGAAAGGGACCCTGCATTCCCTCTGTGTGCCTTTCCTCCTTTCCCCTGCCCTCCCTTCCCATCTTCACTGTCCCCTGCAGAGCAAATAATAAAGACATGTTTCTTGAAACAATAGGACTGTTTATTGGAGGGACATAGAACAGGGGAGGGACTAGATAGAAAATCTGGAATCAGAGAGACCGAGAGAAGGGGGCTCAGGGATGGGGCCAGGAGTTGCACCTGCCTCTAGGTAGTTGGGAGGCTTTGGCTGCCTGAGAAGTCCCGCTGCCCCATGTTCTGGGGCCCTGGCTGTCCCTGGAGGTGCTAGGTGGGGAAGCAATGGGGGGAAGGGAGTGGAGAGATGGATGGTGGTCTGCTTCCCCATTACTGGCTCCAGCTTCCCCCTTCTCTGCTGCTCCTGACATAGAGGCAGCGAGGGGTGGGTGGGTGGGGGGGATGTGAATAGTTGACTTGACTACCCAATAAGCCTAGGTCAGGCTTTTTGGATAGTTGACTAATTGACTACTCTTCTACATCCCTATTCCCCAGCTCTGCTGCAGGGAGTGGAATCTCAGAGCATCAGATAGTCTGGTCTAACATTTCTGCACATTACCTACAGGCTATCTCATTTACATATTTAATATGGATTTTCTATTTTGATTTGCTCTGTAAAATATCAGGCACCATTAATGGCTGCTATAGATACGAAAGTCATATTCCACCTTTTTAACTTCCAAATTTATTTCATAACCTTCTCCCTTGGGACTGTCTTTCCTAGGCTTAAATTTTTTGGGGGGAAAAGTGTGTTTTGTTTTTTTAATTTGAGCAAAATTGTTTTATTCACTACATGGAGTTAGCCCAACAGAGAATCTGTTAGGCTATTGTTATTTCTCCTATGTTGCATTTCCCAGTGTGAAATTTGAAATACTGTATCCAGAAGTGTTGTAAAGTTTCACAGATGTCTAGGTAGTGAAAAAGGTTGGGTCAAAAGTGGTAAGAAATTCCATTTAGCCAGTGGAGCTGCACTGATTTACACCACCAGTTAAACTGGCCTTTTGTGTACAATTCTGGCTAAAGTTTCATTAACATGAAAAATATTTGAATAAATGTATGTTTCTGAATACAACTTGAACCTGAGAAAAGGCAAATAGCAAGTATTTTCAGTACTGATGCAAATATTTTGTACGGCTTTACTGTCAATACATGCACATATTTACCTAAAATATAAAAAAGTAAATTATCCTTACATGGGTAAGTCCCATTGCACTCATAGGATCATGCTTCTACCCCTGCTGTCACTTTTTACATTATTAGGACTCCCAGTATGTTATAAAGACAATAAGAACCACTTATTGTCACGTACATAATGCATCAATATTAAAATGGTAGTAAGTCAATCCTAAAACACTAATCAAAGTATCAAGATAAATCTATCCATGTGTTTTAATATTAAAATATAATGAAAGAAGCCTAATCAGGGTGCTGAAATAGGTCTTGAATAATTTTCTCCCACATGCACGTGTGGTCACCAGTTGCCTCTCTAGGTAATTTACAAGGCTCCCTGCTGTATGATAAAGCACAGGTGCTAAGGCTGTCATCCAGAGCAATGATTTATTAGCTTTTGTGGTTCTATAGACCTAATGTAGCAGGCACTAAATCAAGAGAATGTATACTGAAATAATATGTTTTCCAGTGATGACCCATGGCGACTCTTTAGCTGTTCTTGCCCTTTTACCACTGCTGTTTGGTTTTTCCATCTCTTCTCATTATTTTAAAACCCATGGGATTCACTTTCTGTCTTAATTTCTCAGCAACCAAGACTGCTTCAGTGTTACTTTTATTGCTATGGATTTCTAGTTGATGTGTCATACTACCAAGGAGCCTAGTCTAACACAGAGAAGGAGAGAGACCCCCAGGGCAAATGAGATCACAGAGAAATTCAGACAGCTGCAGCAAATCTCTTATTGTGCCAGACTCTGGTAGTCTGCACCATCCTTTTAAGCAACACTGGCATATGGTAAAAATATGTTTCTGTGTTAGTCTGGAACTTATTCTCTATCGCATTTTTCTTTGAGGAAATTCATTCAAAGGTCTCAACTTCCAGTTTTCATGACAGTGACTATCAATCAAAGTCACCGCCTGTTGATTATCTGAGTACCCTTTGAACAGATTAGAGAAATCTTTAATTACTATTAAATGCCTGTCAAGCATGGACACAGGGGAAAAAAATCAGTCAGTCAATCAAGGTGCAGATTTAGTATAGATTCTGAATTATAACGAGAGAACACGGCAGAAAAGTAAATGAAATGTAACACATTGTGTAAATTAGGTAAAGCAGAAAACATTCAAAGGTGGATAAAGACATGTGGGCATTTCAAAAATAGGTAAAATGAAATGAGCATTTGATCGGGGAACAAAGAATTCTCATTTGTGACTACCAGAGCCATGTCATCTCCCATTTGTGATCTATGTCCCTGTGATAACTATAGCAATTGTTTATTACAAAGAGTAATATTAGGAGAACATGTATTTTGTTGTTTATGGAGAGAGAGAGAATACCACTCTTTACTTTGGGTCTTAATTTCAGCTCCTCCCATCTGTTGTTTACTTGTCATAGGAACAAGGAGAACAGGCATCTGGAAAGATATTGTCTGTTGGGGTCCCTCAGCTCTGGAGCTCCATTTTCCTTTTTTGGTCTGATAGATTTCAGATCTCTTGACCTTTAGGGCATGTGCTTTTAGACTCATCTATTTTCTTATACTCCAGATGAAGTGGTAACATGAGAAATATGTGATAGACAAATGGAGGGGGAGAAAGGATACCTTGTATTTTGCTTGGGTGAAATACTTTAAGGAATGGTACATTTCCATGTGAAGTTATCTGTACATCTGGATTAAAAAAAAAACATTGTATTTGTAAATGTGGCTAAAACCACTTGAATAGATGCTTAAAAGAAAGGTAAACATAATGAATACCAAATAAGATTATGGAGCAAAAGGCAAACTGATGTAAACAAAAATGAAAATAAAAATGTTTAATTATATTTAGATTCATACTGTGGCTGTTTTGATATGAATAGATACCAGCTATTTGTATGAGAAGGCATAAATGGTTGCTGCTGTATGCTAGATGGAATAGAGGCATTTTTTATCAGAAACATGCAACATCAAACATAATGAAAGCTGAGAGAGAGAGGTATTTGAGACTTAACTCCTCTTCAGGTTGGCATGAAACCAGATTCATAGCTGTAGAAGAACTCCATAAACATAATTCACTGAAATGAGAGGGTGATAAAAGGCCTTTTGCTTTCCTTTTGCAGGGATAAATTACACCCGAAGCTACAGAAATGTTCTTTTCTAGGTTCAGATTAAGTGGGCTTGTATAATAAACATTTTTGTAACATTCAGCTATTTAAGTCCAGACAGCTCAATTAGGGCTGTGAGATAAAATACAACTTCTGTGCACTTTGTGAGCACTTAATGTGACTGAAAGCCTGTTAGCAAGAAATCTTGCTGAAAATAGGTCCTGTCAAGTGTTTAAGAAAAACTGAAATGGCATTGTATTTAAATCACAAATTTGAAAACCAGGAGATTTCTGGATGCTGAGTAATTTAATTATATTGTCATATTTGAGTTTCTTTGCTGTCTGAGTCTTCTTTATTCATTATATTTAATACATTAAAAAGCTATGCAAAAAAGATGGGAAAGTTACTCATGCAAGCTGACAAAAGCCAGGAAATTTAAAGTTAATGCTGACAGTGCCATCCTCATTTTATGGAGTTATCTACAAAACACTGTTCCATTACAGGAGCTAAGGTTAGAGTGTCAACTGTGTGACTTTGAACTTCGCCTTTGTTCATTTGCAAAACAACTTTTTAAAACATCCTAGAACTTTCTAAAAAAATGCTTGTAAACAATACAGAAAACAACAAACAGCCTACATCACAATTATGTAGTCTCTTATCTATAGCAGAAATTAAGCAAATGTATAGTTTGTCATAATACAAATATTTGTTCTTGCTAGTTAAAGCTTGGAATGACTCACCAGCTTCAACAATTGCATGAATTTGATCTGAGAAATAATAATAAGATCCAATCTCAGCACAACAGTACAGAACAAGATAAACTCAATCAAGCAAAGCTCAATCAGGCACAGGGGCAATAGGCTGTTCTGAAATAATTTCACAGAGTTTTCAAAATTATCTGTGTGCCAGAGGACCTGCATGCGTGCTGCCCACTCGATGCTCTAGGAACTATTTGGGGCAGAGTGTTCTTGTGGCAGGGACACACAAGCGAACACTAGAAAACTTTGGCTCTTGGCCAGGTCTGTCACTCAATTGGTTTTATGATCTTGGACAAGTCACTGTGCCTCAATTTCTCTTTAGGTAAAATTTGTGGTGTAATGAGGCTAAGTAAATTAATGCTTAAAAATGTTCTAATGGTCCCTTCTGGCCTTAAACTCAAAGAAGCTATCAAGGGCTTAAAGTCACATCTGGGGATTCAGCCCATTATTTATAAAATGAGCACTTTAAAAACAAATACCAGCACTATATCACATTAGCAATTCCAGAAGGCAAACTTTGTCTAATTGTAATTGTTTTTCCTAATGGAAATGAGGAGTCTAGATCCCTTAAACACTAGTAATTATGTGCCTATTGAGGGGAAACTCCTTATAGGTGTGTGTATTATATTAAGATTTGTTATAGATACATTTTAATCTGAAGAGGAGATACTACTCATTTGAGAGAGAACTGGCTTGGAATTTTTTGGTGATCATCCTTCAAGTGACATTTTGGGGTAACTTATAAACATATAAGTAAAGATTCAATCACAGAATGGTTGTGTAATTAAGGAGGCAAAATAAGATCTCAGTTTTCTGTCACCAATTCAAATGGCTGCAAATGTTTCTGGAGTTATTATACCAGCTATAATTAACAATAAAAGTGTTATTTTTGGTATGGATTAAATAACCCAGCTGAAAGTAGCCATTGCTAATTTTATAATTGCCATTGCAGCATAAATATCTTAGGAATCATATATAGTGTGAGAATGGATACTCAGCATGTGCTGATCATTCATGCTGATACAGCTTGAAGATGACAGTTCCATCTTGTCATACTAACAAAGTGAGAAATTGCTGTTCGCTTTAGGGCAGACAGCAGCTATGAAAATCAACATTTGGGATGCCATTTCCACACAGTAACAGTTTCAAATGAGACTGTAAGTTTTACATATTCTGATTCTCAATCAGAATACAGAGTATTTTGGCAAATGTTAATTATATTAAAACCTGACAAAATGATTAAGAATGCTCTTTTAATTTCCCTGTTTCATTGTTCAGTATGGAAAAAACCCATCAACACGTCTATGTAAAAATAATACTGAGACGTTGCAATTTTCATTTGAAGAATCAGTCAAATATTTACTTTGATATAATACATTGTTTTTCATTTCTTGCTGGAACACCTCTTGTACTAAATGATTCAATTATACATGGAGGAAGTTACTTGTGTGTTAAGGTAAGGAATTTAAATTACAGTTGAAAGTAATAGTTGAAGGCTAATAAGAAATGGATTTAAAGGCTGATCAAGGTCAACCCACACTCTCCTAGTGCTCTAGTGACTCATAATGAAAGCTGCTGATTTCCTGGTGAAGCTTGTTAGAATTATGATTCCATATCCTTATAAGGATACAGGCACAAGACTATCTTTGGTGGGTTTTTTAAGGCAAACATCAAGTGGAATTATTACCTTATATTATGATATAACAATCTATCTATCTATCTATCTATCTATCTATCTATCTATCTATGGGTGTGTCTAGACTACAGGGTTTTGCTGACAAATGTGGACTTTTGTCAATAAAATTATACCTGCGTCTACACTGCC
>JANRFK010001234.1:38786874-38799540 GCA_030068395.1 Apalone spinifera
GACTCCTCGCCGCTTTTGCAGATTCAGACTAACATGGCTACCCCTCTGATATTCGAGGTATGGTTTCACTTCCAGCCTTAGTACAGATTTTTTGCCTCAGAGGCATCTGCATGAATCCTTAATGGTGATAGGGCATTTATGGACTTAGCATTTGTGGCACATACAGAGCCTGATTCACCATTACCTCACACTTTTTTATAGTTCTTTTCACCTGATTGGCAGGTTATAGTTAAAATCCCTCTCTTGTAGTTAATAATATTGCTGTATTATTTTATTTAATCCAGTGTGTTTAAGTTAGAGTCTGGGTGACTCCATTTAGAGTGACAAGTTGTGACTATATTTCCTTAAAGGAATTATGTATTTAAAATGTTTGGGCTGTGCAGGAGGTCTGGCTAGTATAAGACACATGTTTCTGGGGGAAAGTCTGGAACTGAGAATGTGTTGAGGCCCTGTGCAGTATAGCCAAGGCTGATGAGAACGAGGGTGTGACTGGCAACTGCAGTTACACAAACATCCTGGAGTGATGTGCACACTGGCAAGCTGTTTGTGAGTGATCCAGGTGGAGATCTACAACAGTAAGGCATTGCAAGCTACCCCAGGTTGCAGGGCAAAAACCTGTGTAGATTTCACTCCAGTATGTCACAGTGGATGTAAAATATTCCTATTCAGATTTGCATAGGTGCAAATGATTGCAGAAAGTGCAAAGTGAAGCATCGGTCTCATGATACTTCCTGTGTGCCAGTGGTACATCTGACACATTAGCAGATAACCACAACATGCTATGACCAACAAGGTATTACACAATATAAGCATCTTTCAAGAAGTTAATTCCCAAGGCTTTCAGAGCTACAGGCATATTATACATCTTATTTACTTCTGTTTTACACTTGTGTAATTCCATTGACATCTAAGGCATTACTGTAGTTTATCAGATAAGAATCAGGTTGCTATAGGAGATAAATTATATTTGTGGAGTTTCATGAGAGAAAAATCCCCCATACAAATGGAGTTAGAGGGTAAGAAAGTGTTAAAGAGCAAACATAAAATACACAGATTCTCATGAACCACTTCTCCTAGCATGCTCAGGGCTACACTTGTTAAAAAGAGTGGGTGAGTCCATTGTTAGTGGAGTGACACGATAATTCTGTACAGTATAAATGCAGGGGGTCAATCAAGTGCCCTTTGCCAACGCTTATGTCCAATGTCTTAAGGCACTTACAAGTGTTCAACAATGGAGCAAGAGTTGAAATAAAGGTTAAAACCCAATCAACAAAAAATATGACTTTGCAATATCATTCCCTGCGGTGTCTGCAGCTTTCCAGGTTGAAAGCTGATCAGGAATTAGTGCAGCTCAAAAAGCATTAGCTCTCTCTCTTGAACCTCTTCATGGGAGGACTCAGCCACTAGCCATGAGGTCGAGGAGACCAACATATCAGGGTTATCCTTCCTTGCAGACCCCTGCTGTCCCTGCAGAACTAGTGGTCCAACACATAGCTTCAATCTACATTAAGAGTTCCTAAAGGATGTTCTCTTCTGTGCCTTCTTTAAATTCCAGTGTAATGTACGTGTGCATTACAGATTTGTCAAATGTAATTTTTTTCAAAAGATTATGCTATTGTGTAGCCATTCTCTTTGTTGCAAATAAATAAGCGATTGAGAGATTATTTGGTATAAATATGTAAAAAAGAATTAACCAAATGTCTCTTTTACAAAACAATAATATTGGGGATTTGATATAGAAAATCAGTGTCACTGTACTGCATGGAAACTAGTAAACTAAACAAAGCCTTCCAGAAATGGGACAAAGGAAATCTGTGTCTGCTGTGTCATAGCAGCAGATTCAGTAAACGATGCTCAGGACAAAAGGGTAATCTTGGGTTTGAGTTGCTGGAGTATGGTTTATAGAGCAGGTTTTTTTTAAAGGAATAGAGACAGAATTTGTTCTATTATCAGGAGCATGTAAATAGATTGCTTTCAAAATCTAAACACAAAGCTAAAATAGTCTGTCCATTAAAGGGAACAGAGTACAATAGTGGATATGAAACTAGATTTTCAGAATAGATCTTTTAGTATATCTTTTACTATTAAATTTCTAAATATGAATAACAATGTATAATAAAATAGATGCATACATACTATCATGGAAGCCAACAGCCAGTCCTCAGCACTGCCCGGAGCCTGCCATGCCTTCCCCAGACAGCCCTCAATACTGCCAGGAGCATGCAGTGCGGTGCTCAGGCAGTGATTTAAAGGGCCCAGAGCTCATGTAGCAGCAGCTGCCAGGAGCCTCAGGCACTTTTGAATCACTGGGACCCTGGGCAATTGCTCCCAATACCGCCCCCATCTGTGAGCCTGCATACTATTGTTAAAATCCTAAATCATTATGTGCCTGGGGTAATTTAATGCTTGTTGTCAAGGATTGGGATTAAAAACTCCTGGATTCTGTTTTTACTTTCTCATTAATTCACTGTGTTCCCTCAGGCAAATCACTAAGGGCAAGTCTACACAGCAGGGCTAAAGCTGAAATAAGCTACGCAACTTGAGCTACGTCAATTGCGTCGCTTAAGTTGAAATAGCTTATTTCAGCTTTTAGTGCCGTCTACACAGCAAGAAGTAGCCTTTTTTCAAAAAAAACTTCACCTGCGTCTAGACTACAGCCACTTTCTTTTGAAATTAAATCGAAAGAACGTGGCTTTTCTTTCGGCAGCGGTACTCCTCATTTCACGAGGAAGAACGCCTTTTTCAACGGAGATCCTTTGGAAAAAAGTGTGCGTGGACGTGGGGAGCCAGTTTTTTCGAAAAAAAAGGCCTCCAGGAAGAAGCCCTGGTGGACAGTCCGGGGCATGCCTTGCATCTCTCTGGTTCCTGTCTGCAGCCATCTTTTAAAGGGACAGTCACCCTCACAGCCAGTTGTGGCAGCAAAGCAGCCAGAGTACACGGCTCTTCCAGTGCAGCCATGTCCCAGCCCCAAGACCCTCCTGGCCCTTCCAGACAGCCTTCTGGGGACCCAACCAGGGGCTCCGAACGCCAGGCACCAGCATGGTCTGGGCCAGAGCTCAAGACCCTTCTTGAGCTCTGATTGGAGAAGGAGGCCTTACAAACCCTGAACACAAGGCGGCGAAATGCGGACATTTTTGGCCACATGGCAGAGTCCCTGGCCCAGAGAAGGCACCACCCCCGCACCCAGGACCAGGTGCACTCTAAAGTGAAAGAGCTGCACCAGGGCTATGTTAAGGCCAGGGAGGAGAGCTCCCATTCTGGGGCAGCCCCCCCATTACTGCCCTTATTATTCTGAGCTGTCCCAGATCCTTGGTGGTGGGGAAGCATGCACACCACTGTATCTCGTCCAGTCTGGTTTGGGGGACCCTGTGGTGGATGCACCAGAGCAGGACCTAGAGCAGTCCAGGGAATCTGGAGACGGGGAGATGGTGCTGGAGGAGGAGGACAGCGAGGAGACCATGACCCTCACTCTGGAGCCAGTCACCCAGACCCCAGAGGCCTCCCAGTTGTCATCTGATGCCGGAGACGAAGCAGCAGGTGAGTGCAGTGAGGTTATGTAACACACAGGGTGAGGGAGGTGAGTGCACAGTGGGTGATGCACAAGGGAAACCTGTAATGCTCACCTTGGACATCATGCAGCTGGCTGTTCATGTGCCAACATGTCCAGCGGTAGAGTGTGACACATGGGGGTGTGCCACGTGGTGGCATAAACCATGTCCAGAACACACCCAGGTGGGTTGTCAGTGCGAGGTCCCATTGGCACTTCAGGACCCCTGTGATGCTCAGGCTGATGCCCAGGTCACACATGGTGTTACCTTCAGAATATCTGAGTCCCCTGTCTGAAGGAGAGGGCATGCCCTTTTGGACAGCTGTTGCACACATGACTGATTGTGTCTTCCTCTTTTCCTCCACAGCCGGACCAGCCGTGCAAGAGGGCTGCAGCACCCCAGCCCCATCTCCATCCCGGGGACATGGGAGCCGCAGACACAGGAGTGTCTATGTAGACATCCTGAGGCAGCATGTGGCGGCCCTGCAGAAGCTCAACACCATCCTGCGAGAGAGGACGGAGATAGAGGCTCGGTGGCATGATCGGCTGATGCAGGAACTTGTTCAGCAGTGCACGTCCCTGTGTGCCACTCTCAGGGAGGTCTGTGGCTTGCCTGCTCCTGTACCTGGTCCTGATCCTCCAGCACACCATGACCATGCCCCATCAAACCCCCCTTCCACAGCACCATCCCCTTCCCCCCTTGTACCTCCCTCTTCCCAAGCCCCCCCAGTCCTTCAGCCCCCCCCATCCCCCTGGCCCTCCTCTCCCCCAGGCCTCCCAGACACAAGTGCACCTACCCTCTCTTGTCCAGCCAACAGTCAGTCACCCCACCCGATCCCAAGGCCACGGTGGAACCCGAACGCAAGGCGGCAGGAGCCTGCGAGCAGGCAAGCACTGTCCAATCTGATCCCTTTCCCATCTCCAGGTTTCAAGTCCCCTTCCCCCCTCCATGTTTTAAGCACCCCCACCACCCCAGTTAAACACAATATTGGGTATTTAAGAAAATGTTTATTTTTGATGTAGAAAGTATGCTGTGAGAAAAAACTATGTACAATAAACAGAAGATTTTATATGTTTGCCACAGTTCTACATTCTTTCAGTTATTGATATTTATAACACTAAAACAGAAGTTATTCTTTTCAGACAAAACCTGGTGTTTATTATTTCTACAGACAGGGTCAGGTGAGGGTTCAGGAGGGACAGTTGTATTGGGCCAGGGCCAAGCCCCCAGACAGGAGCCCCTCAGGAGAATCAGTGGCCTCCATTAGAGAATCACTCCTGTAGGGACTCCCGGATGTGAACACCAGACCGGTGAGCCTGGAGGATGGCAGCTGTCCGGGGCTGGACAAAGTGCCTCTCCTGACCACCAGCACCTGTACCCCACCCTGCTAGGAAGGCCTCCCCTTTCCTTTCCACCAGGTTATTGAGAATGTAACACGTGGCCACCATCTCAGGGATGTTGGATTCCCCCATTTCTAGCTGTGTGAGCAAGCACCGGAATCTCCCTTTTAAACGTCCAAATGCACATTCCATCTGGTTGCGAGCCCGGTTAAGATGAGCATTAAACTGCTCCTTGCTCGTATCCAGGTGGCCAGTGTAGGGCTTCATCAGCCACGGCATCATGGGGTAGGCAGCATCAGCCACTATGCACACCATCATGTGCACGTCCCCAACTGCAGTCTGCCTGCAGCCTGCGGTAGAAGTAGGAGTTCCTGAAGATGCGGGCATCATTTGCCCACCTTGATCACCCAACACAAATGTCAGTAAACTGGCCACCATGGTCGATCAGGGCCTGGAGGACCATTGAAAAGTAGCCATTCCTGTTAATGAATTGGGCTGCTCAATGGGGTGGTGCATGGATTGGAATGTGCATCCCATCAAGTGCTCCTCCACAGTTCAGGAAGCCAAGGGCAACAAAGCCGGCCACGACACTGTCCAGGTCTGCTAGATGGATGAGCCTGTTCAGCAGCTCGGAATTGATGGCCCTCACCACCTGCAGAAAGAGACAAATAGACAGACAACAAAATTTTAGAAGGGGTGCCTGATCTCTTGGGAGGAGAACCCACCACCCACCTTCCCCCTCAAACATCCTGGGAATCCCCTCCTCGGAACTCCCCCCACCCCTCCCCGGCAGCTCAGGGTGAGTGGAGGAGCACCCTCTGAGTCCCACTCCCACTCCCACTCCACCCCATCCCCCACTTCACTTTGCCCTTTCCTGACAGTCTCCCTTTTTTACCAATCCTCCAACTGTGACTGTCCCCCTACAATGACTTACCTCCATCAGGATGGACCCGACAGTAGACCTGCCCACTCCAAACTGGTGTCCCACGACCTGTAGCTATTGGGGGTGGCCAGCTTCCAGAGGGCAATAGCAACCCTCTTTTCCAGGGGGATGGCGGGCCGCAGGTGGGTGTCCTGCTGTTGCAAAGTGGGGGCGAGCCAGATACACAGCTCCTGGAAAATGGCTTTCCGCATCTGGAAGTTGTGGAGCCACTGCTGGTCATTCCACATCTCCATAACGAGCTGGTCCCACCAGTCAGAGCTGGCGTCAAGCCTCCAAAAATGCCTCTCCACAAAGACAATTGGAGGCAAGGGCAGTGGGGCTGCATGACGGGTGAACCTTTCGTACCTCTGGTCTGGGTACAGAAGGGGAAGTAGCCTCATGACTGTATCATGCAGATGCAGCAAAACTTGCAGTATGATGACATGGGGCCATCGCCTGCCCAAGGGCAGCTCTGGCTCCATGGCAAAAAAAAGGGATCCAAATCAGGAAAACCTCCAAACAAAAAACCCTTTGTGCTGTCCCAGGAAGCTGGGCACTCCAAACAAGCACTGCAATACCTTGCTTACCTCCTAGAGGGACAGCAAAGGCAGCTGCAGGAGCAGAGCAACGAGAGTTCAGGGGGGTTCTTTTAACCACGTGTCTCTGCAAAGAGCAGGCAGCAGCACCCGGAAGGAAATGCTGCCTCCATGCCCTGGCAGAAGTGGTTCTGGGTGGCTTTTTCTTTCGAAAGAGCGTCCAACACTCAGGATGCTCTTTTTCAAAAAAGCGGATCGATTTTCCGATTCACATAATGTAATCTAGATGCTCTTTTTTGAAAGAAGCTTTTTTGAAAGTTTTTCGAAAAAGCGTCTTGCGAAAGAGGCGTGCAGTCTAGACGTACCCTGAGAGAGAACACTTTTCCTTGACTTCCCTTACTCCTCGTACAATGGAGGTTACAGAGTCAGAGTAAGAAGTCCTCCAGCTAGACATTATTTTGACATTATGTTGAAATAACTGCTTGTAGTGTAGATGAAGACCATGTTATTTCGGAATGATGTTAGTTATTCCTAAATAATGCGGCTGTGTAGACAGAGCGTAACAAATTTTCAAAAAAATATCTGGCTAATTCTGAAAATACTGAGTTTAATTTCTGTGCCTCAGTGTCTTCACATGTGAAGTAGGATGGTATTATCATAATGATCTTACTTGCATTATCTCTTTGTCTTGCTCTCATTGTTATTAGATACTGGGTGCAATAGGAAATTATTTCAAAATAACTTATTTTGAAATAACTCCCGAAATAACTATTTTGAAATAAGCTTATTCCCAAAGAAAGCAGGAGTTATTATTTCAAATTAATCAGCCCATTATTTTGAAATAACAGGATTGGTAGTGTGGATGCTCTGCTTTTATTTTCACAATAAGGGAACTTATTTTGAAATAACTCCCTAGCGTAGACCAGGTCTGGGAGATCCTGGAATGAAAAGCCTGATAAAGTGCCTATTAAAGTCAATGCAAAGACTCTCAGTGGAGACAATGAATTTTGACATAGTCCTTAGTCCCTAAGTAGAAAATATTGTTAAGTGACAATGGAAATTTGTTTTGACTGTTCCTCTGTGTTCTTATAAGGGGCAAAATATTTCCTTGATATATTTTTGTCCTAAGAGAAAACAGAGTTTATTATCTTAAAATAGGCTAGAGATTCATGGGTCAGTTTAAGACTTTTTTTTTCTTGAATGGACTTCCCATTCAAGGCTTTAAATATTTAGTTTAGATATGTATACGTATCCAAATATTTAAACACATTTTCCAGTGAGATTTTCATTACTGCCTTTTTCTGGAGAAAAAGGATGCGATGACCAGTCTCTCTATTGGCAATATGTTATTTCCTTTCTCTGTGCATATGAAACAAGAGCTTCATTAAACTCTTTTGAATCTCCCCAGAAGACTTGAAATCAGCTCAATTTGAGGTGAAGATTTGTCCTATAATTTTTACCCTTTCTGAACTGGCTCATCCCTTCCCTCTAATCAGCAACATAGTTGAGGCTAAACTGTGTTTACATATTTCTCAACATGGAATTTTAGTTTAGATTCATTTATCCACTTTTTTAAAAAAAACTAATTCACCATTGCTCTTTATGCCCTTTTCAAATCACTCTATAATAGTGAAAGCAAAATCTTTGTCTGATATGATACTAAGTTTGGAAGTAGAGCAATGCAATCAGATTCAGAAGGAATTGTCTCATTTAGGAGACTGGGCCAGCAGATGGCAAATAGAGTTCAATGTAGAGAAATGTAAGATAATTAAAGTTGAAGTAAGGAATCAATTTAGGAAATAGATGCTAAATGGAACAATCATCCTGTACAACAATCAGGAAAAGAGTTTGGAGATTGTTGTTCAAAATATTTGAAGCTATCATTCTCATTGCACAGCTTCAGTGAAACAGGTAAATTAGATACTAAGTTGTATTAAAAAATATAAAACAAAGCAGCCACTATTCAATTGCAAAACACCTTCATTATTACCATATTTATAGAACTACATAGTTTTATAAAATACAAACCTTTGGGAGAGAAGGAGAGGGATTGTACTTGTTTATGTTTATTCTGACTTCAGCCAAAATTGATTTTGTTGCAAAAAAATTGAAGAATGGGTGTTTTCCCTCTTTTTTATTACCTATAGGGTTTTTTTAGTGAAGGCTTTAGCAAAATGGCTGCAATTTGACATTTGACCTGGATCCAAAGCTTACTGAAGTCAAAGGCAATCTTTCCTCTGACTTCCAATGAACTTGGCAGCAGGCTAATAGTCCTCCCTGAAGTTTCAGACCTTCACTTGGTTTTAGGATTGAAAAGAAAGTTCTAATCTATTGAAAAATCACTTCTGAGCACCATCAGGGGAGTTGGGAGAGCTTTTTAGCACCGTGTAAAATCCTATTTGAGAAATCACTGCACACTCTTTCTGACTGGCATCGGAACTGTTGCTATGAGGCTGCTGCTGGGACAATCAGCATGAGTGAGATTGCAAATATCTTACTAAAATACACATGACAAAAAGCTTCTAAAATACCTGCCTTAACATCAGGGATAGGAGAAAATCATGATCCTGCATTTAAGGGCCTTTTATGAATCGATACAGAATTCTATAATTTTGTAAAAATTCTAAATTTTATTTTACCTGCCTGCCTGAGAGCTCATCTCTGTTTCTAAGATATACTGGCACATCTACGCTCAATGCAAGTCTTTAGAGCTCATTAGAAACAAGTGGGAGCTCTGGTAGACTGACCTGTAGAACTTGCTCCATTCTTGAACTGCCATAGCCTGAATCTGATCTACCAGCCATATTACAAAAAAGCATTTTTGATTTTTTTGGGGGTAGATTGATGAGGGTTTGTTCCCAGATATGATGGGACGGGTGGAGGTGGAAAGGTGCTTTGTATTACTGATTGAGTTAATCAGTTACCATTTGCTTGTTTAATACTGCTGGTGGAAAAGTTAGTTATTCATATGTGATTATTTTTAATGCTCCGGGTGGTCATTATATTGTGGTAATACTGCTTAATTGGCAGAGCACCTAGAAACCTTTACAATCATTGTAAAATGCTGTTTAAATGTATGGAGAAAATTATAAACAAGTTTCTATTTTTTTTCATTGTCACATAGGGTTGGTAGGAGACCAGTTTTCAACTGAACACCTGGTTCTTTGAGTGGTGTCCCTGTGGGTGCTCCACTCAGGTCTCAGTGTGTCCTCGTGCTGCTGATCGGAGGTTTTTCGTGAGCAGTGCCCCTCACGCTGTGCCTACACACCCAGTGTCTCGCACTCCTGCCATTTGCCTAGTGCGCACAAGTTTCTTTTCTACTGTCCTCGGCTGAAGGCAGAGTCACAGGAAAAACAAAGGAATACCTTAGTTTAGAGTTTCTTCATAGTTTAATCAATTAACGACAGTTTTCAACATTCACTATTTAAAAAAAGAGAGAGAGAGAGAGAGAGAGAAGTACCACCACAGTTGCTTTTCCTTCAACATGCCAGGTTCCCTTGGCTTTAAAAGATGTGACTCATATTGAGACTTGATGCCTATTTCTGATGTCTATGCCTCCTGTGTTAAATGCTTAGGAGAGACTCACGCAGAACATAAGTGCCCGCACTGTCAGAACATGACAGCCAGAGCCAGAAAAGACCGTGAAATGCGTCTCAAAAACCTCCTCTGGGAGAAGTCCCCACAACCACCACAGGACAAATCTGAGTAGACATGGGAACAGCAAAAGCCCATTGACAGGGCTGCTTCACCACCCCGCAAAGGCTCAGAAGCTTCACGGGCTTCCCTGGCATGCTCATTACCAGTGTGTCTCGTTCCCTGGTGCTGTCAGTCTCTGGCACCTCAGAGAAGTGCAAGTCTGCACCAGCCAGGAGAGCTGAGTCAGAACCTAAGGGCACCTCACCGATCAGTGCTGCTTCAGCTGTTGCATGGTGAGATAACTACCCATTGTATTGTTTTCAAAGTTGATGGTAGTCTTCCTACTGGGAACACACTACTTCAAACCATGTTGAATTTTTGCACACAGCAGGGACATGGTCTTTGAATTTACAAAAGTGGGTGCTGAGAAATTGATCTTAATAAATTCAATCTTATCTCATAGTGTAGACATGGCCCAAATAGTGCAAAGATTATGGGACTTCTCAAGAGAAGGCCCCCCTCACAAGCTGAAAGAAGGAGCCTCTTTTAAATCTGTTTGAAAGAGAAAGGACTGGTCTTCAACGCATTCCAAGTTGGAAGAGTCCTTGTACACAGGTTCTAAGGACCCATGTCTGCTGTGTATGCCTCCCCAGCAAAATAGTGTGTGGAACGCAGGAGTAAGGATCCATAGGTTCTGATCTTGGTTCCGAAAAAGAAACTAAAAGACAGATATCTAGTGCTGCTACCTTCAATGTTCTGATTAGACTCTATGGCAGTAACTTCACTGTGACCAGGGAAATGTTGGATCTGATAGCACTTGTCATGGATTTGCCAAAAAATTCAGAGTGAAGATCTTGTTCAGGATGGAACACTGTTTTGGGACCTCTTACACCTTGCAAACAAGAAGCTCCCCCTGTATTTCTCCAGAGCTGCACCGGGCTGAGGCTTCAAGGATAATACCGTTCTGCTATTCTGGATAGACCACTTCAGATATGCCTTCCTACCAATCTCACTAACACCTCAAGTCCTGAAAAAGTTTCATCACAACAAGGCTTAGG
Organism: Apalone spinifera; assembly: GCA_030068395.1. Taxonomy (NCBI): domain Eukaryota; kingdom Metazoa; phylum Chordata; order Testudines; family Trionychidae; genus Apalone; species Apalone spinifera. The sequence continues at coordinate 38,797,915 of JANRFK010001234.1, forward strand.
TCATCCTCTGCATGACCAACTGGCTGAGATAAATCTGACTCCTGGACTTCCTGAGGATTTCAATCCATCTGCTCATCAACATCCAACTGCTTCTGGCTCTACTTACTGACACAATGGTGTAATCAGGCACCCCAATCCAGGAGCTCCAGAACTCAAGGACAGGTATCTGGCTAGACATCAGACATAGAGAGCTAATGATATCCTCAAAGCAGGAAGGATTCTGTCAGGAGATGCTATTTGGCCAAATGGGAACATTTCTCCTCTTGGTTACAAAACTATCAGTTATCTCTAGAGTCTGCTGGGGATTCTTGTTTGTGATGTACTTGAAAATTTTTTGACAGATGTGTAACTCAAAAACTGGCAGCAAACAGTCCACTTACCAGGCGTTGGTGTTCTGTCTACAGCAACCAAAAGTAACTACACACAGACTATTTGATTGCTCTGGCACTGAGTATTGAGATGCTATAAGCGCATGTTGGGCTGCATCATCCAAGTAACACACATTCTCCCTGCCCACTTCCCCGTGCGCGTGTGTGTGTGTGTGTGTGTGTGTGTGTGAGAGAGAGAGAGAGTGAGAGAGAGCCAGAGCATAAGAGACATCTGCACAAAACTAATCTTTATATGTAGTATGGCTACTTGCTCTCGGACTATAACATTACAAAACATTATGCACTGACCCAGATTTCTATAGGTAGGAATAGTAGTATTACAGATATTTATACCATCTGCATCCTCGAACCGACTTCCTGATTAAATACCGTATATAAGCGGGTTATATTCGTTTTTACAAACCCCGCACCCACCCTGCGGGATATACTTGGGTGCGGGGTATACAAACATTTTTTTACTCACCTGGTGGTGAGCTCTCCCCCGCACTTTCCCCCCCTGCACAGCCGCCAGCCTCCGGGTGGGGGAGTGCAGCCGCAGGAAGGGACAGGGGAGCACTCTCATTCCCCCGACTGGAGGTTGTGTGGTAGCGCGGGAACCAGGAGGGTGAGTGCTCTCCCATCCGGAAGGTGGCTAATTCCCTGCCCCCAACCTGTAGAAGTATCCCCCTCCCCCGCACAGTTTGAAAAAAAGTCTTGTATACCTTGCGGGTTATACTCGTGCAAGGGGTATACAAGATTTTTTTTACTCAAACTGCAAAAACCGCGGGGTATATTCAGGTGCGGGGTATACTCGGGTGTGGGGTATATTCGCTAAAAGACGGTACTGTTTATTTAGCTCCCACACGTGGAGTACACATAGGAATCATCACTCATAGAAATGGAAAGGTATGTCTACACTACAGTGCTATTTTGAATTAACTTAATTCAAAATAGTTAATTCGAATTAAGCTAATTCGAAATAACGCAGCTACACACAAAAACTATTTTGAAATAGCATGTCCACACTGAGTGGACCCTGAACCGAAGTTAAGGCTGGCCGGAACCAGTGCCGGCAAGGCATCAGGTTAGGACTTAGTGTGTGGGGCTGCTGCCCGAGGCTAACTGAGCTCTGTGCTTAAAGGGACCCTACCCCCACCCCGGACAGAAAGTTCTCAGGGTTCCCCGCATGCTTGTCTACATGATGAGGGACAGCAAAGCAGTCCTGTCTTGGAGTGCCTTGAGTGCCTGCACTTGGGAC
>JANRFK010001234.1:38801818-38837779 GCA_030068395.1 Apalone spinifera
AAGCCCGGGATATTTTAATCCCGGGCTTCATTTGCAAGTTCGAATGCCTACATTTGCCTCCCTAGTTTGAACTAGGGGGCTAGTGTAGACATACCCTTATAGTGGTGAGCTGCATTGGTACAGCTGTGCCATTCTAAGCTCTCTAGTGTAGATATAGCCTAAATGTGGTGGCATTGTACTTTTTATCCTGGAGATGTTTTAGAGGGTATTATTAGGTAACTGCTCTTCTTTCCCAAGAGTTTTTTCTCTTGGCTATTTATTATTACCTCTTTCATGTAATGTGTATGTGAAGATGTTAAGTTACATGGGCTGAAGTGATTTTAGAATACTGATGATGTCTAGTTTTATATTTCCATGTCTTTTAGCCTGGAGGATGTGGCTGAGTATTTTTTCCAAATTTCTAGGCAATGTTAAGGCTTGGATCTGAGCAAGTCTGCTGAATTTTAACCCTAGTAAGACTACTGAGGTTTGTATTTTCCTACATTCTAAGCTGATTTGGACTTTGAAACTTTACCTCTTTTAACATCAGGGATTTCAGTATTGCTCTGCCTAGGTTAATAATACTTTTCATTCTCAGATATCAAACTGGTTTACAAAAGGATAAAAATATTAAAGATGAAACTTAAGTACAGAGAGACAAAAGTAACTTGTCCAAGGTCATGCAACAGGTCAGTGGCAGAACTAGGAATAGAAATTATATCTTGTGATTCCCAATTCTGTTCCATATCCATTGGGAAATGTTGTCATCCAAAATTATCTGAATAGGAGAAAGCAAATTCAAAATCTGCAAACAAAATCAGACACTGGGCCTAATTAACCACTACATTCTTTGAGTGACACAGGTCCGACTTCATTGAAATCAATGCAGTTACATTGTTATAAAACGGGAATAATACAATGGCTTTCTACATTACAGAAAGATCAACTATTGTTATCTGTCACATGTTTATAGTGTGCATTCTTTGCTGATGAAAATGAGCCATCATTTATATAGATATTTAAAGAGATTCTTGCTAGGAGACAAGGCTGGGTTACATGTCTTGAATTTCCTGTTGAGGAAATCTCCATAAAAATTAATCTGGGTGAGAACTGATGGAGCCTTGCAAAAATACTGAAGCCCTATTGAAAGGGTGACAAAATCCTTATGTGAACAAGAAGTAACCATTCATATTTTATCTGTAAATTTTGGTTAAGACCAACAACATCCTGGAAAGACAGGTGGAACTCTTCACAGAACAATAGTTAGATAATCTACTATTAGAACAATGGTGGTCTCAGTAGGTATAACCTCAACTGAGATATTTATACCAGGTTTTCCAAGATAGTGGGAAGAAAGAAGCATAAAGGTCAATTTGCTTAGTGTGGGAAAGAATTGCAGTAAGGAAAAAGGGAAGGAAGTGAGATATAGAGAATCATAATTTATTTGTTTGTGGACAAAAGAGACAATAATCTCAGGACAGATGAAAAGCAGGAAACTGGAATCATGAAGGGGAAAATATAACTTTAGGAATACTGAACAGTTATTATTCTAGCATGAACCAAATTCAGTGTCCTCTAATGAAGCACTGTTGGGATGTATTTCAATGTCAAATACACTTTAAAAACCCACTAAATCAGCCAAGACAGGTGTCACAGGTGAGGACAATCAGGAGGATAGTTATTTTTTTTATAGTACCAGGGAATGAATTGCCCTTTATAGGCCAGAAAAGATAAGGTAAGGAGTTTGTAATTTAAATTGATTAATGATAAGAAAGAAGTTGTAGAGAAGTTGACAAATCCTTCTCTGAAATGGGCCATGCGGTAATAAGGATTCATCGGCTGCAACAGTATCTACATTGAAAAAACTAACTACTCAGCTCTGATTGGACTCCATATTTGTACAACTTTCTCTCTTGTACGTAAAAATCTTCTAGATGTAAGCCCTTACTTTGGGCTAAAGAAGGCCACACAATTGTGATTGTGTATTTATGGCACTTGGCACCCATGTCTGTGGTCAAATTGTCCTTATTATAAATGGTGGTACGATGGGGTGGACCATGACCTGAAGTTCTCCATGCCAGAAGCCCTGTGGTCCTGCCACATCTATCCCCAGAAAATCTATAGAGAATTCCTCCAAGCAGGCTAGAGTGGCTGCAGGAAAAGTAGCCAATCAAGGTCCAGGAAGGCACTATAATAGGAGTGGCAGGACCACCCAGCAGTCAGTGGTTCTGGAGACCTCAGAGTGTGGAGCTGGGTGAGAGAGCAGCAGCAGCATGGATAGCTCCATGTGGTGAGCTTAGTGGGACTGATGGACTATAATGGAACGCTGAGAGAAAACCCGGGGGAAGGATTAGGAAGCTGTCTTGAGGAGAGGAAGTCTGTGGCACCATGCTTGTTAAGACTGAGGGAACAGACTCAAAGGCTATGTCTACACTCGCAGCTTCTTCTGAGAGTAATATTCAAATGAGGCTAAGTGTGGAATATCGCCGAGCCTCATTTGCATACCTAATGAGCCACCATGTTTTTCAGAAGAGGTTCTTGCACAAGAAGAAGGGTCTACACTGTCCCTTCTTGCGCAAGAAAAACTTTCTTGCGCAATGCCATTCTTCCTGAAAAGTAATAGGTGTAACGGCATTGCGCAAGAGGGTTTTTCTTGCGCAAGAAGGGGCAGTATAGACGCTCCTTCTTGCACAAGAGCCTCTTCTGAAAAACATGGTGTCTCACTAGGTATGCAAATGAGGCTCAACGATATTCCACACTTAGCCTCATTTGCATATTATTCTCGCAAGAAGCCGCGAGTGTAGACATAGCCGAGCAGTATACAGAGAGCACTGAGATGGGCCCCTGTTAAAGATGTATCCCAGAAGGGGTTTGAGTCACACAGAGAGTGTGACTCAGCCAAAGGGCTGGGTTGCCAAAGAGGCTTTTGGCTTTGAACTAAGAGAATGCAGGAACATGCATTTTGCTAGAGGGGGGTGCTCATGAGAGGTGAGTGCCACCCTGTTACAGGTGGTAATTGCTTTGAGATGCTGAGCGCATGTATATCCTATTTCTATACAGTTTTTTCCTTGTTGAAGTAGCACAGCAGCTGAGCTGAGTCTACATAGGATTCTGGACGGGGAAAAAAAGTCTCCTGTCTCATTACTTTGGTTGTAGTGCATTAATACAGTGGTTCCCAACAGCCAGTCCATGGCCTGATGCCAGGCTGCAAACTGCTGCCCACCAGGCCATGGTGGCTCTAGGAGCCACCCCTCCTGCTGTGGCTGTTAGGCAAAGTGTGTCCTGCCTCACATCTGAGCCAACCAGCATCAGGCAGGGGTGGTCTCCTCCTGGACGTGGAAGAGTGGTTTGCTGTGCGGCAGGAGGGCTGTGCGGAGCCCGGCACAGCAGCCTTAGAGCAGCTGTGACCCAGGCAGCAGTGCTCAGCTGGTGGCTGGGAAGCAGCACAGGGCTAGGTGAGGGGGGCAGGGCAGGCACTGGGGTCTCCAGGGGCAGGGCTAGTGCTGTGAGGCTCTGGTGGTGGGGGGGCTCTAAGAGGCAGGAGCAGGTACTGGGGGGCTCTCAGGATGGACTGGGGACTGGGGGCTGGCATAGGGGGAATCTGGGAGGGTTGGGTGCAGTGGGGCTCTGGAAACAGGAGGCTGGCACTGAGGATCTGGTGGTAGGGTGATCTAAGGGGTGGAGGGCTGATGCCGAGGCATTTGGGATGGGAGGCTAGCATGGGGGAGTGGGTGCAGGGGACTCTGGGGTCAGTAGTGAAGGCGTGGGGGGCTCTAGGGATTAGGGCTGGCACTGGGGGCTCTGGAGCCACGGTGTACCCCAGCCCTTGCTCCCAGAGCCAGCTTCAGCTGTGGCAGCAAATATGCAAATACAAAGTTACCAGTCTGTCAAAGGTTTGTGAATGGATTTGCCATTCTGCGGTACAAAGAAGGTTGGGAACCATTGCACTAAAAAGCAAAGCCTGAATATGTATCTCATTTTAAAGTGACCTTTTTTTTCTAGCAACCCTGTGAATTGTTTTGATGCAAGCCACAGAAGATCACCTGTTTGTCCTTCTCATTTCCCAGGAGTTGTCTTGGCTAACACTTCACAGCAGTCATAATAAATTAATTCCAGATTATCTGAGGCAGATATGAAGATAAAGGGCTTGATTCAACTGTTGCAGTTTTATGGCAATATGACTTGGTAAAATCAATAGTGTTACATCAGTACAAGGCTGGAGTAATGCAGTGCTGAATCAGGCCCAAAAATACAGAACAATGAAGGTGTTTTAAGAGAATCTAGTTTAAGGTTTTCAATAACACCAATCAATACAAAATCCAAATGGTGAATATGTAGATCCAGGGGGTGATCAAAAGTACAGAATATGTGCTGTACACAACACTGTCACAGCAAATACCAATCAGCATTTTCAAAATTATTTTTATGGTGGCAAAGCTTAGAAGCCTCATTGTGCTAGGCAATGTAGAAATGTATAAAAAAGAGGTGGTCTCTCTAGCACTTGCACTGTAACACTGCAGACAATGGCAAGTGTTATTTACTCCTTCACATACCACAAGTCCTAGGAGTCACTCCATTAAATCAATAGTCAGTAAATGTAAAAAATGAAAGGAGCTACTTCTTCACACATCTTGTGGAACTTGTTCTCAGGGGATGTTGTGAAGACCAACATTATACTGGGGTTCAAAAAAGAATTAGATAAGTCCAGGGAGGATAGGTTCATCAGTAGCTATTAGTCAAGATGGTCGGAAATGCAAACTCAGGCTCTGGGTGTGGAAAAGGGGATGGATCACTCAATGATTGCCCATTCTGTTTGTTCCCTCTGAAGCACCTAGCATTGGCCACTATTGGAAGACAGGGTGCTGTGCTGTATGGACCATTGGTCTGGCTCAGTATGACCATGCTTTTGTAAGCAGAGTCTTCAGTCCTCTCAGTTTCCATGATATTTGCATGATTCTTGGGACATGTGCCAATCACAGGAGAATTCAAGGGGAAGATCAAAAGCCCTCTGCACTGCATCTTGGTTGCTCCTTCCCCAGTAGTAGCATGGCTGGGGGTGTTGCTTTTGTATTTTCAATTGGAAATCTGTCCAGAATGGCTATTCTCTGCTTCCATTGCCTCTAACCCTCGAAATTGAGAGGCCCTTTACTGTACTGAAGGGATCAGTGGTATTATATTGAAAGGAGGAAGAACAAAGTGGAATGGCTGTTCTTACGCTTCATATTTTTCTATAAATTATCACAATTGGTTAATATCCATGTTGTGCGGAGAAAGCTATCATGTAGCTCCATAGTTGGAAAGAGGATGGATTTCTTTAGAACAGCTATATAGAGAAAGCATTTTTTCCCCATTAAAGCATTCTGATTATTTTGCAGTGATTTTATTTTTGAAATAGAAAATGCATCTAGTGTGCACATAATTCAACCTTGAAAAGTTATTTTCTGTAGTTTTATTGGAATTCATTTAAAAGACCTATATGTAAGTTCTGCATTTTTACCTTCAGCTTTTTCCCTGCACTGCATTTGAATAAATTTCCTGCAGAAATACCAATAACTAACACATTGGAACAGATAGTTACAAACAAATATCTTCACTATTGGCCTAATCTGCAGCTTCTTCATGCTTGGAGCTTCCACTGGAAGTCACTGGGATATATATATGCAGAGGGGTTGCAGCATCAAGCCCTATGCACTTTTAGGGGACGGTCTAACACATATGGAATTGAATAAAAATTACAACATACTAGTAATTTCAAAAACAAGGCGGTTCTTTTCACTGACCTTATTTGTTTGAAACCCATCCTTAGAAATGAATATTTGGCTTTCCCCCTGCATTTTCTTTCCTTCTCAATCCTATATCTTACATTTACAGAATAAGGAGTGCACAGCATGGATGCCAAAGACACTTTTTTTTAGCATTCTGAAATTACTGGATGCTGACGAAATGACTTAAATGTGCAGTTAACACCTGCAGTATACAGAAAAATAAAATGCTTTTCTGTACTTTCATTAGCGTATATTTCAGATCAGATAACATTTTCACACCTATTGTGGTATCTGCACTCTGATCCCTCCCCCACATAGATTCCAAGCAAGTTGATTTTTATTGTATCATTCTGAAAACTCACAGTACTACAGCCAATGCCACTACAAGGTATTCTCTGCCCCCTTGCTATGTTTTTTAAACACCTTGTTATTAGCAAAATAGTGGGCAATAGAGGATAGAATCACAGGAATATTTTGTTCCTCTGTCCTCCTGTGGCTTGGAAGATGTGCTGTTTTGGGATTCAGCTGTGCACTTCCATATTAAAGAAGCTTAAAAGTAATTCCTTTCATTACACAATGTTAACATGAAGTGATATTAAAAAAAATCCTTGGTGGCGAATATTTGCTTCCTATAAAGGAAACCTGAACAGCATTCCTGTTCATCCGATTTGTGCCGCCACTGGGGCTTAATGTGTACCTCCCAACAAATTGTTTTTAAAACATTCTGGAATCTCCTGATGAAATATATCTTTTAACTTGGCAAGCTAAACGGAGCTCAATGTATTTATCCTGATTTGCTTCCCTTAAGGATAGATTGTTACTTGGTTTCATTCCTGTGCAAAGGAAGGAAAGGGAGTTAGAACTGCCTTACATCCCTTGAACCCAGGCATGGAGGATAAGATAATGAAACCTACATCCTTACACCTTCCTTAGAACAGGTCAGTGGGCAGGCACAGTGCATTGATTTTTCATAGGCCAGAAAAAAGTTCTTAAGATTCTAGATTTTTCACAAATGTATTTTTCATAGTTGATCTTTTAAAAATATCAGCAGTTTGTCAATTTTTCACTTTATCTTGTTCCCAAAAGTTTGGCAGTTGAGGATACAATAACATGTATGTAGGAATCTTTTGACCCACCATAGAAATGCACCCATCAATGTAGTGGATATATGCAAAGCAAGGGTGTATGACAGTTTAGGAAAAGAAGGGAAGAATACCCTGACTATTCTGTCTTTCATTTCTACACTACCTTATAGTTCGGGGTGGGCAATAATTTTTGATAAGGGGCCACTCCAAGAATTTGATAAGTGATCAAGTGCTGCATTCTTCCATGATATTAATAGAGAAGGTGCAGGGTTTTGGATGGAGATTGGGTACAAAAACTCATGGTAGAAGATTGTGATGCAGGAGGGATGAGGGGTCTGGGTAGGAGTTTGGGTGAAGGAGGGGGTCGTGACCTGGGGCAGAGATGCTGGAGGGGATGAAGAGGGTCTGGGTTGAAACCTAGGGCAGGAAGGGGTCATGACCTGGAGCAGGGGATAAGAGTGCTGGAGGGGGTGTATGGTCTGGGAGGAAATTGAACTGTGGTAGGGGTACAGAGTGTTTGAGTTGGGACCCAGGGTAGGAGAGTGTTGTGATCTAAGTCAGGGGTATAGGAGGGAGGGCAGGGGTTTGGGTTGTGACCTAGGGCAGGCAAGGGTTGTGATCTGGGGCGATGGGTTGGGGCACAGGAGGGGGTGGGGTGCTAGATGCAGGCTCTGCCCAGGAGGTGCTTATTCTAGGCAGCTTCTGGCCAGTAGCCTAGTGGAACCCTCAGGCAGGCTGCTTGACTGTTGTGTCTCTACACCACATTCAAAGCGGCTGGCTGCTGGGGTCAGCGTGTGCATCTCTGTGTGGCACACAACATAGGAGGAAAGGGGTTTTGTGAGCTGTCTGCACCTGCAAGTATGGATGAGGCAGCTCCCGTTGGCCAGTTTCTTCATAATGGGAGTGACAAGGTCTGTGCTGGGGTTGGGGGAAGCATGCAGAGCTCTCCCACCCATTGGGTACACAGTGCAGAGATGCACCAGCTGGCTCCAGAAGCTGGCACTAGCTGAGTAGTGTGTGGGAGCGCAGCAGGCAGGATCCTGCCTCAGGATCCTAGTGGGCCAAGGTGGCCCAGCGTAATGTGGCAGGTCGAATCTGAAGGTATAATAGGTTGGATATTTTGGACAGTTATTCTATCACTCTTGGGTATGGCATGATTCTATGGCAATTCTTCTAAGAAAAATGTTCGTCCAACAGTAAGAGCATTCAACTAACCCCATATCAGAGAAGTGAAAATATAATAGAACATTGATGTTTACAGACATCCTTCTATGATGCAGTGTACAAATTCCACACTGGGCAACAAGGGGTGAAGGAATTGTGGGCTCAGCCAGCCCCACCCTGCCTCACCTGCAGCAAATGTTCCATGTGCTGGAGGAGTTAAAAGACCAGGGATTTAGCTCGTTTGGCTGGTAGAGTCAAAGGTGAGCAGATCTACAGCAGCACAGAGAAGAGAGATGCCTAAAGGCTCTAATACAGCTGTCCAAAGAGGGCTTGACTCAGAGAAAAGAGGACCCACCCCAGAGACAACCAGAGAGGAAAGGCTCTTGTTGACCTTGGACATTGGTAATCCCCTCATTCTTATTTTGGTTTGGATTTCCTAATCAGTGGAAGCCTTGTACTAAGTTAAACCCTGGGGTGGGTGGGGGGAAGGCAAGGAGAATGAAAGGAAAGCCCATGGAGTGGCAGCCTTAAGCAGCTTGATCACCAGACTATTGGTAGTCCTGAGGGCCCTGGGTTGGAGCCTCCTCACAACCCGCTTGGCTGTCAAGATTTATGGCTGTAACCCTAGCCATACTCCTCAATCAGACCCAAGTGAGGACCGTTACACCTTCCAATGTGGAATAACTTGAGTAGTTGCCATTTAACTCAAACAGCAGTTCATAGTTCTAGGTTTTCAATGTACTTTGTATTTTTTAGGAGTAAGTTGACATGCAGTCTACTTCCTTAACATCAAATAAAGAACTGCCACTTCTCAGAGAGATTGCCTGAGCTGATGTTACAGATCGGGGTATGTGTGTGTAATAAATGGATTGAATTTAATTCCACAGGTTATCTAAGTGAAGGCTAAATCCTAAATTTCTTAATTTTATTTCTGATCTATTAACTCACTTAAGTGTATAGGGCATGGATTTTTTTCTAGCATAACTTTAAACATTTCAGTGATAATTCTTAATATATATAATTAATGGCAAATTATAAGATGTAGATCAGCTCTCAGAATAGAATGAAAGGTTATTTTTCAGTGTAAAGTGTTTAGTCAGTGAGAATTATTTTCAATTTTTTTTGCAACTAACTTATAGCAGGCCCTTGACACTTGTATGTTAACATTATTACAGAAGACTAGAAGCATAATTCTTCAGTGTGATTTTAAATATTATTTCCAGTAGGAATGAGCTAAACAGTTCTGGAAGAAAAAAACAAAACCTTGGGCATCTGCAGACAAATTGTGTGAGTCTTTTCTGTAAATGGAAGGAGTTTTTTCCCCCTCAAATTCATAGCTGGATATTCCCAGATACTGTATGTTAAGTGAATAAAGTTGCAGCCTAATTAAATGCCATCTATAGAAGTTTTTCATTTTTCTTGCGTGGCTGGGACAAATGCGATGCCTGGGAAATGGTTGCCACTCCACATCATTGCATATTCTTTACTTTTAGAGTTGGTTTAAAAAAGGTATGGGTACAGTTTATTCATTTGCTTCTATCTATAAAGCCAGGTGCCTCAGTACCATGAGTCCAACAGTATAGCACTCTGGGGAAAAAGTTAATTTTACAAGTTTTCAAAAATACAGTAGCTTCTCTGTAAATTATAATGTTTCAGTTTAATGTCTATCTTGAGATCTTTCTGACTCAGAACCACAAGCTTTGTGCCATTGATTGGAAAGGGGGAGATTCCTGGCTTTTCAAAGATCTAATTTTTTTTCTAGCCATATTGGGCCTTATTTACTTTTAAATAAGCCATTGGTCTAGGACTAAATAGTGTCATCCACACACACAACCTTCCCAACCCTGGGCCAGGAGGGAGGTGGCATAAGGTGTAGTGAGGCCTTTGCCTGGGACAGGAATTGGTTCTGGCTAAGCTTGCTGTCTAGCCTCCCACTCCAGGGGCAAGACTGGACAGTGGTGTAGCGAGGGGGGAATGGAGGGGGACAGTTGCTCCTGGGCGACACACTACGGGTATGCCAATTTAGTCCCCCTCTGCTTCCCCTGTCATCCCTCAGCTCACCTGCTCCTCCCCTGCCTGCCGCTGCCAGCTGGAGCCACCTCTCTGCCCCCAGCCCAACCCTCTTCTGTCTCCACTGGTGGGTTAGTACGTGCAGGGGCCCGACCCCAAACTGGGGTCAGGGGAAGACGTGGTACAAGCTCCCTCCCCATCCTCCCAGGGTTGGGCTCAGCCCTGCTCTAGATTCAGGGCCCCACCGCATGGCGGTGGCAGGAGGGCACACAAATTGTTCCCTTGCCCCCCAGGCGCATAACACCCTCGCTATGCCTCTGAGACCTGACCTTTCCCCTACAGGGCAGGGAAGGTGTTTGGGGCAATTCCGTAATGCATGGAACCCCACATTATTTTAATATGGACCTTATACTAAAAACTCCTTTGGTTTGCTACTCTTTGCATGTGAAAACTAAGTTCACTGGCTATACTCCTCCTCCTAAATTTTAGGAAGAAAATGCTTAGATGAGAGATGCATACCTCAAAATCTCAGAGCGAATCACATGAATCTGAGATTATATCAAATCCAAATCTGAATTTTGCAATGATCCTTATCTTTAGGATTGGAAGGATTAGATTTTTATCTAGTAAATGTTGCTTTCACTGTACACACACAAATTGACAGAAAAATATTTCCATTGAGAAGACAAATTTACAAATAGGTAAAGTGAAAAAACTGCTACTTGAGAACTTCTATTAAAAGTACATTTACGTTGTATATTTTGACATCCAATGTTGACAATTTTTGTGTTTCATGGTTATAAATTTTAACTTAATGGCAATGGTCACTGAGATTCAGTAAGTAATTATTGCCAAATGCCTCACCCTTTGTTGTCTGATCCCTGTCTTAAAATTTTCCACAGTTGTGATTTTAATTTATCACAAATGCTTAAAACTCATAATTTTGCAAGCTGTGAATTTAAATAGATATAGAGAAAATGCTTAAATAGATATTGATATTATCTGTCAAAAGGATAAAAAATAAATACCAAATTGTGTCATGCCTACTTATGTTGAATTCTGGTTAATAAACCCTAGAATCAGAAAACCACTGACACTCTGGGGTGTATGAAGAATGAGTTGGAAAGTTATGGATTTGATTCATCTTTACTTTGATATATTCAGTGAACAGTACAAGAAATATGTAGGCATCAGTTATTATCAGCACACTTTTTAAATATCAGCTGTTTCCATCATTATTATTAATAATAAATCTAGAAGGAATTGATTTTCTTTAAAGAATATGTTATTCAACATAGCACAGTTCTTTCCTTTCCTGTACCCCAAATTTTTGAGGAATAGGCACACTTAATTTTGTCTACTTGCATTAGGTGAAATTCAGGCTTATTAAAGTCCATGTCTTTTCAGTATCTATCAGAAATGTAAATGAACAGTCTATAGTGTTCCCTGCTCTCTGAATTGCTCTGATGATCATGTTGCCATGGTGATAACAGAGCATACAGGTTCATGAGACAGTATTCGTAATACAGCAGTTTGAAACTTAATCAGTGTACTGCTACTTCTCTGCCATATTTCAATATCACTTCAGTAAATTGAATTCCAGTCAGTTGTCAGTCCAGTGTATTCCCTGTGGTTTCCCTCTGCAAAAATTGCCTCTTTATTCTATACACTGATGATCATACAGTAATTGAAATCTGCAGCTGTTTGTCATGCTAGTTACACAGTTCTCTCTTACAAGCAGTCTTTGTATGTCTGCAGCTAATGCTTAAAGACATTTAAGGGCTGAATATGTGAGTTATAATTTTTGCACAATAGTAAATTCCTTTTAGGAATTTTTAGATATTTTAAATATATCATCACAGAAAAATTACTGTGTACATGTGTTAGGTTTTGAAAAATTGTCAAACTCTAGGAATATGTTGAGCAAAGTGTTTGTTTTAAACCCTTGTGGAACTTTATCTCTAGATGTCCCATTAGTAGGGATTGAACTAAAACATTTCTAGAATTAAAACTTTATAGCAATGGATAACTTAACTTAAAATCCCCAAGGAAAGGGAGCTGTATGTATCATATATTGATGGTGTAGACCACTGCCATTATATTGTGCAATTTTGTTCATTCTTCCTATGTTAACAATTTTGAGCATGTAAATTTCAGCAGTTACATGTTTATACATGGGGGAGCACATGGGCGCTGATGCTTGTGGGAGCCAGATTTTAAGCCAGCACCCCACAAGTACTGGCTCCCCCCCAACCCTCTTGCCCCCTTGCACTGGGAGGCAGCAGCATGGGGATGGAGGGAGATGGCTTTTAAGCCGGCTCACTGTGCAGGCTAGCTCCTGGCTGTCCCCCCGCTGCCTCTGTATTGGAGGCAGGGTATGTGTGGAGGGAACAGCTCTTCAGGAACTGGTATGTGTGGGGAAGAGCTGGCTCACCCACATGCACCAGCTTCCACCTGACCCCCTTTACGCTGTTGCCTCTGCATCGGGGGCAGGAGGCTCCATAAGAGCCAGCATGCACGGAGAGCTGGCTTTAAGGGAATGGGGCAGGGGAGGGACTGCATGTAACCATTAGGATCAACTGATGAGCCCAGGCTCATCGGTTAATTATGTGAATGTGTAGCCATTTACACCCCTATACTATACTCCAGTTATCTACTGCATTTCACTGCCAACATTTTATATTTTGTTCTTCATATAAGACAATAGATGTCCACAATGTGCATCTAGATCAATATTTTTTTCAGGGCCACTGCTGATATAAACTGTGGGAGATGAGTTGTGGCTGTTCAGGAATAGAAGCAAACTACTAAGGATCCCTTGACAAAGGAGTATGGCTAACTCTAGGGAAAAGAAGTCTCTACAAAGCCAGCTCCTCAGTACCAGAGGAGCAAGTAAATAGGAGTATCAAATGAGAATTTTGCAAGGGTGTTGTGAGAAGCTGATACACCTAACAAACATACTCTAAATTTAGGCCCACGCTTCTCTCTCCCAGCTCCAAAACAAGAAAACCAATAAACCTCAAAACAAAACCCCTACAAGAGTAAAAATAATGTAAGCAGAAATCTAGTATCAGAGTGGGGGCTATCCACTTTAGTGCACTGAATGCAGCATGTACACTTACCCACTTAGTGGGCAGATGGTGAATGCATGCCTAAAAGCAGCTTATGTCCCTCCAACACAGTATGGGGTCTTGATGCTAGAGTGACTGAACTGGAGGAGGTGAGGTCGGGGTCTCTACCTTCCTCCCCATACTGGTTGCTTCAAGTACTTGTCACACAAACATATCCACCCTGCCACAATAATGAATTGCTTTGTTTCCTAGAGCAATGCATAGTGGGATAGCTTCTACAGTGCTCTCCTCTCAATGGCAATGCAAGTTCTGCATATGCAAATGTATGTTGACATCTGTAGAAAACAATGGGAACACAAATCAGCACTTTTAAAGCATTTTTGTTAACTGACAAAACTGTCTGCAAAAAAATTCTGCAAGTGTAGACATAGCCTAAGAGTATAGCAATAGGAATATATTTTCAACCATCTGATCAGAATACTGATGGTGATTGAGGATTGCTTAGGGAGATTAGAGTGGCTACAAAGGTGGAAAATACAATAATCATAGACCCGTAGAAATGGAAAACTGGAAGGGACCTCAGTGGGTTACCTACTCCAGTCTGCTACACATAGGCAGGGCTAAGTATTATCTAGACCATCTGACAGTTATTTTTCTAATCTGTTCTTAAAAACATCCAGGACAGAGATTTTGCAACCTCCCTAGATAATTTGTTACAATGTTTAACTACCTTTACAGTTAGGAAGTTTTTATAATGTCTAACAAATCTCCCTTGCTACAATATAAGCTCATTGCTTCTTGATCTGCTCTTGGAGGATAAGAACAATGTATTGCTCTTCTCTTTATACCAATCTTGAAGACTGTTATCATGTACTTTTTCAGTCTTCTCTAGATTAAAAAAAAACCCAATTTTTTCAATTGTTCCTAGTAGGTCATGCATTTGAGACCTTTAATTATTTTTATTGCTCTCCTCTAGACTTTGTCCAATTTGTCAACATCTTTCCATCTTTCCACAATGGGACGCAGTACTACAGGTAAGGCCTTATCAATACTGAGTGGAGTGGAAAAGTTACTTTTGGGTCTTGTTTTCAACATTTCTTCAGTAGTATTCCATTGTCGACTGACATTGAGTTTGTGATTCACTATAACCCCCAGATCCCTTTCTGCAGAACTCCTTCCTATGCAGTGATTTTCCATTTTGTTCCTTTCTAAGTGGAATAATTTTGAATTTACTATTTTTAAATTTATGCTATATATTTTGGGCCATTTCTCCAGTTTTTCAAGACCATTTTGAAATCTAATCCAGTCCTCGAAAGAGCTTGCAACTCCTCCCAGCTTGATATTATCCACAATAATAAGTTACTCTGTGCCATTAGAATAGGAGATTTCAACTATCTTCATGTTTACTGAGGATACAGAAAGAGATGCAGAGAGAAAATTTCTAGAGCTCATAAATGTCTGTTTCTTAAATCAGCTTATCCTGGGACCAACAAAGGAAAACACATTTCTTGATTTAGTCCTAAGTAGAGCATAGGAACTAGTCCAAAAGGTCAATATAGCTGATTCTCTCAGTAATAGCATTCATAATTTAATCAAATTTAACATCCTTACATGGGAAAAATGCCAAAAAATGATGCTTCAGTGGGTTTCCACTTCAAAAAAGGAAACTACACAAAAATAAGAAAGCTAATTAAATGGAAATTAAGAGGACAGTTTCAAGGCTGAAATTCTTGCTAAATGCATGGAAACTATTTAAAACACCATAATAGAAGCTCAAACTAAATGTATACTGCCCACCAAAAAAAAAAAACAACCCCACAGTCTCCGCAAAAGAAATAAACAACAAAATAAAAAGATAAAATATGCCACCATGGCTAAACAGCAGAGTAAAAGAGGAAGTTAGAGGTAAAAAGGCTTCTTTAAAAAAAATAGAAGTCAAATCCTAGGAAGGAAAATAGGAAAATTCTGGCTAGTCAAATGCCTAAGTATCATAAAGTACACAAAGTTTTTTTTGTTGTTGTCTTTTGCCAACTGCTCTTCAAATTCTAATAGCAATTTTTTAAAGCATATTAGAAGCAGGAAGCTTACCATACAGTCATTGGAGAGACAGAATAATCAGACTGCTAACACATCACTCAAACAAGACAAGGCTGTTGCAGTGAAGCTAAAATAAATTCTTTGCATCAGTCTTCACAGCAGAGGATGCGAGGGAGATTGTTACAGCTGAGCCATTCTTTATAGGTAACATATTTTGAGGAACTGTCCCAGATTGAAGTGTCAATAGAGGAGATTTCAGAGCAAATTGATAAACAGTAATAAGCCACAAGGACCAGATGGTATTCACCCATCTTCTGAAGGAGCTCATATATGAAATTAGGGGACTACTACTTGTATCACTTAAATCAGTATCTATAGCAGATGACTGAAGGGTAGCTAATGTAAAGGCTTGAGGGGGACGAGGGGGGAAAGACACCAGAGGTGATTCTGACAATTACCTGCAAGTAAGCCTAATTTCAGTATCGGGCAAATTGAATGAAACTACAGTAAGGAACAGACTTATCAGACACATAGATAAACATGATATATTGGGAAAGAGCACAGGTTTTGTAAAAGGAAATCATGCCTCACCAATCTTTTAGAATTCTTTGAAGAAGTAAAAAACATAGTGTGATCCAGGTGATATAATGGCTCATTCCCGAGGCACTTTAGCAAAGTAATTAATCATGGGATAAGAGGAAATAGTCTGTCAGGGATTGGCAGGGCTTGACAAACCATGGCGAAATCTACTCGCCAGCCCCGCACTGCGCATGCGCCAGACCCGCATTGTGCATGCGTGCGCCGCCGGTGAATGGGGCGACCAGCTGAAATCTACTTGCCCTGGGCAAGTAGATACACTGATTTGTTGAGCCCTGGGGATTGGTAACTGGTTAAAAGATAAGAAACAAACAGTAGGAATCAATGGTCACTTTTCACTGTGGAGGGAGGTAAATATCAGAATCCCCCAAAGATCTGTGCTGGGAGCTGTGCTGTTTAACATACCCTGTATTCAGATCATTAAGAATAACAGTGAGGTGGCAAAACTTGCAGATAGTTCAGTCCAAAACTGACACTGCAGAGTTACAAAGAGATCTCCTCAGACTGGGTGATTGTGCCACAAAATGGCAGATGAAGTTCAATAATGATAAATGCTCTTTGAAAAAAATAATCCAGAGTATTCAGTTACCACTCAACAAAGGTATGTCTGTGATCTCGTGGATAGTTTTCTGAAAACACTCACTCAGTGTGCAGCAGCATTAAAAAAGATAGCAGAATGGTAGGAATCATTAGAAAAGGGATAGTGAATAAAACAGAAAATATTTTACATAATATTGCTATATAAATCCATGGTATGCCCACACCTTGCATACTGCATTCAATTCCAATCACCTCATCTGAAAAAGGATACATTAGAAGTTAGAAAGTACAGAGAAAGGAAATAAAATGATTGATTGGAGATATGGAACATCTTCCATACAAGGAGAGATTTAAAAATGCTGGGCCTCTTTTTAACTTAGAAATTAGATGAATAATGAAGAGGCATGATAAAGATTTATAAAATTATGAATGATGTGGAGAAAGTGTATCAGGAAATGCTGTTTCCCCTTCATATAAGAAGTAGGAGTTACCTAACAAAATAAATAGGCAACAGGTTTAATAAAAACATGAGGAAGTACTTTACATGAGTTTCACAGATTCACTGGGCATTTTTGCCAGAAGATGTTATCATGGCCAAAGGTATAACTGAGTTCAAAAAAGGAGGAGGTAAGTTCATGGAGGATAGGTCCATCAATGGCTGTTAGACAAGATGATCAGGAATCCAACCCCATGCTTTGGTGTCCCCAGAACTTCCATCTACCAGAAGCTGGGACTGAATAACAAGGAAGTAATTACTCAACATTGGCCTGTTCTGTTCATTCCTCCTGAAGTATCTGGCAGTTGCCACAGTCTGAGACAGGTAACTGTGTGAGATGATCCATTGGTCTGATCCAATATGGCAATTCTTATGCTCTTAACTTTTTATCCTTATTTGTTTCTTCTGTAAATAAGCAGTGAAACGTACAACAGGTATTGATTTTACAGTACCAATAATTTGCATTTCTGTAATTGTTTTCAATTGTCTATTGTGATGTGCTTTATAAATAATTAGCCTGGTCTCCAATATCAAGTCAATAGGGAAGTATTATCACTCCGTTTATGACAGATAAGAGGTGCTCAGAAAGAGAACAGACTACATTAGGGTACTGAGTGAATCCCTGTCAGAAATGGAAACAGAACCTAGGAAATTAATAATCTCTTGCTCTATTTTACAGATTGAATTTGCCTGAATGGCAATCCACACATTGTTCAGACACCTCAGAAGAAAGGTAGGAGGAAATGGATGTGGTTTCAATAGACTGCAAATTTATTCACTAATATTTGGAGTACCTGGCAACAAATTGTACAATGCAGGTAAATCCTTCTGTTCTTAGTAATTTCCACATAATCTTCAACCAGCTATTCTGTTTTTGGGACCCTGCTACCTTACTTTCACATAAAATGAAGGGGCCTGTAAAAGGAGGGGGAGTTGGTTCTCTACTCTTCCAGATGCAGAAGCCCCAAATCCTCCTTCCTCAGCTTCCTTAGGACATGGTTTTTCTTCAAATCCTTTTCCAATCCATTATATCTGATAATCATCTCCCTTCCATATTAAGTGCCTACATTGAATATCTGGTACAAGTTGATTTGAACTAAATTGAGACCTTATAACGTAACCCCCTTACTATACTGCACAGCATCTCAGATATGCTGTGGGCAGGACCACTGATGAGGTGGGGGAGCAGAAGGAGGCAAAGAGGACAGCTACCCCAGAGCCTGGGAATTGAAAAAGACCTGGGGTGCCAGGTCACTGGAGCTCAGGTCCGTTTAAATTACTGCCTCTGTTGTTTTAGCTCAGAATAATCACAGGGTTGTATATTCAGTTCTTTTAACATTAGGGATATTCTTCTAAGCAATGGGTTCTCTGCAATAATTTGATTATTTGTACAATAGACTACAATCAACCCTCTGAGCTGTTATGGTCTGCAGCACATAATATGTATTAATGCATGTTTTTTTTAAATGACTATGGAGAAGATAAAGGACTCTAAAAACACATATTGTAGTTACTCTAAAAACACACTTGCAGTTGCTGCAGTCCTTTGGATAAAAAGTTTGTCAAATAGCTTTGATCACATGTATTATTGACTTGAAACTAGTGTATCAGAAATGTCCAATTAAAAAAAATCTAAAATGTATGGAAAAATGGGTATGTAGTTCCAGTGCAGTAATGGAAATCAGAGAACCTGGTTTGTGTTTGTAACATTGCAACAGACATGCTAAATCATCTTGGATAATTTGCGTTGAATCATTGCTTCAGTTTCTCCTCCTGGTAACACTACCTACTTGCCTCAAGTGATGGTGAGGGGCTACTTGTGTGTAGAAGTCACGCTAAAGAAGAGGATATTCTAAACCATCTAGATCAGTGTTTCTCAAAGTGGGTCATGGGTCCACTTTGAGAGAGCTGCTAGTGGGCCGCTCTGGTTTGCTTACTTAATGCCTATGCAGCCACAGCACCTTGCAGCTCCCTCTGGTTGCAGTTCACTGTTTGCAGCCAAAGAGAGCTGCGAGAAGCGATGCTGACCTAGGCACATCATTGATACTCTGTGGTGGGTGTCAGCTGGTTGAATGACTGTGCAGGGAGGCTTCTATGTCCATTTGTGCTGTGGAAGGAGCCTCATGCATGTTTTTCTAAGCTAATATTGGTATGGTTTGCAGTTATGTGGTAGGATGCAATATTCATATTGTATGTTTAAAATACTGTGCATATTTACACTTTTTTATGGAAAGTCTTTTAGAAAATGCATAGCAACTAGAGTAAGATTGGTCTAATTCTCTCCTGACCTAGATGATTTTTATCTAACAGTATATCCATTTTCAGTAGAGTTTCTCCTAAATTATACCATGTTAAATGAAAAGGGAATTAGGCTGAAAGGCAGATCCGCAATTGGTATACATTTAGCATAAGTGAAGACAATGGAGCTAGTCTGATATACAAAAGCTAATGATCTAGCCTTCACACTCTTTTTATAACACAGAAATCTAAAGATAGCTATCCTTGGTCAGACCAATGGTCCATCTAGCCTGTTTTCCAACAGTGGCCAGTGCCAGATGTTTTAAAGGAAAGTAACAGAACAGGACAATTAGGAAGTGATCCATTCCCCGTTGTCCAGTCCCAGCTTCTGGAAATCAGATGAGGTTGCTTCCCTGAACATTTTGGCTAAAAGTCACTGATGGGCCTAACTATTATGTATTTATGTAATTCTTTTTGGCCTTCACAAACATCCCCTGGCAATCAGTTTCACAGCCTGCTGCCTATTAATTTTATTGAGTGAACAAACTCTTGTTCTTGTGTTATGTGAAGGAGTAAATAATATTTCCTGATTCACTTACTCCATATCATTCATGATTATATAGACCTCTATCATACTTTCACATTAATCTTCTCTTTTTTAAGATGAACAGTCCCAGTTTTTTTAATCTCTTCTCATACAGAAGCTACTCCGTATCCCTAATCAATTTTGTCACCCTTGTCTCTACCTTTTCCAGTTCTAATACACTATCTCCTTTTTGAGATGGAGTGACAAGAACTGCATGTAGTATTCAGGGTACGGGCATTCCATGGATTTATATAGAGGAGGCTTTAAGATATTTTCTGTTTTATTATCAATTCATTTTCTAAAGGTTCCCAACGTTCTGACAGCTTTTTTTTTGACCGTCACTGCATAGTGAGTGAATGCTTGCAGAGAATTACCCACAGTTACTCCAATATATTTTTCTTCAGTGGTAACCACTAATTTGGATCCCATCATTTTGTATGCATAGCTGTGATGAGCATTTATCAGCATAACATTTCATCTGCCATTTTTGCTGCCCAGTCATCCAGTTTTAGAAGATCCCTTTCTATCTCTGTGCAGTCAGCTTTGTAGATAACTATCTTGAATAACTGAGCATTGTCTGCTAACTTTTCTACCTTGCTGTTTACCCCTTTTTCCACATAATTTATGAATATGTAGCACAGACCTCAGTCCTTGGAGGACTCTTATTTAACTCTCTCTTCTGTGAAAACTGACACAACTTATTCCCGCTCTTTGTTTCCTATCTTTAAACTAGCTCCCCCTTATCCCCTGATGGTGGGCAGGAGAAGAGGACAAGGGGGAAGGGCAAAAAGGGAAATTGCCATGAGGTCTGGCAATTCTAAAGGGCCCAGGGCTCCCGGCTACCACTACTGTAGCAGTGCCAGTGCCTGGAGATCTGGTATGCTATGGCAGACTCTAAGAGTTGGGGCGGGTAGTGGTGTGGTGCAGTCTGGGTTGTGCTAAGGCCTGGTTGCCCTAGCCCTGCCCCTTCCACCCAAGGCCTGCCCCTTGCAAGTAGAGATGTTTGGAAGTGAGTAATTAACTAATTGTGTAGTTGATAGTAATTCTATCAACTACATGATTAGTTAATAAGGGAGGAAGCCTCTATTCTGGGTCATGCCGGTTCTGAGAACTACCCTTGCTGTGGCTCTGCAGTTTAAATGTAGTAAGAGCCAGGTGGGCAGCCAGACTACATTTAAACTTCAGAGCTGCAGCAGGCATAGGTCCTGGACCCCGTGTGAGCTGGGACTGAGCTGGGCTTGCTCAGTCACAACAGCCCCTGTCCGTGGCCCCAAGGGCAGGGGTAAATGCAAGTAGTTGAGTAGTCAACTACTTGCTTACATCCCTCCTCGCAGAGCTGGCCTCCTCCATCTTGCCCAGGGGCCTGCCATGGCTATTGGCTCCCCTGGGGTAGTATCTTGCCACAAGGTTTCTGAAAGACCAAGTACACCATATCAACTAAACTCCTGTCCACACACTTTTTTTTTATTTTCTCCAAGAATCCTACTAAATAGAGGCATGATTTCCTTTTACAAAAGCCATGTTGACTATTGCTCATCATACTGTGTTTATCAATATGTCTGAGAATTTTGTTCTTTATTATAGTTTCAAACACTTTTCCTGGTACTGAAATTGGGCTTATTGGCCTATAATTGCATGACTACTTCTGGAGCGCGCTTTTTTTTTTTTAAATCTGCATTATGTTAACTATTACATATTCCCCAATCATCTGGTAGAGACTCATTTAAGTGACAGGTTACATATCACAGTAGTTTTGTAATTTCATATTTGAGTTCTTTCAGAACTCTTGGGTGAATACCATCTGTTTAGTTTACCAATTTGTTTCAAAAGCTCATCTCTTGACACTTCAGTCTGGGACAGTTACTCAGTTTTGTCACCTAAAAGGAATGGTTCAGCTGTGGGAATCCTCCCCCCCCCTATATCTTTTGCAGGGAAAACTGACACAAAGAGCTCATTTATCATCCTTGCAATGACTTTATCTTCCTTGACTGCTCTTTTAGTACTTTGATTGTCCACTTATCCCATTGTTTGGCTGGCTTTTTGCTTCTGATGTACTGAAAAAAATGCTGTTAATTTTTTGTGCTTTTTGATTGTTATTCTTCAAATTTTTTTTTGCCTGCTTTAATTATATTCTTTGATTGGTTTTACTTTTCGACTATTAAAATACTTAGACTGATTTTATATTATGCAGACACAAACACATTCCATACATGAATGAACAAGCACTCAGATATAAGGGCCTGGACTTGCAAAGAGAGATTTGTGGGCAGAACTTAATATAGCCTTCAAGTCACAAGGAGATAATGATCCATCAGGATAGATTACTTTGACATGATTAGGTCACAGAACTATAATGTATATAATTAATATTATAGCAAACATAAAAATCCTACTTATATCCTCCCCCATGGACCAGGAGGTAAATAAATACATTTACTGTACAATAGTTTGAAGTCGGGGAGCAGGAGTTCTCCATTACATTTTGACATATTTTTTTCACAATTATCCTTGGTAATACGTATAGATGCTCAAATAAAACTTAAGGTTTGCTCGCTGACTCTCCAGTTTCTTCAATCACTGGACTTCATATTGAAGACAGAATGCTGAATTTTGTGATATGTTTCCGTGGCAAATAGCTACCTATTAGAAACACAGGATGTGTTGACTTGATGTTAGAATCAAGCAGAAAAAAAGGGTATTATTATACAAAGACATCTATGAACTACTTAGCAGAGAAGCAAAAAGTTGTTGTGAATTACTTATTTCTTTAATTATATATGCCCTTTAAATTTCAAGTTTGTTTTAGAGTTAAACTCCTCCTATATTGGCTATTTAAGTTAACATGCTGAGGTGCTCTACTATGTATTTGGCATTCAGTTCCTATGTTGACCTCAATGGGAATTCTGCATGGAGAACTACAAGAGAAATTTAATTGAGTGTTGTGGTTCAGGCAAAGGAAGCAGCGTGTGAGTGTGAGAACATGAGTTTGGAGGTTCTGTAGACTTTAACACTTTTTTCCTTTATTAATTTTTACAATGAGCAAAACACTTCAATTAGCACAACACATTATTAAAAGCTTAGGCAAAAAGAATTCAAATGTACTACTCTTTTGGTTTATACTTTTGGGCTTCTGTATTTTTCTAGAAGTCTGGTAAATGACCAAAAGATGATTGCACATTAGTTACAGCTACAATCCAAAATTATGTTTTCAGTAATGACACCACTGATAGGCAATGACATGTCAACACTGCAATAATGCATCCATGAGATGCCAAATTTTAATGCGAATTCTTGTGCTTTGTCAAATGAGTTTTCACTTACCTTTAAATGATAAAAGGGTATTCCTATGACACCACTGAAAAGGGTTTTCCCATGCTGTTTTCTGCTTTAAGATAGAATATGTATATAGTTATTACATCAGAACTGATGTCTGAATGGTTTTCATTTTACCTCGTACTGAACGAAGGCATTGTGTCCTGGGACACACAAGTTTGGTTAGTGTAGAACTAGGCACGTTTTTGATGCATAGTTTATTCACCTCATGCAGTTTTCTGCAACTGAAACTGTTAACAAATTCTACACTAATTTTGCTGAATCGTTTTGGCTTTTTGGGGGGAGATGGTTATTTTTAGTGAGAAGACCATGGTGATTCTACCTTCTCTTTATAACCCAAAGAATGTATGGAACCATTAGGAAAAAGTTAACTAATGCTCTCCCATTGACTCTACTTACTTGCCTCGTTTTGGTGGAGTACCAGAGTTGAACAGAGAATGGTTGTTGGTTGACTTAATGCTGTGCAGATACTGCAGTAAGCAGTCCTAAGTCAACTTTAGCTACATTATTCACATAGCTGAAGTTTCATAACTTAGGTCAATGGCCCGCAATAGCATAGATAAGGCATTAAGGACAACCAGAACCTGAGGCTGTGTCTATACTAGATGCGATAAATTGACCCTTGCTGGATTGATTGCTGACCAATCAGCCTGGATCCAGCCTGGAGTGAAGATATACCCTAAATCTCTGACTATTAGAAAATGAGGCTAAACAATAGGGGGTGGATCACTCATTAATTTCCCTGTCCCATTCATTCACTCTGATGCACCTGGCACTGGTCACTGTCAGAAGACAGTCCACTGGATAAGATAGAATGGCCATTCTCATGTTCTATTGATATAGGGTAGAGTGATTACTCCTAATGTAGGAGGCCTACATTCAAATCCTTACTCTGTCTGACTGAAGTAGAGACTTGAACTTGAGTCTCCAGACTGAAGTTGAGTACTCTAAACACTAAACAGCATTTCCACAGGAAATAATTTTGTATGTATTATTGGGTCTGAGGAAAGGCAAGAGAATGAAAATGACCCTGTAGTGTAGTGACTAGGGTACTTGCTTGGGGGTACTCATCATCATCATCATCATCAACAACCATGGCCTCAACACCCATTGGTGTACAATGCCTCCCTCACTATTTCCTTCCATCTTTCCCTGTCCAGTGTGGAGTGGCTTAGTTTCTGTAGACTAGCACCGCACCAATCTACTATATCACGTACCCTTTCTCTGTGAGTTTCGGCTCTCCTATTTGGACCATCCATTATGCCAAATACCAGGGTCTTAACTTTTTTTTGGTTTGTCTACTAAGTATTCAGTGGAGCATGATGAGCAAAAAATTATTTGCATAGTTCTTTTCCTGCACAGCACATAATATGGTAGGAGTATGCGGCAGGGAGGGGAAGAAGCCATCCTATGCACAGTACCTGAAGTAGCTATATGCATTGCTTAAATTACATTTAAATCCTCAAAAATAGGGCTTAGGAAGGCATAAATTTTGTTCTAGATCTGCATTGATGGAGCTATGAGGCCAAGGAGTGTTAGTCCCCCTTTATGGATCTCTTTAATGTTCTGAAACCACTATGTTATACACAGAGGCTATGTCTAGACTGCAGGCTTCTTTTGGAAGAAGCTTTTCTGGAAGAGATCTTCTGAAAAAACTTCTTCAAAAAGAGAGCATCCACGCTGTGAAAGCGCGTCCACACTGAGAAAATGCATCAAAAAAGCGATCTGTTTAGTGTAGAACTAGGCAAATTTTCCACCCTGAATGGATGCTATCTCTCATGTAAGCTGCGATTACTAAGGGCGGAATGGCCACCAGGTTACCTGTGCTTTTTCCTCTTTCCTCATCTTGCGAAAACTCCCTCTTCCCCGTCTACACACCCTTTTTCCGAAAAAGCTCTTTCAGAAAAAGGCTTCTTCCTCATAGAAAGAGTGTTACTAATGCTGGAAAAACCCCTCTGTTCTTTTGATTTACTTGCAAAAGAACGTGATTGCAGTTGTGGACGTTACTCAGGTTTTGTCTGTTTATCCGACAAATGGCTGTTTATCCGACAATACTCTGTAGTGTAGACATACCCATAGTGAACATGAGCAAGCAAAATGTGTAACAAACCCCAATGAGTTAACACTGTGTAAAATGTGTAACAAACCCCAGTAATTATTCTACTTGTTTCCTTTCAGGGACACAATACTGAACAACCATATAGTTTGGCCCAAAAGATAAGCCTCCAATTGTTCTGAAAGTTTTTCAGGGAAATGCAATTAGTAATGAGATTTAATGTAACCAACTCAAGTGAATGTGATGAGGAGTTGTTGTTTTTTTTGTTCTTCCTACGTAAGTAAGATAATAGCAAGAAAGCGATTACATTACAACTAAATGAATTAAACAAAGATCCAAAACATAAATTAGAATTTAACTATGCCATTAAAAACTAATTTAATTTGCAAGCCATCATTATTATATAATAAAGACTTACTGCAAAATGCAAAACAATCTCTTGTGAGCACTAGGAAAAAAGTAATAAATCTCACGGAGCAGATGAGTTTCTGTTGCATTAGTAGAGGGAAAAAGTGCTGAATGGATGTTTCAGTACGTAATGAAAACTAGGAAGTAATGGAATCACTGGCCAGCTGAACAATAAAATGGTTTTATTGTTTAGGGAAGGCCTTAGAGAATATTGGAAGAAAACATATGTGGTATTGATTTTTTTTTTCCTATAAAACTATTTATGAATCAAGAAAAGCATGATGAGACTTCAGATGCCATTGTACCAGCATATGTTAGATGCTGTGCTTAGTTTCAACAAAAACTGCTACCATGTACTCAAGGGAAGACTGAAACCAGTTGCTGGTACAGTAAAAAGAATGTTCAAGTAAATTCATATGTAAAATTATATTTATTGGCTTCAAATATAGTTTCTAACTATCCCACATATTCTCAACCAAAACAAAACCTACTTTGCGTTTTGCTGAACTTTGGTTTAAGAAAGTATTTTTATCTAAAACTTTTCCACCATTTTGGTCTGCTGTGATTGAAATCAGTGGGAATTCTGCTGCTCACTTAAGTGGAGTACTATCCATTTTTGTTATATTTGTATTGTATAATTTTACTGTCAAGATTTTAAATCTTAACTTTTACTGGCTCTCGTTACATTTTTTCATATATGTCAAAATACATTCTAATTTATTTTTCAACATAAACACATTAATACTGTTGTTGTAGGCAGCAAACTCTTTTGGCAATGCAAACACTTGTGCTTGTGTGATGACTTTGCAGATAGTCAAATCTATTAGAAACTGCAGAAAAGGAAACAAGTACATTTTATTGAGATAATGCCATTATGCCATACTGCCAGCAGATGGGAGTGCAGCACTTTGCTTCTACTCTACCAGCAGTCTAATTTTAAAATTAGGATTACAATTTTATTCCAATTAATGAGAACTAGTCATAGGTTCATATGTCTTAACTGTTTATCTCAGCCCATCTAAGGCTGTGGAAATTATAGATGCCCCTCTTTTCTCTCTTCTGCTTGAAACGAGTTCAATCCCTCCCCCGCACCCCAATCATGGTATAAGAGTACATGAAATTGCTGTCATATTTTTCTTTGTGGATGTTCATAAGGTCATACATTGAGGCAATGATAGAATTATATAATTTTAACAACTTTGCATTTTAAGGCTCATTCCTTTTAAGTGATCAGCCTACTTACAATTCTCCCTGCAGTGTGAATACTTGGATACTTACTTGGCTCTATTGCTGTGACATGTGTAAAGCTAAAACAGCTGCCACTTTCTATCCCAAAGAATTGGGTTAAAGTAACTTGTAATTTAGGCCCCATTCTTTAAATAGATGAGTTGTCTTATTGAACTCAATGGGACCATTCAGGTGCATAGTTACTCATAGGCATAAGTGTAGATCAAGTAATTGTAAATCAATATGCTATGCGTACTGGAATGCTTTGGTATCATTGCACTCAAAGCACTATATCAATGTCATTCATTGATTTCTTGAGAAATGTTCTTCCGCAATTCAAAATGACACATTTCAACCAAATTTAGCACCTTGGAAAAGGAAAGACAAATAGGTCCTCTGGGATTACAATAGTTACTTAGTTGGTTTTTGATTAATTGTGATAAATGTTTCTCATATTGTTTATATAGGTGCATAATTACCTCACCATAACAACATTGTAAAGTCCGGGACACTATCTCATTAGGAAAGGGACTCTTTCTGGCAAAGAGCCTATTATCCAGCCTTCATTCAGCCAGATAGGAAGCCTGAATTATGTAACGCAATGTTCCTCACACTGCACATTTATTTGAAATGTAATTGGTTAGTGGAAGATGGACTTTGGACATAAAACTTATAGCCATTATATAATTTGGGAAACATCCCTAGTCTATTACATGTATATGTAATTGAGAAGAAAACTACAGGTTGGACTGCTATAATCTAGATTTCCCTAATCCAGCAACACATGTGGTCCAGTATCCCAATGGGTGCTCCCAGGCTGGAGCACTCACTGGGAAAAGTCAGGGCCCCACACTCTTCAACTCTTCTTCGACTCTTCCAGAGTTTCTGGAGCACTGCAAATAGGTCATTTGGTGCGAGATGGACTCCCAACTGGGGCTCCACAGTCACCCTGTCTC
This sequence comes from Apalone spinifera, assembly GCA_030068395.1. NCBI lineage: Eukaryota > Metazoa > Chordata > Testudines > Trionychidae > Apalone > Apalone spinifera. The sequence continues at coordinate 38,829,367 of JANRFK010001234.1, forward strand.
TTCCCCTGAGTGCCCCACGCCATTCCCTGCTTGGTCAATGCTGGCCCCTCTGCTGCTCCTGGAACGGAGGGGCTGGCATTAACCTCTCCTGGTTTGGTAAATTCCCTGATTCAAGACTAGTCAGGTCTCGAGGGTGCCAGGCCAGGGAGATACAACTTGTAGTATTGTTGCCCTTTCTTCTGACACCAATGTCCTATTCTGACAACAGTGTCACACCTCTGCTGAGAAGCAGTAGATGTGCCTAAGGCCTTATAAGACAGCTTCTTAGTGAAGAAGAAATTGGAGTTAGAGAACCTAAATATAGCTTGAGCCTGAACATAATATAACTTGATTTATTTATGCACACACCTCATCCTGGAAATGTGATGGTCAACAGCATACAGTGTAATCTATTCTTCCATGAATTACAGTTAAATACCAGTGCCTGATTCCAAGGGAGAAATTCAGCCTCAATAATTAACTCTAATTAGAGTCCAAAGAAGAAAACAAACTCTCCTGTTGCTCAGAGAGCTTTTTTCCTTTACTCAAGCTGTCTTCACAGTAGTCCTTGAATAATCCCAAATTCACAGCACAGCATGTCTTGCAAAGTTTCCAGATTTACTCTCATGCTAAAACTTGGATGAATAAGTAATAAGTTTCACTATTACTATGATATGTCTTGGAACAGGTGAGAATGTACTATACTGTGCTGTTTCTGTATTCTAGCCATTATATTGATAGTTACATAGAGAAGGCTGGAATCTGTTGTCCATGGTCATAATAAATACTGCCTAATGCTGCAATTAATAGCACTGAAACCAATGGAAGTTCATCTGGAATGACGGACTGTTAGAATTTTGCTGAAAACTAGGGCTAGATACATCAAAACCTTGCTCTTATGAAGTTGCCTTTGCTTATGTGAGTAATTCCATTGAATCAATAGATTTCTTGTGAATTGTTACTTTCAGGACTGAAAATAAAATTAAATTGCATGAGATCATCAGGAATGGATACAATTATAGATATAATGTACAACTATAAAAAACTTGAGAGAGGTAGCCGAGTTAGTCTGTACAGGATAAACTTAAAAACCAACAAATAGTCTGGTGGCACTTTAAAGACTAACAAAACATGTAGATGGTATCATGAGCTTTTGTGGGCACAGCCCACATCTTCAGATGATCAGTAATCACCTATATTAGTTATAGACTTATTCCACTTAAAATAAACTCAATTAAAATGGTTATGAATTATTTACACATTTCCCCCCTTAAATTTGATTTTTAAATTGAGTGGTGGCTTTTGGTCAGAATTTTATGTGGAAACCTGTAATCTTCCTGAACTGTATATGAACTCATTAGCTAGGGGCACGTTTGAGAATATATTTGAGTTCAATCCTATAACTGCCAGTCTGTTAAATAATGATCAAGCATTCATCCTGAAGTCCTGATGCTGTGTTGTCTCATATTGAAATATGTATTATGCATCCCTGGAAAGATGCCTCTTTTCCTGGACTCTTTATCCAAACATTGGAAGTGATAGGCTCTCAACTTAACAGCTGTGTGTGTTATATACAATTGGGATGGCTGTACCTTCCATTTTACCTTGACTTTCATTTAATCATTTTTTGCAATGCAATAGGTCACCAGTGGTAGGACTGTGATTACCCCAGAACTACTAGAAACAGCAGCAATCAGCAGAACCTTTTTCTTTTATGCATGATGCCTACCTTTACATTGTATCAGTAAACTGAATGCAAACCAGAAGTGCAATTATCTGAGTAACACTTAAAAAAATTTCCAGAACGTCCATTATATGCATATACTACCTAAGGATATGCCTGGGGTGAGTCTGGCATTTGGCCTTTATAACTGTAGGTACATATGCAGACTGATTCTGAGAGTGTCATGGTGAATTAGATAAAAGGATTTGTATGCTTATATACTTCAAGAACATATTCAAGACCAGCATTAGATGAGCACACAGTGAGAAAGTGTGCATATCAAAACCACTATCCATAAAGGGAATTGGATCTAGATAGGTCAGTTGATTTATTTCTCTTGTGAATTGTTGTGTATTGTAGTGTTAAAACTTTTCCTATATCAAACAACTGACAGTTGCAATTTAAGGTCTTAACTAATGTTTTGCTAAGTCACAAATGACCACTAAGGAACTCCTGTTAGGGTAAATGCAGCACCAACAGAACTTTAGGTGTAGTTATTGTCTGAATAGTGGCTATGTGAAATTGCAACCTCATTTTTCATTTGGTCATCTCCCTATGTTTAGTAAGCTCTGCTGATTTTTAGTGTCCAAAATAAATTTGCTACTTACCAGTGATCTGGATTGCATTCCTCCTAATAAATTCACAGAACTATTGTCTAAATTCCAATTACCAAGCTAATCAGTTGAATTTGAATCCTCATATTTCAGGCAAGTATATTACATAGATGTTATAGAAGGTCTAATCTGAAGATATTGGGGTTGCATTGGTTGGTATCAGTGAGGACCTATGATTGCTTAAAAGAGCCATAATTGCCGGTAATTATGTTTAAGGATGAAAGCACTTGGACTGATTCTTGGGTCCCATATGGATTTATCAGAGTTTGCAGTTAGCCCATTTTTTGCCAGCATATTTGGCCTAGTAGTTACTGTTATACTGAGATATTATACCTTTCTCCAATTCTGCAGAGCAGTACTGCACTTTCATTAGTTTTTTCTTTTTCTGTATTATTTCCCAAATGGTCTGATTTATTCATTGTTTAAAGGGATTTTTTTAGTGCTCCTGTGTTTACAATGTTCGCTTACATCTGCCCTAATTCCTAAACTATTGTGCAGTATTTCTATATAATGTTAAAGTTGCCATGTTTCACCTTAGGCATAGCTGCTCTTCAGAGGTGGATGAAATAATTGTCCCTCAAAACTCCAATTCTATAAGTATAGCACTTATGTGAGGCCCCAAAGCCTGCACAGAGCACCAGAAAGAGATGATAGAATACTGTACCATGCTGGAATATGACCTAGAATAGCTGCTTACAGGATTGGGGAATTAGTTTATAAAATTGTTTTGGGATCCTTTTGCATGAATAACAATTTACAATGACAATGAGGAGTCTTTGGCACCTTAATGCCTAATAATTTTTTGGGGAATAAGTGTTCGTGGACATAAGCTTTCATGGGTTGGAACCCACTTTGTTAGATGCACCAGTGGGTGATGAAGTGGGTTCCAACCCATGAAAGCTTATGTCCAAATAAATTTAACTCCTTAAGGTGCATATGGTTCTTTGTTGCTTTTGCTTAAACAGACTAACATGGCTACCCCTCTGAAACTAATTTACGAAGAGATATATGTTTTATTATTTGTTATTCAGAATTAACTATTTCCTTTACAGAAATGCTACCCAGTACTGTTTCTATTCCTTAGTTCTTCACTCCTGGTTCAAGTGTAAAATACATAGCTGGAGTTGGCTTACCTTCAGCCAAGCTTGGTGCTGGCCCCAGATTGGGAGGTGGATGGGAGCAAACACTCTGGTTGGCTTTCCTTAATCCACTTAAGAACAGGAGTACTGACCACCAGCAGGGGCGCCCTCTGAGTTTGATTTAGCAAGTCTTAACTAGACTCGCTAAATTGAACTCTGAAAGATCAATTGTGGCAGCATTAATCTTCTGCAGAGTGAATAGAAGGCCTAATGATATTGAACACATGCTCTGTATTGTGTTCTACAAACCCTTTCAGAAATGTCACAGGAAAGGGGATGGATGCACATACCTATAATCTCCTTCCTCAATGGCCTCTTTCCTGAAACCCATCCAAGATCTGACCTGATCTTTTTCTTTCTCTTTCCTCAAATGTTGATTTAGAAAAAAACATGCAGGAGCCTCATTCCACTATGAATAGTAGGACCACTCTGCTGCTGAGCTACATGGGTGGCACAATAGATTCTGAATTTTCTTGCCCAAAATGCATTGATGAGCTGAGATAAGGATGACAGTCCTGGAAGTTTGTATTGCTCAGTGAGTTCCATCTTAAATGTCCTTTTTCTCAAGTGGTATAAAATAGATTTAGACACGTATATTCAAAACAGCCTGCTGAGTTTTAGCTTCATCGCTCTGACAAAGCCAATAGAAATTGTATGGTTAAGTCCTCCACATTTCTTAGAAATAGGCCCCTAGTTTCTCAAAACATTCTAAATAATAAATTCTCCTGACCCATCTATCTTCCTGCTTTGCCTCTGCTATTCCACTTCCTCCTCTCCCACAGCATATTCAGTATGTAGCCAGAACATGTATATCACACGTGTTCCAATATGTCACTTTTGTAGTCTCCAACACAATGTTAAAATCTTTTACATTGTAAAAATTCTTTTACATTGAAGCCTCTGTGTAAATATCCTATGTTCATGATTTTCTTAGTTTTTGTTACTGTCAAGCATTATGTCAAAAGTTTTAGAATTTCATCAAGTGCTCAGACCAGATCTTTCTTGCTTAGTGTTTTCTAGCCATTGTAGCCACAACTGAAAAAAATCTGTTCTGTCCTGAAGGATTATTTTTCATAAATCAGAATTTATGGTGCACAGTTTCTTGCAACAGAATGTTGCAATGCAAATCCTTTCAGCTGTTGCCTTTATCCATTGAAGATCTAGCTCTTGCTTATTTTGTCGTTAGAGTCGTTAACTTGCCTATGTGCCCATGTTTCCAGTCTACCTAAGTCATTGTGAATTTTATTGCTTGCCTACTCTGAATTTTCTGGGTTCCCCTGTTTTGTTCATTTCATTGCTTCACTGCATTTTCCTTCTTTCTGGTTTGTAAAGAAAATAAAATCAATACTAACGTTACAGCATTCCATAAGTCAACTTGCTCCAGTTGGACCTGCTTTCATACACAAACACCTTCTGGCTTCAGTATCTTAGCTAGGTTTGTATCTGCTAACTCACCACCTACACCATGCACACAAAACAAATGCTATGCATTTTGCAAAGCACCTTACAGGGAACTTGACTAGAAGTGGGACAACACCATTTCCAAGTAGGCTTGAAGCAAGCTGACTAAGTTATTTAAGCTCTTCAGGAAGATGAACAAAGGAAGGGACAACATTTTATCTAGAGGGAAATTTCAGAGTATTTCCTGCTCCTTATAACAGTCATATATCTATTGTGTCTCTGCTGTTTTCTACATGCTGTGGGAATTTGAAGTGAATTGTAATGCCAGCGGCCAGATCTTTAGCTGATAAAAATTGATAGCTCTCCATTGATCTCCGTGGAGCTATGATTACTTATATCAGCTGAGGATCTGTCCTAGGTTGTTTAAGTGATGAATGACATTGATGCCATGTTACAATGAAGTTTTGTCATTCTGTAAAATTATGTTGGAACCCTTTGAAATCAAAGTTGTGTACACATATTGGAGTCACCAGCTATGATCAAACTTAGGATACTCTATACCAAGAGGACAAGGCCCTAACATTTGAGTAAAGGAGCAACTGTAACAGCCCATAAGTAATAGATTGCTATAGTCTCTGGAATCAGTCACTAAATAGTCATAATCTCCACATGGTAAGATTGTATTACACAAGACCCTTCAGGTGTGGGAATGTCTAGGATTTGGGGAAATTTCTGCTTGTCTTATGCAAATTAACAGGACTGGCAGAGGGATGGAGTGAACAGGATTTCACTTTAAATGAGGAAAATTCCATAGAGGAGAGGATGTATGGCAATTTTGCCTTTCCCAAACAATACTCTTTACAGCAGATTGAACACAAAGTAGATTAACAATGTCAGATAAGCCTCCTTCACTTCCCTTAGGGCAGCAGACCTAACATACTTCATAGAGCATACTTCAAATCATTCAAAATACAGACTATAAACACGTATTACAAAGCCAACAATTATTATAATAATACCTTCAGGGACTTACTAGATTGTGGCCTCATTGTACAACTGCGTTACGAGTGACAATCCTAGCCCAAAAAGTTTACAATCTAAATAGAGAAGACAAAAGGCAGAAGAGAAAATGGAGAAACCAAGAAGTGAAGTATCTTGTTCTGTTATCTTCTATGAAAAATAATACATTCTAAGAGAACCTTAAAATAAAATATATTCATTTCTTGTGAAGCCCGTTATATATCCAGAGCATGTACAAATGAAAGAGAAATTCTCCTGTGCCCTTTCACTTGACAGTAAATTCCAAACATAAGAATCACTATCCTCTGATTTTCATAATGTGATGTTATTTCTGTTTCTTGTTCATGATCTTTTACACTAGTCACAGAACCATGTTCCAACAACGCTTAAAGTAACATCAGATGTGATGTATAGCGAACAAAATTAGAGGTCTCGATCTGCCTGTTGTAAGCAACACGACTTATTTTATTACCTGTTTTTAAAAAAACAAGTGTCTATATTCTTGCTTCATCAAAGGCATGTGCGACTGGCTCCACACAGCTTGGCACAGGACCAATTCAGATTTAATACTTAAATCTTAAGATGTGAGCTCTCATGCGGTGATTAAATGATGACAAATTCTTCAAGGACTTTGAGCAAGGGTAGGAAGTAGGACAACAGAGAAGACAACCTTATATATTACAGCATCATTTAAATCCCTTGCCCTCTTCTGGTAATTGATTCTTATGCACACTGTTGTTTCTAAATTGTATAGTTAATTATATTTGTCATAAGGGACAAACTGGGCTTTATAGATTCAATGGGGCTTTTCCCTCTCAACAACTCTCACTTCATTGGAATAAATAGAAACAACTCCTTCTACATTTCATGGAAACATTTGCATTGGAAAACTTCTCTGGTATTTTTATCTTGTCCATCTTGCATTCATGGTTATAAAAGCTTTCCTGGCAGACAAGCATCTAGGTCTAACCTTGAATATCTCCTGCCAAGTTGATAATTTCATAATCCATCTTGGGACCATGTTCAGTTGTCTCTCTTCCTTCTGATAGTCTTCAGACACTGTTTTCTAGTATTCAGTCAATTGTTCCTCCAACAGGCTCATAAATACATCACTATGCATTAATTTGACTCTTAATCTACATTAATTACAAGGTCAAGATCTCCTTCTACTAATGGACATAAAAAAATTCGTATTGACCTCACTGGGACCAGGAATTGGTGCAATAAACAAGGTTTCAGTTTTAATAGATACAAAGGGCTTGATTTCCCACTGCCCTGTGCCTAATGGGATCACTTACAACTGTGCAAAGTGAAATATGAAATACTGCCGGATCAGAATGGTATGGTTCAGCTCCCATTCTGCACAATTGGTATTCAAAGGGAAGGGAGCATCAGGCTGGGAGAGCCAGGAGAGAGAGAGAACGCCAAAAACAAAATCACTGATGTTTTGTTTTACTTTCCTGGCTATGTAGTTTTGATACACTCATTTCCCCAATATCCTTGCTGCTGTTTATACCCCCCCTATAATTTTTTTATTCAGGAATGAAGCTGTAAAGTAACTGTCAGATACTGCACATCATAATCCAATACTATGCAACATATTGAATGTATCCTGGCTTGTTATATACTTCTCTCTTTTGCTGTGCCATAATCATTTCTCACTGGGTCAAATATAACCAAGAGCTTGTTTTCTTCTCTGCCTATTATAGATTACCTTGCTGATCCTATAGTATGGGGTGGGGAATCTCAGGCTTGGGGGCTGGATCCGGCCCCCAACTTGCCTGGATCCGGCCCTGTGGCTCAGGGGCCCTCCATGCATTGGGGAGCGTGTGCTGGCACTCCAGCCCCCACTGCCCGTCATGAAGCAGGAGTGCACAAAGTCTAATAGTCTAGGGTCCACGTAGGCCCTGGTGTGCAAGGGGAATGTGGGGAATGTCTTTCTTCTTCTCAATTGGGGTGCCACATCAGTGAGGACTGGGTTTTTTTTTTTACTTCTCACCTGTGTGTGGCCCCCAACTGATTTTGCTGGGGTCAGTGGCCCCCAACCCAAACAAAGTTCTCCACCCCTGCCATAGTACCCGAGCTGATGAAATCTGGGGAAAGAAACACCAAACCCAATATAGATTTCACTGTAATAGGTACAAGACCAAAGTAGGATTTAAACAGTCCCTGCTGGACTCATGTTTGCAGCCTCAAAACTTCAACTAGAATTTGTGTGTTTCTCTAAATATAATTTTAGATTTTCAAGGCTGCACTGAGAGGATGGGGAAGAGGAATGTGTAACTCCACTAGCTATTTTGTATCACAAATTATGCTTTATTATATAGTTGTTAATGTTAAAAGCTAAAGCAAATGCTCTCATAAAAATACTCAATGCACTGGTAATGTGCTCTCTTCAGAGGTGTATTAGAAATGCTGTTCAGCTACATGCAGACTCTACACACTATATTGTAAAATAAACCGATAGTGCTTTAAGTGCAATTAGCCATGCACCAGGATGATTGCAGCCTTCTTACTGTCCTGGATCTGGGTATCAT
>JANRFK010001234.1:38851233-38863057 GCA_030068395.1 Apalone spinifera
TTTTCGATCTGGTTTTGAGGTGTGGACGCTCTTTCGAAAGAAGTTTTTTCCAAACAGCTCTTCTGTAAAAGCTTCTTTTGAAAGAAGCTTGCAGTCTAGACATGGCCTCACACTATAGGAAGAAAGTGCAAATTACTAGGGAAGGGTACTTTTCTGGCAGATTATCACGCACCTATCGGTCTTGGTTTGGCCATTAAGCCTACTCCTAAAACCAAAAAATAAATAGCAGCTGAAAGGATTAGAGTTCCAGCAAGAGCCATCGTTAAAAGAATACTATGATTTTCAAAAGATGATTTATAGAGTTCCAAATGTATATTCAGCACCTCAGTGTATCTTATTGATTTAATATTTTATCCTATCAGTGGGGGGTGAAGTTTCTTCTCTGTGAAATGAAAAATTGTCTGCGCTCTTCTTGATGGCATAAAAGTTATCAATTTTTGATTAGGTTTTATGCTGAATTATTATTTAGTTACCCCTGTTCCCAGCCCTTATTCCATCATCCCCATAGGGAGAGAAAGCACAGGTGAGGGGACCATCTGGGGTGAATGTGTGTGTATATGTGAAATCTGAGTATTCAAATTTCTTCACACCAATTCAGGTGAGGGTTTTTTGTTGTTGGAGTGTTTTTTTTTTTTTTTTGCATTTGTATTTAATTTCAAAGTGTCGTTAGGAAACAGGAAGCCTTATTTTTGTTTATATGTTTAGAGGTAATAGAAAATAATCTTTTGTGGCCATGGGGATTCTTAACTTTTTTCTTTCTGAGCCCCCCCAGGATGCATGAAAAAGGGCTATGTGCCAGGGAAGCCTCCCCTGGGGTCATTGCCACCTGAGGCCTCTGCTGGCCTGGAGTCAGGTCCCCTCACCTAGGCAGCTCTTACCATCTGCAGAAAAGGTCACAGGGCGCTGTTACACAAGGAGCAGTTGTAACTCTAGAGCTCTGATCAGGAGCGGCAAACAGAGAAGTGCTATGGCCGACTGCTCCATGGCACCAGCCAATGCAGTAGCCACCACACACCACCTCACTCCAGCCTGCTGCCTGGCCAGGGGCCAGAGCCTTTGGGAGGAGGTTGACAGGAGGAACTACGGGGGAATGTGGAGCTGCTCTCAGGACTGTCCTGTTCTGCTTATGGCATTGCAGTTTGGAGGGGCCAATGCCCCAGTTGCCCCTTACCACTTGTCTCATGGGTTTGCAGCTTTTTCCCTGTAGTTTGCCAGAGCTCACACATCTCTGAAACCAGCTTGTTGAGAACCATTATGTTAGAGGAACAACAGTTGTCACATCTTATCCACCCTGCTATGCACTGGGTCTAGTGTCATATATAAATGTGTAGAAAGTATCAGTTGAAAATGAAATTTCTGTACCATATACGTTCCAAACATGCCAATACTGAGATACAGACAGACAGGTTCTTAAAAACAAACAAAAAATGAGCTTCAGCCTTTCTTTTGTTCCAGTCTCACAGGGCACGTCTACCTAGCAGCATGATTTTGAAATAACAAAGTGAGCATCTACACAGCCAACCCATTATATTGAAATAATTTTGAAATAATGGGTATCTTATTCAGAATTCTGTAACCCTCATTTTACAAGGAATAATGCCTATTTCAAAATAAGACATGTGTAGACAGGGCAGTTGTGGTTATTTTGAAATAAGTGGCCTCAGGGCTTCCCACAACTGCCCTGCTAGCCACTCTGTCCACACTCATCAGGACTCTATAGTTCCCCTTCCCCTGAGGATTTAAAGGTGCAGCCTCAGAGGAAACTCTGTGGCACACAGCAGACCCAGCTCTTACCATGCCACACAGCAGCACCCAGATCTTCCTACTCTGCTGCCATGGCAGACCACAGCACTGACTCTAAGCCACCAACAGCTGCAAGCACAGCTGCAGGCCGCTCCCAAACCCCTGCCCAGGGGAGGAGGAGGCGGGCCACATCCTGGATGGGTGCAGAGATTCTGGGTCTCATTCAGCTCTGAGGAGACAAGGCAAACCTCGAGGATCTCCGCACCAGGTGCAGGAATACTGATGTCTACAGCTGGATGGCCAAGAGCCTGGGCCAGAGGGGACACACGAACACCCAGGAGCAGCTGTGCATGAAAGTTAAAGAACTCAGGCAGGCCTACACCAATGCCAGGGAATACAGGTCCCACTTGGGCGGCACCCAACACCTGCTACTACTATGAGCAGTTCCCTGGTATCCACAGTACGATGGTGACCTGCTTCTGGGGGGGAATGTCAGGTCACATGAGGGTGTCCCGTCACCTGAGGGCGAGCCACTTGCACAGTTCCATGAAGGTATCCTTCCACATGTGGAAGTTCTGGAGCCACTGTTGGTCGTCCCACCATTCCATCATGATCCAGTCCCACCAGTCAGAACTGGTGTCCAGATTCTGCAGTGCCACGTGGGCAGCCTGAAAAAACTGCACCACAAGATCCAGGAGCTGGCAACTGCTTTCCAGCAGGTCTGGCTCCATGGAAGAAGTGCTCTGGTGTGCACAAGGGCAAGCAGAGCAGACAGTGAAAAGGCTTCGCTGTCCCTCCAGGAGGTAGGCAAAAGAGAGGAGCCTGAGACATGACTGTATAGGGGGTCCCTTTAAGGACGAGCCTCAGCTAGCTTTAGGAAGCAGCTACCGGAAGTGACTGCTGTCCTGATGCCCTGCCTGAAGTGCTTCTGGGGGACCTTAAATGTGACTGAGGGTCCAATCAGTGTAGACAATCTATTTCAAAATAGCTCAGTGCTATTTCGATGGGCATTTGCTGTGTAAACATGCTATTTCAAAATAAGCTATTTTGGAGGTTTTTTTCCCCATAATAGCTTATTCCAAAATAAGCACGTAGTATAGATGTACCCATAGTGAATTTTTAGCTAAGGCTTCTGGAGATGTGCAACTGGATTGGCAGCTGCAAAAGCACTCAGCTGTGGACACACTTGGCTGCTATTGACATCACTGGTAGCTTTAAGACTGACTTCACTGGATCAGAATGAGGCCAAAGCTGAGCACTTTTGAAAATTCATTCTTGTGTGCTTTTGCCGAGGAAAGCTTTGGAACCTGACATATTTAAATAAAACAATTTGGTGGGCTTCCAGAATGGTGTTGGAAAAGGTCTGGAGCTATCTGTGGGGACACAGGAAAGAAAAGATTTCAAGGAAAAGGAAAACATCTTTGAAAAAAGAAGGATCTGGAGACCGAAAAAAGGCATTTTTAAGAGAGATCTCACATGGTTGATTTACATTTCATAATAAGAGTTCCAATAGGTATCTAAACTTTTCAGGGCTTATTTGAACTCTGACCAAGCTTTGAAACCTTTAAGGTTCATTAATTTAAATGTTATCCATAAGGACATTTTAAAGTGGAAATATGGGCATATTCTAAACATGCGGATATGCATTGTTCTCAGTGAACTTTTTAAAGAGATAAAACCAAAGCTATACAATACAGAGACAGTTGGCCACCTCGGTATACATTACAAGCAGGAAAACATGTACAGTACTGAATATTTTTGGTTTAGAAAAATGATTTGGAGGGGAGCAACATTATCCAGGGTCCCAACCCAATGTAACTTGCAAAATTCAAGTCACAAAAGCCAGATTCAAAGTTTGGAATATTTAGATCTAGGATTCTGGTTTGGCTTCTTATAAAGACAGGAATCATTTGTAAAATTTGAAGTTCAGATTTCATTCCTCCACAACCTCTGCACTTCATGGTGTTCAGATCAGGGGGTTAGTTTCTAATGCATCTGTATATAAAATAGAATGAACTATCAAGTAAACAAAAATAAAAAAATAAAAAAAAAGAAAAGAAATAGATCACTTGGGAGCATGCTTGTGACTGGACAGCTGGTGACTTAGTTCCAAACTTGAGGAGCATAAATTTGTGAATTTATTCAGAAGGATTTCAAATTGAGCTTTGTACATATCACAGATATGCTCATGCACAAACATCTGCAAAAGTCTTGACAAAAACTAAGTAATTAGGGTACATCTACACTGCGGCACTATTGTAGAATACTTCGGGTATCCTGAAATAGTTATTCTTCATCTTGACGGTGCACCCGTTATTTCAAAAAATATTTTGAAATAACAGGCATGCTATTCTGATGTCCCTGTAAACCTTGTTCCACGAGGATTAAGGGACATTTAGGAATAGGGTTTATTTTGAAATTTGGTGCTGTGTAGACAGCGCCAAACTATGAAATAAACTATTTTGAAATACACTCAAAATAAGCTACGCAATTTGCTTAACTCAAATTGCATAGCTTATTTTGAGATAAGGGTGCAGTGTAGATGCACCCCTAATGTTCACAGCACCCTTCTGAGGTAGCCAATATAGAAGAGGAAACAGAAGCTAGAGGTTAAGTGATTTTTCTCAAGTGTCTGGGGTGAGTATGTTTTTGAGCTGGGATTAGAATTCAAAAGTGTTTAGCTTTTGGTCTTGTTGTCAGATCTATAGCCCAAGTCTCTCCATGAAGAATATAGGTTATTGTTTTGCAAGTAGAGAGTGCTATTTAGCAGGGAAACTAGGTAATTCCTTATAGAAACCAGTAACATATTACTCTCCTTTCCCTCTACGTGGCTATTGTGAATGCTGCAGCAAATTCTTCATGGGTGCTGTGGGTCAACGAACAGCGACAAGTTAACATAACAAATGATCCCAAATGTAAAATTGATTCTTTAAGGGGAAACATAAAACACAAGGATAACCAACCTAACCATCTGCCCTATTATTGATGTATAATCAAAGCATAGGTACCTTTCCAGCCATGTAACATATACTCCAGCATGTGAATAATTTAAAAATTGTTAGGTAATATATTAATATTTTACAATTATGCCACATGTATGTATTTGAGTTGGTTTTACTTTATTATTTTCAGGGTCTGCTGCTCTGCATATCTGTTAGAGTCCTGGTAGTGCACAGGTAATTTATCCTTCTTTGTATCTTTACCTTTAAAGCCGCATGTTGTAGTTGTCATTTTTCTGCTCCCTTTAAAGCCCATGAATACCACTCCCTGATGGAAGAGATTACGTAGTTGTGCAGTATGAAATGCTTCAAGCCCCAGTGTTCCAGGAAGAAACCCCAGGACAGAAGTCTAACCATAGCATTTGTTTTAGTGCATCATTAGTGTTTAAGTGCATCTTTAGTAAAATATCTGCTAGCAGAGTTACAAATAATTAAAACGATACTCCAGTGAATTATTCATATTCCATTCACCCTGGAGTCTATAGTCCTATAGATTTCACTAATCTCAAGCAGGGTTGTCATACTGATTCAATAATGGTGCACATGTTTTCCACAACCCAAAGTGCTGATATTTCAGGGGTTCTTGTATGTTGTCTTTTTGAACTGCATTGCTGCTGCTGTATCTTATTTTTATATGCAGGGTCATTGGAGTGCTGAGAGACAGAGTGGAGACTCACCTGGCAAAAATTTGGAATGCAACACACACCAGCAACAAAAAACCCTTTAGTTATGGAATGAAACAGCTTCTGGAAGCCCTTCTGTCCCCAGAGAAAGCTCCCTCCACCTTTAGCTGAGGCTACGGCTACATGACGAGTTTTCGCTGCAAAAATATGCTAATGAGGGACTCATTTGCATGAATCGCGATCTCATTTGCATATTTTCTGCCGATCTGTTTTTGCGCTAGGGGTTTTTGTGCAAAAACAAACAGCGTGGATATTTTCTTTTTGCGCAAAACCCCCTTTTCCTGCAAGATAAGTATACCTCCTTTTTTGGGGCATAAGGATCTTGTGGAAAAAGGGGTTTTTGGACAAAAAGAAAATGTCCACACTGCTTGTTTTAGCACAAAAACCCTAGTGCAAAAACGGATTGGCAGAAAATATGCAAATGAGATCGCAACTCATGCAAATGAGTCCCTCATTAGGATATTTTTTGCCAAGAAAACTCATCGTGTAGACATAGCCTGAGAGAGGAAATTGTCCACACGACTGACTCTCTCTGCAGCAGAGAAACAGTTTGGGCAACCTCTTTCCTACTCATTTTAAAATAGCTTTACAGTCCTTCACTTTGTCTCGTATGCACTCCATTTAGCCAGATTCTTCCTCAGTTTCCTTGGAAGAGAAGTACTGGACCCACATACTATTCTGGAAGTTATTTGATCAATAGATGATGCTTGGATTTTAGAAGCTTTCTATTCCAAGCTGTATGGGACTCTTTGTATCTGCATCAAGATAAGGTTATGCTGAATATACTACAACGCTGAATAGTAGTTTGTTTACAGCTTTTGGTTATCTGGAAATATGTATTTTTATACTTTTGGGAGGAGATTCCGTATCCTATTATAAATTGGTTGATTTGACCCAATACAACAAGTGGAAATATGAGCTAATATTTTACTTTAGCTTGTAACAACAGCAGATGCATTTTAATACATTTCCAATAGACCATGAACATTAAAGAGAAAAAACATTTAAGATACAGGAAAAAAAAACAGGCTAGTAATTAGAACCCAACTTTTCTTGAGTCGACAGCAGCTAACTCATTTATTAAGCCAGTGTAGCAAAGTAACACAGCAACATCACACTTGATTGAAATCTTGCCCAAGTCTGACAGATGTTCTCAACTCATTGTCAATCTCAAGCATGTTTTAATGAGTTTCAAGTGGCTGGAGCTCCCCTCTGCAGATGCCACTGTTACAGAAACTGTGAAAAGAATCTTTAGGGTAATGACAGCATGGAAAATTCTTTTGAATAAGTGACACATCGGACGAAATCCTAACTAGCTACACAACTGCAGTTCTTGAGAATGCTCTTCACCATTTGTGTCTAATGAGCTGGTACAAAAATTAGTCTGGTCTGGATGAGTAACTCAAAGTCTTAAGCCACTTGATTTTGCAAAACTCAGCTGGAAACTTTCCAAGAATAAGTTCTTACAAGATTTCTGGGATTTTCTGCTTCCTGACAGTTCTGAAATACTTCAACAAATAGCCTACCCATTTTTACTTCAGGTCCTGGCTGGAAATAAGAAGAGCAAAGGTGCAAATATATATGTAGGGCCATAGTGAGTCTTAGTATTTATATAGAATGGCACTTTCTCTATATTCATGTCCTAAACATATATTTGAAACAATAACATCAATGTTGTTACAAAGATAAAGCTATTGGCAAAGCTATTGATTATGGCTTCTGTTTTGTTGTAGAGGAGTGCTGCACTGGGAATTGATAAGTGCATGAAAGCAAAAACAAGACAGGGGAAGAAAAGGAAAGAACTTGAGAGCCAAGGAGGCCCTTTAGTTTGATTTGGTTTATTAGGTAGTTTGCTGGGCAATCAGACAAACCCAATGTAAAGTGAATTCAGAGCATATCAAGATTTGGAGGACTTTGTACACACAGTAGTGTCCTACCCAGAGAAATTAATGATGTACCAGGCAAACTTACCGAATCAGCCTCAATACAATAAAGTTCTGGTCAACTTCTCTGATTTTTCTGTATATTACGTCAAAACTCCCTTCCATTCTCTATTACAAAACTCAATAATTAAATATATAATTGAGTTAATTGACAGAATGCCAACTATTTAGCACACAGAGGGAATAGTTTTGTCTAGCATATTCTCATCAAATTGTAGGAAAATCCTGTTACGACCATGGCTTACCTATGACTAGCTGACATGATGTTGATCAGAAGTGAACCTTGAATGCACTGACAAATTAGAAATGGCCAGTACTGTGTTGCTTACATTACCTGTTAAAAACTGTTTCAAGATGATTAAATTTCCTAGTGAAAATAAATTAAAGTATTAGTTTGAATTATGGACAGAAGTTCAAGTTGATTCTTATTAGAAATTAGCCTGAATCAAACCTCTTGGTGAGGTGAAAGTAACTTAATATTTCTTACATGTACTGTCCTATTGCAACCTGGATCCCTGCCAACTCTTTAAATTGCTCTTTCCTGGCTTTTGCTGGAGCTCAACCAGCTCTTGCCGGAGCTGTGCACCAGGGTGCACCCACTTACTTTCACCTCTGCAAATTACCATAATCTTGTCATCATTGTAGTGTCTGATTGTGCCTATCCTTATCTTGGGAAATTTGGTCTTGACCAGAAATTTGTGTCTGTGGCCATCTCTAGTTCTTACTGTGTCTGTAATATTTTTGCACCTAGCATAAGGGTTTGAAAATTAATTAAACATATTTTATGTCTATTTATCTGGATATATATGGATCATTGTTTTTAATCACAGGACATAATGTCAGATGGATTTCTGTATTGCCTACAATATGACACTTTAAAATGGCTTTGTGCTTGCAGAGGATTAAGTTAATAAGGCCCCTCTAGCAGCGTAAATGGAAATAGGCCAAAATAATTTTTGGCTTTTACCTCATCTGCAACTTTTCTCTCAATGTTCTTCTTGTGGTATCATTTTTCCGCAAAACTCTTCTGCTGATACTAAAAACATATATAGGTACTTCTTGAGATCCAATCTGACTAAATGTCTGAAGTGTATAAAAGAATTGAACTCATAAGGATTTCCCACACAGACGAGATTTGGAGATAGGTTATAGAATTCAATATATATCAGGCAGGACATGTTCAGATCAATTATTTCATTTATTGGAGTTGCTTAAGTAACCAAATCCTGTAAGTATACCAGGAGTTCATTGCTTAAATTGCATTTATGACTTTCTACAGCTGATGGAACATACAGAGACAATCAGAGCACCCGGGATAAGTAAGGGTGTCTTTCTAATGAAGAAATGTATTTGAAATACGTATAAAGAAAGAGGCATACCCTTATGTGAGCCTCTGAATGGGGGAGTTATGGAGAATGCTGACAACTAATTCCACACCCTGAAGAAATGTGTTTAAAATATCACTGCTCAAACAAGAGGACAGTATTGCTTCTACAACAAGGTATTTGCCTATACAGCTCCTGAGATATATTGTTTCCTTGTAAAGCTGCCTTATTCAAGAGGTTAGACAAGATTATCTCATAGTCTCTTCTGGCCTTAATCTGTGAAAGCTGCATGGTAAACTACGCACAGAGTTGCCTTGGTATGGTAGTTGTAAAGACCATTTTCTGTTCATTTAGGGAGGCATTTTCAAAAGTACTTTGAGTAAAGAGTAGAAGTCACTGGGGCTTGTGCTCCTAAGTTTTCTTAGCTATTTTGAAAATGCCACCTGTAAAACCAGATGTGAAGACGAGACTTAAATATGTGTATAATACATTGTTTAACAGTGCTTCACTATAAAAACTGCTGTCTGTCAAACCACTGAGGTGCCTTGGTTTGACTTAATATTAGAAGTTTGACAATTTAGTTAGAACTTGTTCAGCCCCTTTGACTTTATACCTCAAACCTCTCCTCTTCTGTCTCTCTACTGTAACTCCTGGCATGCACTCCGTATACAAATGGAAAGCCTCCAGAGAACATACAATTTGATCAGAGATTCTAGGAGCCCTATATGCAGCTAACTGCAGAAAAGGGGTGCAGGCTGGTGGCTGCAGAGGTAGTTGGTGGCAAGAGCAGAAAGTGAGTGAGTCAGTTTCTTGGGCAACCTTGAATTTGCCTGAGGGAGAATAAGCAAATGTTAAGTAGAATTTGGAAATCCTGAATAACACACAACTATGCCTTTTTTTCTTTTTTTGGTGGCAATATTGTAACCTCACCTGACTTGGAAACAGCAGATGTGGGCTCTCTTTGCTAATGATCTACTGTGTGACCCTGGACACATCCCTTTAATTTGTTGTGTCTGTTTTCCCACTCACTCTTTGTTGTATGTGGCCAGACTAAAAGCTGTTCAGGGCAGGGACTGTTTCTTATGATGTGTTTGTTCAGTGTTTAAAACAGTTGGGATTAATGCAAGAGGCTGTGTGTGTGTATGGAGGGGTGGGGGGCTCTAGATACTAATATAATACAAATAAATAATTTATTGAGTTTAGAATCGAGCAGCAATTGTTAATCTAGCTCTAATACGTAACATATAACAAAAATGTGATGGAACTTTCATTATAGGGGTTTGTGTTAGGCTGTGTTCCCCACACTTGCCCCGAAGGGGTTAATGTGGACCAGAGAGACCAATCAAGCTGTTAAAATGCAAGCTGGGGAAATCAAAGTTGAGAGCAAAGCTCTACTAAGGGGAAGGTCACCTATACAGGATCAGGTGGGGCCTCTATAAAACCAGGGAGCTGATAGCAGAAGTGGCTGCAGGCAAGTATTCTGCAGTCATTCCCTGGGCTAGCAAGTTATGTTTGGGACTATAGAAATTAGTTATCAGTTACTTGCTGGGAGTTTGAACTTGCAAATCCAGATGGGGGAAGTCAGAAGGAGCAGAAAAAGCTTAGGAAAAGGGCAGCAAGGTTCAGGATGATGTAGACTTTGCCTGATGATTACTGGACCCACATTCCCCTTCCACCTGCTGGGGAAGTGACATCATAGGGGCAGTGATTAAGAATACTGCCAGTAATGAAAGACTTTGATACCCTGTAAGGGGGGAAGTGTTCAGTGACCTAGCCAAATAGGCAGGTCATGACGAGGGAGTTGCAGAGACTAAGAGCAGCATCAGTAGTGCATGAAATAGAAGGAGACCTCTGATGGGGAAAGAGTGAATCTCAAGAGCAGCTAGGAAGGTGAACCGCCTGTGGTGAATGTATCTCAAGACAAGGGTCAAATCACAAAGGTCCAGATACTGACACCCACCTGCACTGATTGGTACCTTTTCCCTTAAATAGTCCTATCAAAGTCAGGTTTGTAGACTATGACTAAACAGTAAAGGCTGCAGAATCAAGCCCACCATTTTTATTCAGTCTTCACTCAGACAAGAGTCCACTGAAACCAACAGTAATTTTTTTCCTGAAAGGAGTGAATAAAAACTGCGTAAGGTCATCAGGATTTGTATCTACCATTATAAGCCAATAGCAAGATATTCTCTGTGCATACTGTGAAACCCTTCCTCTAAGAGATGGGTGATCTACCAGAGCACAGTCTAGACTAATGAGCAGTTGCATCACCTCTGCCCTGCAATACTGGGTAACTTACAAACCTTGCTGAAGTAACTCCCAGCTGGCTCACTCACAAATAGTCTTCCAGCATGTAAGTTCTGTCCCGAGTATCTGTGTGTACAGCCTGCCAGACCAGCCATATTAAGGTTTTACTCTGGCTTTCCCCAGCCTTGGCTATAGTCCAGGGTGATTCCAGCTGCTCCCTAGCCTTATATTATCCCCCAGACATGTACGTCCTATGCTGGCCAGCTCTCCCCTTGACAAAACAAGTTTTATTTTTTTTAATAGAAATAGGCTCAGAACTTGTCAACTCAAAAGGAATATCCCATTTACTTCAATTTAAACAATCTCTGGGTTAGCTAAAACAAATGTATTAATACAAGGAGATTTTAAGTGAGTACAAGTAATGAGGCATACAAGTCAGAAATGGTTACAAGGAAAAAAAAGGAAAAGTTAGCTATTGGTGCCTAATTTTGTTACATTTAAATAAAAGTTTTCTCACAATGTGCTTTCAACAGTCTTACAAACCAAACTTTTTAGTCCAGGACCCCTCTTCCCAGAGGCAACAAACATTTCTTTTGTTGCTCTAAGTGCAGTGAATGCAAAGGGCCAGAAGAGAAGGGATGTTTTGTAGTGTCCGTTCTTCCTTTTTTGCAGTCCTGTATCTCCTTTGAGAAGATTTCCAGCTGCGAGCAAAGACAGGCAGTCCGTGTGGAACATAAGAACATAAGAACGGCCGTACTGGGTCAGACCAAAGGTCCATGCAGCACAGTACCCTGTCTGCCTACAGTGGCCGGCACCAGGTGCCCCAGAGAGGGTGGACTGAAGACAGTGATCAAGCGATCTGTCTCCTGCCATCCCTCTCCAGC
>JANRFK010001234.1:38863157-38876368 GCA_030068395.1 Apalone spinifera
CACTTTCTTCAAAAAACCAGGCATTTAGTATATGTCTACACTACCAAGTTTTGTTGCCAAAAACTGCCTTTTAGTGACAAAACAGTGAGAGTGTACATACTGCACTGTGATTTTTTTTTTCAGGAAAAATGCCCAGTATCAGCAATAAAAAACTTCCACCCCACAAGAGATTTTTTTTTTCTTTTTCCCTTCCCTTTATTGTCAACAAAGGGCCAGTGTGAATGCTGCTGTTTGTTCTGATGACAGAATGGGCTTCCACCAGCATCTCTCAATGCCTGCCCTGGTGACTCTGCTTGGTATTTTGATCTCTGCAGTTCTGCAGGGATGCACACCTGCCTTTTCAAAGCTCTGGGAAGTGTCTGACAGCTGAGTGAGCTGCTCCTTTGGGGAACAAACAAAGAGCAAATCATTGGAGTGCTCTTATTCTGCCCTACACCAGGAACACAATGGTAGGCAGACTGCTGTTGCAGAGGGAGAGGGACAGGCTTCTGTGCTGCTTTGACATTTCTCAACACAGAGAGCTCTGTTATGATGTTGCTCCCAACCTCTGAGGAGGCTGTGGGAGAACTCGAAGGAATCCCAAGATGTGCTCAGAAACATTCTGATTTCCCGTAACAGTGCACCATGGGATACATACCCACAGTTCATTGCTTTCACTATAGCTGACCCTGCTCCCAGTGTGGATATGATCTGTTGACAGAGGGAGCAAATGTGAATACACTTTGTTGTGTTGGCTTTTGGGTGTGGAGAAAATTGTGTAGTTTAGACATACACTTAGAACATAATTGATGCCTCAGCCTTGTTTATACCTGGCTGAGGCATCAGCTTGCCCTTTGTTTCTGGTTTGGCCACTCCCCAGACTTCTCTGGAAAAATCTACTTTTAGTGATGATCTTGGCATATGTTTATAATTTCACATAAAATGTTGTGACTGCATTTTGTTGTGGTATTATTGATCAGCAAATTATGAGGTTTTAAAATGATACCTCACAAGGCATTCCTTGTACAAACATGATTACAGTGGTTTGTAAGGCATGAACATGGGTATATGCTGTCTCAGAGTGCAATGACGGAAATCTGTCTTGAAAAATGCAGGGGAGTATGGTGTTTGGAATAAAGTGTGATTCATGCTTTAACCTGTAATAAGAAAAATCAGGCATTTGCTTGTAATGAATCTATAACCTCTCAGCTTTGTGTGCTAACAAGTACTAGTGCAGGCTTGTGTGTATCACCAGCTGGAACCACTTCAGATAGAGAGCACTTTATATTCATCTCCTCTCCAACAGTAATTGGTTGGTATATTTTCAGCCTACAATCAATAGCTTTTACATTTGGTGTAATATTTCTAAGCTGGAAGAAATATTACACCAAATATAAAAGCTATTGTTTGCTGGCAGAAAAAAAATAAACCCATCCTGAATGCCACTCTAGATGACTGAAATACAAAGCAACACTATGACATCACTGACGTGATCAATAAACCTGTCACTGGCAGAACACAAACAAAAGGCAGGAAGTGAATGTGATTTCCCTATTCACATTCCTTATGAAACTTCACATGCAGACAGCTCTGAGAGCATTGGGAATAAATAAGGGACTCAAGAAGAGCTATTGCTTGCATGGAATTATATAAGGAACAAGCTACTGAACAAGGAAACAATTCAATTGTACAAATGAGTGTGAAATGTGTAGATTTGTTTCTTGAGAAACAGTGATCTGTACAGTGCAGTCTTCCGAATCCAATGGTCTCTAATCAAAGATTAATTGATGCTCATATAACCATCTGGTGAATGTGTGCTATGAGCTTCCTTTTGTGCTCAATTCACAGAGGATATGAATCTGTTACTGACATACCTGGAATGGTTTGGCTCTTGAGCCCAAGTTGCAGTGGCTCATCTTTTTAGGTATGGGGGTTTGATCCCTGCCAAGTCCATCAAGATGGCTGCCATGACAGATACCAAGCTGATAGAAATGTTTTAAATACTTTTCTTCAGCTATGTCTACACTACAGACTTTACCATGGTACAGTTGCACGACTGCACCTGTGCCTCTGTATGCTTTTGCATAACAGCTCAATTCCCCCAAGAGAGCTCTCTTGTTGGCATGCGCCCCAGGGAGCAGCAGGAGCTATATCAGCCAGAGGGAGTCTCTTGCCAACATAGTAGTGTTCCAGACTGACACTTGTCAGTGAAATTATGTTGGTCAAGGGATGGCTTTTTCATGCCCCTGACCAAAGGTGATGAATGGGAGACCTAGGGGATCAGGTGTCCACCGCAGATTGACTTGCTGAGGTGGGGAAGGAGAGGGCTCTCTGCCCTTAATTCCCTGAGTGTCCCTCATTTCCTGGCACAATTGTCCACTTTACCTGGCAGGTGGGCAGGGAGTGGGACAGTGTCACTTCTTCCTCTCCTCTTCTCTGCCCAGCTGCTAGAAAGAGTGGCTAAATTCTCTCAAGCAGAAGCAATTCCATGCTGCTTCATGTCTGGCTGCCAGGAAGAGTATGCTGGTGAGGGGAGGCACAGGAAGAAAGAACAGAGAGCCTCCTCCTCTGGTTATGTGGGGTGAGGGGAGTGCTGCAGCCATGGACACCTAAAGCACTTATTCATGGCTGACCAGTGTTTCAAGAATATCATCAAAAGCTCTGTCTCTCTACCCCTCCCCTCCCCATTTTTCTAGTTTGTCCTCCGCCTGCTGTCTGTATTTCAGAAACAGGAGCAGCAAATGCCCTCTACACATATCTGGACTGAGAGCAAAATTAACTCTTTCCTTTTAATCAAAGAAAGGTTATTGGTGAAAATAAGAGATCTAATAATTTGCTTCCAAAAGGACAGATACTTTAATTAGCTTTAATTAAGTTTACATAATTACTCAGCTTCAGTTTCACTTGTTTGGATTTCTTGTGTTTGATCAATACATTTTAAACTTTAAAATACATGCTTTAGGGCATTTGCCAAGAAATCAAGTGAACCATGGTCTCTGTTTAAAAGCTACAGCAACAAAACCAACCAAACCTTAGAAATATTGTTTCATTTTAGACAAAGTGTTTATTGTACCATTTGGTTCTTGAAATCAGTAAAGCAGCATTCACCTGAAGTCATTATACATTTAATGGCTTCAGCACAAAAACTTTATATCTGTGGAGAAGATAAGTAAAAGCCACTGGTCCCTTACCTTCTGCGTAACTTTCCTATAAGGAATTCCTTCAATCAGTTCTTTCTAGCTAATAAAGTATCAGTGCCATGCATCTTTCAAAATTACATAGAACACCATCATGGAATACATGCAGACCCTGATCCTAGGAGAAAAGGCAGAAGTATTTTAATTTTTATTTCTAAAATAATTTTGCATTACTAGGAAAGTATGGCAAATAAGAATGTGTTGCTCTCCCTTCTCCTCCTGAAGGAAGAAAGGTTTATTAACCTGTTGCTTCTGGGTAAAATAGGACTGAAATATATAGTTTTATAAAGCAATTTTAAACCCTCTTAGGCACTGTTTTGCTAGGCTAAACAAGCCAAGCTCTCTCAGTCTCCTTTCACAAGATAAGCTCTCCATTCCTCTCACCATCCTAGTAGTTCTTCTCTGCATCTGTTCCAGTGTGAATTTCTCTTTCTTAAACATGGGTGGCCATAGTTGTACACAGTATTCCAGATGAATACAGTTAGTTCCTCAGCTGAGGGTTTTTCACTAAAACTGTCTCCAGCTGCCACTAGACTTACTCTATCCCTAAGTGATCCATTGTACCCACAAATCACAGTAGTGTCCATGAGTTGGTTTGGGAAGGAGAGGAGTTTCAGATTTTTTGAATATACAATATACAGGTTGAACCTTCCTGGACCAGCACCTGTGGGACTTGACTAATCCCTGAACCAGAAATTTGCTGGACCAGGGGAAGTCAATTCTGATCTCTCTGTTCCCGGCTCCTGGGCTCCAACGATTGGGCCACCAGCCCTTAGGACTCTGCTGCTTCAGGTTCTGGCCCCTGGGGCTCCATTCTTCCCTGGTCCGGTAACGCTCCTGGTCCCAGCCCACCATTTTTTTTCCTGGAGCACCTATGGGGTTACTGATGATGCCAGATCAAGGGTATTGCCGGATCACAGAAGTTCAGATTACAGAAGTCATGTGTACGCGTACGCACACACACGCACGCACACAGAAAGACAGTCTTGTTAAGCTCAAGACTGGACTTTTTTCATTATTTCATTTTCAGCTGGTAGCCATTGCTATGGTGGGAGCAGTAAAGTGATGTGTACTCATCAACTCATGAACAGATGGGCTGCTGCATTTTGGAACATTTGGAATGTCTAATGTCTTGTTACCAAGTAACATGCATTGGAGTGACTGAGCATGGAGACCATGAAGGCATGAGTCACTGCGGCTAGGTGATCTTCCTCTGGTAGGATGCAGAGGCGAGAGGGAGCCAGATATGTGTTTTTTGTGTGTGTCTTTCCTGTGGCAGTAAAGTGTCTCATTTTCTAGCCCTAAACAGGATCAGAAGCTATTGGTCATAAAGAGATGCCCACTGAATCTTCTCCTTTTCAGTGTTACTAATGGCTCTGTATATTGGAATGAGCATGAAAGACTCAGAAATTCCTTAGTCAGGCATCCACTCATGCTACTCCCATTTGAGATGCCCTGGACATTTCACCAGCCAGTGAGTAGGCTGGCATGCAAGTGAACAATGCTCTCCCATCCTATCAGAGGAGGCGGAGTGCATTTTCTTTGCTTTTAGCATTCGGTGGGGAAACTATTCCCCTTCATTTATGTCCTTGCAATTTGGTATCTTCTGTATCTGTTTGAGGAAATAATAGAGTGAATTTTTATATGAACATAGTATCAGCAGCTGGACTCTTGCAAACAAACAGGAGGGCCAAATTCCTGCTTTTGTGACCCAGAGGCTCACTTTTTTTAACAAAGCTAGATCCTTTCTTAAACAAAAAAGGGCACATTTACTGCCTCACACTCAACGATAGGTGTAAGATATTTGCTAGGTTTCTGAGTGAGATTCAATCCCCTGCTTTAGTGACTAAAGTGGACAACACAGACCGAATTGACAGATGTTGTAAATTTTAGACAGTTCCATATTATTGGCAGGATTGATGATGGTTATTCCCTTGCTAGATGAAATGTATTTATTTTATCTCCAGAATAGATCTCAAACCATTACAGGAAAGCCTGGTTAACAGTAAAATGTTCCCAACAGGGAAAAACTCAGAAAACTTGTTTTAATTTAAAAGGGGGAGATAAATCTAATATTTTTTAGACTAGATGAGAGCACTACAGATTGCAATCACTCATTTCTGTGCCCCTTGAGAGGAGAGACTATGCTGCACAGAGATAGATATGTTACAGCCTATGTGTGAACATGCAAACACTTTCATTCTATCCCTGTCTAGGGCAGCTCTTTGGCTCCATTCTGGACTCTTTGCACCACTCTAGACAATACAAGGAGGCTGCAAAGCAAGGTCTTTGGGGATGTGCCTCCTGATCATCCCAAAGACAAAAGCACAGAATAATTATTCTTATAGGAAACTTAAAATGCTGCAAGATGCCTTTCTTTAGAGTAAAGAGCTTTGTCCTTAACCTCATATCCATGAGCTTCTATTTTTGATATACAGAACTTTTAACACTAAGAATGAGGAGACACCAAATGTAGGTGGGACTAAAATGTTTCACGCCCTTTGAAATGAGGGACATTGAGATATATAGATGGGCATTCTCCCAGCACAGGAAGAATTTTTAGTTGGAATTGCCTCAATAGCTCCAGGCATTAAAGGCTTGGCTATGGGAAGGTGATGTAGTCAGAGTACCTATGTTATCCAATAATCCTCAGCTGCTAACAGGGCTCCTTGGGGCTGTGGGCAACCACTCAGAACTTTGCACAGTCCTGGAGCTGCTTTAATTTGCTCTGGGGATGAATTAACCCTTGTCTATCAGGGAGGTTTTGGTCCTGTGCTGAGTAGACTTGGTCTATACACAGGTCCAACCATCTATTTCTAGTCAGTCTTTCTACTTTGTCTTTCTAGTCAGTCTGCTAGTTTGAAGCCTGTTTTTAAAAGCTACAGGTCTCTCTCTGTGGCAGATGGGTGCAGGTTTAGGCATCTCATTAGAAGTTTCTTTTAATTCCTCTCAGCTCTGATGGTAGTTAACTGTGCTCTCCTAAAACATATGGATCACTTACTGTGGGGTGTTTTTAACACTAACCGTATCCTGAAAGCTTCAACACTTTAGAAGTAAGAATTGTGTCAGCTCAGGAAGCCAAACCCCCAAGTATTAAACATGCTCAGAATATTAAGTGTTAAAGTGAAACATCTCTGTCTTCTCTGTCTCTCGGTAATAGGCTTTGTAGAATGAAGTTGTGGTGCGTAATTCAGTACAGCAAGAATCTGCTTATGACATATCTCACACAGTAACCTTTGTCTGAAACTAGAAAGTCTGATGAGTATTTGAATGTGACCATCAAGAGTGTATAAGTTTTAGAGCTGAGAATTAATGATGTTTTATAACCACTATGGAGAGAAGCTTCAGTCTGCTGTGCTGAAAAATTCTGGTTTGATGTTTGAAAATGGAGCAGCCAAAGAGAGATTTTAAAAAAAATTCTACAGGCATCATCCCACAGACTTTATGAAGAGGTGAGATGAAAGACAGCAGATGGATTTATCTTTTACTTAGCTGCAAAACCATGAAGCTTCATATAAACAGATCTCAGAGCCATATATAGCTTGACAGTAATTCTATAAGATTCATCAAGTCAAGGGAAGTGATTATGTCTGATGCCATGAAATAATGTGAAAGTAGCATCTCTCATATGATTTCAATATATCAGACTATAGGCTGTTATACGCAACTTTTTTTTGATGAAAAAGCTACTCTGTGTTTCAGCAAATTTCATCTTCACACTCTCCTTTTTAAAATGCTATATAATTCTTATATCTTTCAAATTCACACCCTCGGTGTAAATTACTAAGAGTATTACTAACACAGTGTTCAAACTTCAGGTAATACTGAAGGCTTTTAACTTTTCTAAAATGGTGGATGTCTGCATAGGGTTTTTAAAACTGTGTTCCTGGAAATTAGTCCAATGGATGCATTTTAAACTTCTCATTCAGGCTGTGATATTATAATCTCTTAAACTAGAAAAAACAAGACAAGATACTCATTGTAATGTAACTTAACTAATTATATTTCAAGGCAGAGTTACATCACCATGAGAAGAATTGTAAAGATACTACACATTACACCGAGATAAAAATCTGCATAGTTAATTGCCTAACACTAGAAAACCAGGTTTCTTTCACTGACCATAATTATTCTTTACTATTGTTCTTCCATTGTGTCATGAGACATGGCACAGGATTGCTAGTGAAGACAATACATAGTGTTACAGACATTTTAAAAACAATATATTTATCCAGCAAAGCCTGGCTTACCACATGAAAGGAAAAATGAGAGAATTTTCCAGTGGATTGTCTGTGGCACAGCTTATGTTGAAGTAAGTAGGACTTCGGGCATTATTTTCAGTAGGAACAGGATCAGGTCCAATGAGAGCATGTGTTTTGCTCAGGGACTCAGGGATTGGAGCCCAAGATTCTCTGGGTTCACCAATAACCTTTGGTATGGTAGATAGTTCTAGCTAATAAATTGCTTGGCATCATTGAGTATGGTGACAACGATCTCTGGACCAATTTAGACTGTATATTTTGCCCTTCTTTTCTACCTCCCCTCATTCCTGCAGAAAAATGTTAGCATTTTATATTTCTCCATGGCTACACATTATGTAATATAACAGATAGCAATCACCTTCACAAGAGGCTCTCAAGTTGTCACGTCTCCACTGACCAGGATTCTGGCCTCTTTGAAAATACATCTATTCAGATACTGCAGCTATGTAATTCCATTTAGAAATTGTTTGGCATCTCTCTTGGAATCTATGGACCTTCCACTTTCTAGTACTTTACTTTTTCCCTTATTTAAAGTGTATGCATCAATGTTATTCCTATTTTGTGCTGATAAATCATTCAGTGCTGTGAAATGCTTGCCTGTGTGCAGCTACTTGAACCCATCTGCGTAGAGGGACCTTAGACATACTGGTATGAAAAATTAGATTTCAGAAAATCTTGTCTACTAGCATGGTCCCATTAGTCCATAAAGACCTAGATGAAGTCAGACAAATCCAAATCATAGTATGGGAAATTTGTGAATGCATTTTTAATTATGTTTAGGGAGTTAGTAGATTCTTCCTGCTCTACTCAATACAGGTGGCATAGCTTCACCAACTAATACTGCATATTTTTTATATTTGCTTAACAGAGGAATGTTGCCACATTCAAAAGGCTCTTGGCCTTTTGAAAAGTTATTTACTTGTTCCCATAATAGAAGAACTAGAGGACACCAAATGAAATTAATGGGTAGCAGGTTTAAAACTAATAAAAGAAATGTCGTCTTCACACAGTGCACAGTCAACCTGTGGAACTCCTTGCCAGAGGAGGCTGTGAAGGCTAGGACTATAACAGTTTTTTAAAAAGAGCTAGATAAATTCATGGAGGTTAGGTCCATAAAAAGCTATTAGCCAGGGGGTAAGGAATGGTGCCCCTGGCCTCTGTTTGTCAAAAGCTGGAGAAGGATGGCAGGAGACAAATTGCTTGATCACTGTGTTCAATCCATCCCCTTTGGGGCACCTGGCACTGGCCACTGTCGGCAGACAGGATACTGGGCTAGCTAGACCTTTGGTCTGACCCAGTATGGCCATTCTTATGGTCTTAAGTTAGAGTCTTTACAACAGTTCACATAAGCTGGAATTCATACATTGCCAGGTTATGGCTACACCGCCAGCTTTTGCAGGCACAGAGGATGCAAATGAAGCACTGATTAGCATTTTGTCACACTTCATTTGCATAATTTATTTGAGCCGTTTTTGTGCAAGGGGATTTTGCAGAAAAACAAGCAGTGTGGACATTTCCTTTTTGCACAAAACCCTCTTTTTGCGCAAGATCCTTATGCCTCTCCCGAAGATGTAGAAAAAGCCTGACTGAACAAAGGCATGCAGTATCTAAAGAGGATACTTTAGATTTGGTTTGGTTTGGATTTAATTTGAATTATGTCCTTTGCTTGAATCATACAATTTGATTCAGTACAACTCATGATTTGTTGTTCTAAAAATCCCTTTACTTACTAAACCCCAGATTTACAAAGGTATTTAGGTGTTACAGTGTTTAGTGTTATACCACCTAACTGATTCAGGAGTGAAAAATTTCATTTTCAAAGGGATTTAGGAGCCAAAAATCCCATCACTTCCATTGGGAGTTTGGCTGCTAAGTCTGTTAGGTGTTGCAAAGATGAACACAGCAACACTGGGCCTAAAGACATAAAAGTGAATGGTAGTTGGGATGTAATTTGACTGGAGACTAAGCCAACTTTCTATGCATACTGAATGTAGTGATCTCTGAATAACAAATATAAAAACAGCCAAAAATCCTCACTCGAGCTATGCATTTGACACTTATTTTCACCTGGGGAGGCATAATGTGAAATAAAGACTAGATTTTAGATACCTCTCTTGCAGGGTAACTGTGCAGAGTAGCTGGCATATGTGATACGGTAGTAATTTTCTAATCCAGAAAGTAGATCACATATCCCTTATTTTTTACTCTACATTTCCTCCAGTTGTCAAATAGAAAAGAGTAGTTCCCATTCATATGTCCCCTGCAGTAAGCTGTTAATAATCAAGTAAAGTGCATGCTTGTCATTGGTTTACTACAGTTGTGTGAAAGTGGCTGGTGACAGCATGCACAGCTGTTGCCTTAAAAAGACAGTTTGTTGGCAGCCTGACAGCTGTTGCCTGCTTGACTGTTTAAGTAGTACAGAGGTCCTCAATGCCCTGTAGTCATTCTATAGATATGCTGGAAACCAACCAAGCCTCAAATACTGAGAATGTGGTTGTCATTCATGCTTGTGTCTTCTTTTATCATCTTTTTTTTTCATCTTGGGATGCTAATATCACTTTCCAAAATGTAACTTTGGCAAGCTAAGCTGGAAAACAGAGAGAGTCTAACACCCCTTGCACTAAAATATACCAACAAAACCAAACATGATGATTCATGTGACATTGGCATTAGTGTGATGTCTTTGCTGTTGAAAGAATACGAGAATGCATTGACCTAATATGATGCATCAAGGTTTCCTAAATTAGCCAGCTAAGATTTCTGCTGGGAATTCATTACACTACATACTTGTTTGTTTTTGTTTTCTACAGTTCTGTTTGACTTGATCTTTCCTGAACCACAAAAGGTTTACTACGAGAAACTGAATGGTGATATACAACTGGATAATGCACCCTCATATTTCTGACCTTTACTTGGTCATTTGTTCACGGGACCTCAATGTTAAAAAGTAAAATACTAAAGTTTTTTTTTTTCTAATTAAACATGTTTATATAAAATTCTTGGGTCACTATATTAATTTATTTTGATTTGTTTGCTATACTATGTGAATTTAAACTTAGAAAGTCACATGTTGTAAAGGTTTTGTTTTCCGTCTTGAGTATGGGATTTAGTCTAAACAGCCCTGTCTAATAATATCAATGATCAGTTTATTCAAAGGCATAGATGCATGCTACCCCTCTATTGGTCCTTACTCTCCTGAGCATGGAGCAAGGTGCTTATTTGTCTGTCTGTCTGTCTTTGCAGTCTATATCATTCTGGAGAATCAAGGAGATAGCTGTGTTGCTTTTGGTATGATATGTGCCTTCATTTAATTGCTCTATATTATTCTGGATCCCTAGAGATAAATCAAAGGAGACTGTGAGGGGACAGCATGAAACATAACAATGACAGATATAGTATCACCAGGATGAACATTATGGGTCCCTGGGAGAAAAAAAATTGTATGAGCTAGGAAATCCCTACTTGCCTGTCACCAGACAGGCTAACAAACCTGTTTTCCCAAGGCTGGAGCCTAAGAGCAAAATAACACTAAGCCATTTAAAGCAAAGGCAAACAAAGGTGAGTGGGCAGCAGCTCCTTGGGGAGAGACGTTATGTGAGAGACAGACAGGGAAACGGCAGGAAAAGAATCCGTCTCCCTGTCCAGAGATAGGCAGTCCATAGTGGGACTGTGGAACTAAGGCAGAGGCTCTGTGGGATGTATCAGAGGTATCTGGGTTTAACTAAACTTTGAGAGGTGAGGAATCTCAAGCAAGATCCAGGAGCACAGATATTGGGATGAATGGACAGTACATCAGTTGGGAAAGAGTTGTTCTCAGTCACATTAATCAGTTATTAGTCTCCAATATGTGGAAAGGAGTTCCTTGTAGATACCAATTATAACTGGGCCTATTTTATAAACACAATTGGAAATGGGGTGTTGTTCCCATCCCAGGATCCCATCTGAATGGCACAAACTTCAGGGTTCCATCTGGAGAGAGATGAAAGAAGTGGTGCACTATTGAGGGACTGTAATGGGTATAGGGCACCACCTGCTATGTAACTGTGTCAGGAGGGTGGAAATAGCCTGATGAACTCCCATGGGCTTCCACTCTGTAAAGAACACAGTTTGTGACCTTCCTGTTGGAAATGGTGGCTGCTAGAGAGACTGGGGGAGAGATCACAGGTGCATTTGTCCTTGAGTGGTTACTCTAGATATGTCTGAAGAAGAGTGTGATATATTCTGTGCTAGTATTGTAGACTGTTACTGCCCGTTCTTTGCACTCTTAAGATAATTTGTAGTATTCTTTCAATGGGTCAACAGCAAAAAGGGGGTACTTTCCTATGGGTGAATGAATCCTACCTGATGAATCTGGGAATCCTGTGTAATGTAGGAAATCCATAATTAAAAAGCCCCACAACTAACTATTTGTGTCCCTCAGACATAATTAGTTGTGGACACACATTATGCTATAAAATGCATCATTAACAGTTCCATTAAAGAAAAGTCATGATTTAAACTGCTGCTATTTAAGTGAAATTTTATTCCTATTAAAATCGTATGAGTCAAAGATTTTCTTTTTTCACATTGTAGTAGTTAGTTATCAATAGGCAGCACACTTTCAGCATAACGATTTAATATATTCTTGATAGGTAGGACTTAAACAAATATATTCAGATTAATCCAAATACTCTTAATGTGATGGCTTTGAGCCAGATGGAAAGAATGATTTACTTTTTAATCTTGACTTTCTTCATGTTTACAGAACCAAACAGAAGAATAGATGTACTTTATGTTTCCCCTGACAATTTTATTTCCATTCTCCATCATGAAAATACAAATGGAAATGTATTGCAACAAAGACTGATTTACACTGAAGTCATCCTTTCTCTTTGTGCATGAACACAGCATATAGCATATTAATACTGGCTGTTATTCCCCATTATTACAGATATAAGACTGTGTATTCTCTCTTGCAGTGTTATGTCTAGTACCCTTTGGGATTCATGACAAGAGTCATTCATAAGAACATGAGAACATAAGAACAGCCTGCCCAGTATCCTGTCTCCTGACAGTGGCCAAGACCAGATAACCTAGAGGGAATAAACAAAACAGACAATTATTAAGTGATCCCTTCACTGTCACCCAATCCCAGCCTCTGACAACAGAGTTTAGGGACACCATTCCTGCACATTCTGGCTAATAAACATTGATGGACCTATCTTCTATGAATTTATCTAGGGTTTTTTTTTTTTGAGCCCTGTTATTGCCCTGGTCTTCACAACATCCTCTGGCAAGGAGTTCCACAGGTTGATTGTGCATTGTGTTAAGAAATACTTCTTTTTGTTTGTTTTAAACCTGCTACCTATTAATGTCATTTGGTGACTCTGAGAACTTATAGGAATAAGTAAATAATCTTACC
Organism: Apalone spinifera; assembly: GCA_030068395.1. Classification (NCBI taxonomy): domain Eukaryota; kingdom Metazoa; phylum Chordata; order Testudines; family Trionychidae; genus Apalone; species Apalone spinifera. The sequence goes on from JANRFK010001234.1 coordinate 38,875,997, forward strand.
ATATGTGCTTTCTCCTCATCAGTCACGATTTCATAGATCTCTCTCATATCCCCCCTTAAGTCGTCTTCTCTTTTCTAAGCTGAAAAGTCCCAATCTTTTTTATCTCTTTTCATATGGCAGCCATTACATACCTTTAATAATTTTCAAAAGCGGCGAGGAGTCCTGTGGCATCTTATAGACTAACTGAAGTGTTTGGAGCATAAGCTTTCATGGGCAAAGACCCACTTCGTCAGATGCATGTAGTGGAAATTTCTAGAGACAGGTATAAATATGCAGGCCAGGTATAAATATAAATATATGCAGGCCAGGTATAAATATATCAGGCTGGAGATGACAGGTGGGTCCAATCAGAGAGGATGAGGCCCACTTCTA
>JANRFK010001234.1:38915268-38927581 GCA_030068395.1 Apalone spinifera
TGCATTCCACTTCTCCACGGTGGCAGGGGAAGCAAAGTGCACCCTGGCTTGGCTGCTCTGCTTTGCAGTGCCATGGTGAAGCCGAGGGCAGCAGGGTGGGATAGAGCTGAGTGGAGCAGACTGCCAGGTTGCTCTGACTCCTGCTGCAGTGAGTTGCCTGGTGAGGTCCTTCTCTGTGTGGACAGCTTGCCAGGCAGTAAAGGAGCTGGGCAGCCCTCCTGTCCATCTACCAGGCAAGCAACCAGAAGAGCTGGGCAGCTGGAAAGCAATACAGTCTGCCTCTTATATGCCATATTGGCCAGTGGCTGAATGAACAGATTGGCAGAAAACCAGGCAGACACCCTGTGTAACAGCCTAGTGCCTGATGGGTTTTAGTCAAAAGTTTCAGTGGAATTGACACATTCATGCAGAAGGTTTTGATTCTGGCCAATCAGCATTTTTAATGGAAAATGGTTCAGTAGAACATTTTGGATCAACCCACTATTTGTTAAAATATGTAGACACTAAATGAAGCATCAAGAGATGATAGAATTTTATACATGAACAACAATAAATAAAAGCAGACTAATGCTCTAGGTTCTCTAGACTGTGTTCTTTTTCCATAAGATTCATTAAAAGCTGAGTACTAGCAATCAAAATGAAGGGAACTGTAGGTAAACACTTTTCATTGAAGCACAGTTGAAGTGATAAAGTATGATTTGATAATGTATTGCAGGGAGATCTAAGTGGTACATAATCATCTAGCTGGACAGAAAACAAGCTGGGTTCAAGATTAAATAGGTGAATTGAGCTAAAAGATGCTCTTTGAAATGAAATCTAATTAAACTTCTTTTTAAAAAATTTACTACTTTGCTCTATTTATTTTATTTTCTGGTTTCCCCTCTTTGGGGTAGCCTTCAACTTGTGGAATTGAAGAAGGACATCAAAATAAATGCATCAATAACAATCTATTACTGAATAAGATTCTTAAAGAAACTAGCATGTCTGTCGGGAAAAAAAAAAACCAAAATAAGAGAAATATTTTCCTCTTCAGGAAAAATATGTTGTAAATAAATCTTTTGCACACAATCTCTCTCTTTGAAGGAGATTCTTTCTTCTCTTCTGTACAGTGTGGACTGTAAAGACGTGAGTGAAAGATGAAAAATTCTCCAGAAGGGAAGAAAAACTTCTTGTTAAATTCAAATTGAATAACAACACAGCAAATAATGGACATAAAGGTCTGTAATTTTAAAGTCCAATATAAACAGAAGAAAATGTCAACAAAGCAGATATGTGGGAGGACAATACAAAGGTCTGTCATCATGTTAGGGCTTCTACCCTGAGATCAAGATATTTGAGACTGTTCTCTTTTCATAAGGGGGGAAAAAAGGAATGTGGACATTTACCATGACCAGGCAAAGATAAATATTTTTTACTTATGTTCATAAAAATGATATCTGTATAAAGTTCATGTTTATCACGATTACTGTATGATTGTAAAGACATAATTTGTGTAATTTATCCACTATTTTTTTAAAGTGCTTGTTATATTATATATCTTATGGCAATAAATTTCAAAGGCATTGTGTGAAAAAAATGCACCCTCAATCAGTTTTTAATTTGTTACCTTTCAGTTTGTCCCAGTTTTCTTGCTTTATGTGAAAGGGCAAATAGAAATTCCCAAGCAGCCTTCACTATACCTTCCATTCTTTGTAGTCTTTTATAATGCCTCTTTTTATATGATTCATCTAATTTCTTTTTCAGTTCTATTCATGTGGATGTTTCCCCACCTATCTAATACTTTCCATTATTTGCCTCTGAACCCTTTCTATGTCCTATTTGAAACTGGGAGTCCAGAATTGAAACCAATATTTCAGATGAGGGCATGATTTATATAACACTATTTCCATTTTATCCCTTATGCATTATAGCATTTTGTTAGGGTTTTTTTTTGTCTGCTGCTGTACAATGAACAGAGTTCTAACAACCTGTAATGAGAAATTTCATTTTAGATCCAGACCTTTCCAGAGGTCTAAGGCTGTCCTTCTGAAGGTGTTAATGATTCACATTTATGTGTTAGTTATGACATGTCTTCTCTGATGTTGTCTGACCTTTCTTCTTTACTCAAGAAAGTTATTCCCAAAACTCTGATTCAGTGTTTGGAGACATCTAAGGCATATTCTGGCACTTACTTAAAATGATTTCACTTTATTTCACCCAGTATACACACGATGGATTTTTGTGCGTCAGATTTTTTTCTAACCTAGGAGAGATGGTCTGAGAAATCCCACAGGGCAAAATTTTTGGACGCATGCTGTTCTGTATATGTGTTTTCATTAGATCCCATCAGATAAAGGTATAACTGCAGCTAGATAGTTGGGGTGATGCCATATAGGTTTATTTTTCCATCTTAGCTGACTCCAGGGAAGCAATTTCTGGGTTGGTTAGGTGTCTACCTTGATGGTCAGACTTAGGTATTTGAAAATGTCCTGTAGTTAAATTGAGGAAACAGAGTTCAATTTTAATTGGCTCCTGCTGCCTTCTGAATATTAGCCTCTGCAGTTCTTGCTGGTGGTAGTATTGTACAGTCTTTTATTAAGGTGAAGAACTTTAATTTGTCTGTGGTCCTGAACTTCCCTTATATTATCCTTTTTTTTCAGTCAGAGAGAATGTTTTTGTCTTTCCCAGAACATAGCATAGTTTGACTGGTACTTTCTCAAGGTGACCGGGAGCCATCAATCTGTGCTCATATTACATGTTGGATAGATTTCTTTGATTTATTTTTCTTGTTCTCAGTGTCATATGGGCAGTCTATACAAAATGAATCTAGAGTGATAATTTGTTCAAGTTCCACACAACGTATTACTCTGGATTTAAGATGCTGATACATCTAACGAGGTTTTTTACAACAGTTGTAAGATTGCTGTTCTCATGCATAAAGCTATTCAGTGCTTTCCTCCAGCTGTCATAAGTCATTGCTTATTATATCTGTACCAAAACATTGTGGTCTCCCTCTATAGTATTCTGGGAGGAGGGCAGCTTTTAAGGTTTTTAAAAAGACTTTTAAAGAAAAAAGTTTTGTGATTATGTGCTATAATTCTTAAATCTCTTGCATAACATATAAAGAACTCGGTGTCTCATGCTTTCATTAAAGCCTAATGTTCCACCAAGTCATGTGTTTAACTCTCATTAGCGCTAGTGAGTAACAGATATTCATGTCAATGGCACAATGGATTACTTTAATGAAGATTATATGCATATTCTCATATTCCACATAGTTGCTGAGGAGCTTTACCCTTATCTCAATCAGTTCTCAGTCCGTGCTGGGCACTTAAAATTACTTCTGCCCAATTAAATGTGGAAAATGAGATTATACAATTATTGTTATGGGATAAAAACCTAGAGCCTGAGGGTTAGATAGTGTCTTGCGCTAAATCACAGTGTGGGCTGGGCCCATGAAGAGAGAGCTGGTCCAGCCCACCTCTGCCTCATTATAGCCTTGATGGGTCCTGACAGTGCACAGCTGGTCTCTGTGAAGTGCCTGGGGGAGGGGAAGTATCTAGAAGAAGGTGCGGTAGAGAGCTAAAAAGCTCTTTCAGGCTTCAGCAAGGTACACAAGCATTTAAGACTTCAGGGACCAAAAGACTCCACCTATGTAGGGCTGGGAGTAGTTTGCCAAAAGCAGGGGAGAAGGATGAAGGCAAGAAGCTCCTAGGTGTAAGTTAGCTTTTTGTCTAAAAATCTATTGGGTCCAGAGGGATGTGTTTTAAGGACTCTGGACTAATTGTGATTTAAGGAACTCTAAAATGGGTTAACTGAGGAAGTTATCCTGAAATGTATAAACTGAGAGTTAACCCTTGCCAATATGCTTCTGTTATAGGCTATTGAACTATACAGTGCTTTAAGAGGTGTATGTAAAAGTCTGATTTATGTCCATTACCAGTCTGCCTGGGACTTGATTTCACATATGTAGGAGTGAATACAGCATTTCTCCCCCTCCCCTTCCACTATTCACTTCTCCTGGGAAAGGAAGAGTGAGGAATTGATACATTTTGCCACCTGCCCTGACTGTTCTGGCTAAAACAACTGCTGTGGAGGAGAAAGGATAGTAGTTTGATGTAGTATATGCCTGCAGCAAATTATACCCCCGTCCTGTAAGCCTTGGGTAGTGGTGGAAGGGTTATGGCTCATGGGTATGTTTGAGGCATAGTACTTCCTTGGGTGATGCTGCAAAAGCTATATTTCTTGCTGAGGGCTGTGCCTTAGCCATTCACTCAGTACCACAGGTTAAAATGGAGAGTTTAACTAGCTCTACTGTAGACACAATTTAAATATTGTAATGATGAAGAAACTAGTCTGTGCAAATGGCACAACAATTACTAGCTTGTCTTTTTTCAGGGTTCCTCATCACAATAATGATATTATTCACTAATTTGTAAATAGGCATTAGTATGCAATGTAACTAAATTGGAAAAAATTGTCATGAGCTTAGAATGATTCCACTTACCCTGCAGGCTTAGCTTTTGAGCCATGTCAGTTTCACTTAAATAATCTATAGCAATCACAACTAAAAAAAATTGCAGACTGTCAACATCCTAATCACAGATATATATGGTGAATTATATGTAGCTACTTTAATAAGATAATATTGCATTTAATTATCTTTGCTACAATAGTATCCTAACAGGTGTGATTTCTATTCAATTTATTCTTACATTTCAATTAAAGTATCAGTGAAAACCCATCTTGTGTGGGTAAACTCTGCCAGATGAAATTCATACTAGACATCATAAACAAAATGTTCTTTATGGAACTTGGTTAGGAATGTACCAAGTTCATTGAATAAGACTGGACTGAGGTGAAGCTAAAGTCTAAGTTTTTGGACGACTAGGTGCAGAGTAATGGCTTTCTGTTTGCATAGTGCTCAGTATTCCATGACAGATGCTGAAGTTTTTCACATAATCCATAGAAGTTTATGGACACTTTCAGCGTTGTGACTGAGATGCAAGAAAATTAATTTTTATAATAATTCAAACTGTGTTGCAATCCCTCAACATGAAAGTGAACGGGGAAAAAAGTCTAAAGAGCTACTAAGCTAAAAACAGAACGCACGTGCATTATTTAAAGTGACCAAGAATGACCATGGTATTTATAGGCCAACAGATGTCTTGTAAATGCTCCCTTTAAAAAATGTACCCATATGTAAATAATTCCCAATTTTTCACGTACCTAACCATTATAAACTTTTTGTATTAATATTTAAAATTGTCACCTGTTTTTCTAGCTCTCCTCCTGATTTTCCCTATTTATTCTTTGCAACTAACTGGTGCGTTTTCAGTCTTTTGTCTTCGTTGCATAGCCCTTTCCCATAATTAGCCCATTACTGGTTAAGAGAGAACAAAGACTTACATGTTTCTCAATAAATGAATTACATGACATCAAATATCGGGAATAGAGCAGTACAAGGTTCCAATTTTTATCAGCCCTGGTACACAATTTTTTATGTTTAACAACCTGCATTTTCAGAAGTAAATGTTTATTTTTTACACACACCTCTTCAATATCCAGCCTAAGGAAGAGCTTTTCAAAGGTGCATATATGAGTAAGACACTAGTCTCCCATTGACTTTAAAAGGAATCTGGTCACCTTTTATATCTTTAAAAATCTCTTTTGAAATTAGTAGAGTGTACTAAAACTCAGCTAATAAGATGGTTAGGTATCTATGGGAAAATGGTCAAACACAGATGCATCCATATTGATGCACCTAAATAACTGATTTGATTTTAAAGATGAAAGAACACACCCAACTGCCATTGGTTTCAGTGGAAGCTATCAGGACCTCAGAGATGCTGAAAATAATGTTATTTTGGCGCCTCAAATATAAATCAAGGTCTTACCTTTTTGAACACTAGCCACTCTAATTTGAAAGATTTTGGGCCCTGGATACTTTTGAAATTCAAGCCACTTATTTTTCAAAGTCTAGATATAAATTAAGAGACTTTAATTACCCTTTGTTTTTAGACACCCATTGTGCAGAAAAGAATACCAGTGTGTATGAAAAAAGGTAGAAATGTAATGGGCTTTTTTGGTCTTATTTATTTGGCATTGTACATTTTGTGGACACATGTTGTACCTGCTTGGATTTTGGGCTTAATGTAGGGATGGGGAACCTCCACTGTGCCAGCCACATACAGTTCATCAGAATTATCTGCTGGCAGGCCACCAAAGGGTATGTTTACCTGAGCGTCCATAGGTTTGAGACCTTGCAGTTCCAAGTGGCCACGGTTTACCATTCCTGAACTTCCATTGGCTGGGAATGGTGAACCATGACCACTGGGAACGGCAAGGTTTCATGCCTCTGGACGCTTAAGTAAACAAACTGTCTAGCAATCTGCCAGAAGCTCACCCTGACAAACCATGTTTTTTCACCCGTGGCTTATGGGATAATTTTCTATTTTTCAGTTACAACTGTCACAGATGTTTGACTTCACCATCAGTTTGAGAATACACAATGTAATAGTAAACACTGGAATAAGTGGATAGTGAGCCCTGTCTTATGATAAGGTGGGGGGGAGGGGAGAGTCTTTGTCACCCATACCCCAGGTCAGATAAATAGGCTTGGAGAAAAAGTAGTCCCGTGTTTTATTTCACAAGCTATAGAATATCTGCAAAAACAAATTGTTAGTGATAAAATCTTAGAAATACCTTTTCAGATTGTCTAACTTCTCTTAAAATTACAATAAAAACCAAAACAATAATAGAATTGTATTTTTCCCTGTTGGTATTTGTTCTTCCCTATGGGCCACCACACTTTGAAAATCTGCCTGAGGTTGTTCAGATGTTTCAAACTGAAAACAGAGATGCATTAATGTGAAGGCAAATTCAACATAAAAGTTCATAAAACTTCATATACGCAGGCTCTGTTGGCTTGGATGGAGGTAGTTCCCATATCAAAACTGTATAAAAATTACAGCAGAAGAAGTTATTAACTTCAGAGATTGGAAATTTCAGAGTAGTGATTGTAGACTGGCCTTATGAGATTTCTGCTCCCTGAATGTTGGCTGGTTTTGCTCAGACATGAGTAGAAACATTTCCATGGAAATTGTCTCATGCCTTATATGACAATCCCATAAGTACCATGACTTGAGTAATGAATGCTATAGCACTGATCCTGCAATCTGATCTGGATGCTTCTGTATGTGTATTGTCCAGTTAAAAGGCAATGTGGCGCCCTGTGAGTGCAGGTGTCTAATCACGGAGACCTAGAAAAGGCAGCATGTGGTTATTCAACTATTGGCAGAAAAATTGACCAGGCAGTAAAATTGACCTAATGGAACTTTCTCTTTGCTCTAATTCTATAAAAAGCTTAGTATGAAAATAACATGAACTACATTTCCTTCATGTTACATAATGTATCTCTTTTCAGGGGAATATGAAGCAGTCAGAAAGGTGATGTTCAAAGATTGGGAGCAGGGAACTGAGTTGGAAGGCATGTCTTGTGACCACATTTCTGGGCTAGCCTTTTAAAGAGATTAATCTGGACTCAATTGGCCATTTAAAAATTCCCTAAGGGAGAGAACTCTTTACTGTCATGAAGACAATGGAGTTGGCTCTTACTCCTGGTATAAGGAGACTTATTGCCAGTTCTCAATTGGCAAATGGTCCCTTAGACTGTCAAAAATTAGTGGCCCATGGTCCACTCTATTTTACAGCACGGCAAGAATGCCTTGAGAATCATGGGGATGTAGCTGGCTCCCCTTTCTGTCTTTTCCTGCAATATACACATTTTTTCACAGTTAAGAATCTTACTTGTTGTTATTGATATATATATTTTATATAAATGTTGTTAATGCACAAAATGATCATTGTATTAAGTCATGTTTAGTTATTTTTAACTGATTATATTCACATTATCAACATCCAGCAGACTCACAAAAATGTATATATTGCAAATCTGTTGGATGTTGTACAGATAGAGAGAAAAGGCAGGCTGCCTGCTGTGTAGATCAAAAACAAACAGCATACAACAAATGGGGTGTGGAGAAGAGGAATAAAGGAAAGCAATGGCATTGACTGATTACATGACTTGTGAACAAAGTCTGATTTTTCTTTTCAACCATGTATGTGATTGGAGTCTATGTGGGCCAGCAGCAATCTTTATAGAAGTATATGATCATTCACTAGCTATTCCAGTTGAAAACTTTTTATTCCAGTTCCTGCAAAGTGGGCATGAGCATGGGTCCAACTGTCCAGGCTTCATTGGAAGATTGGGACCAAAAGTTGCTCTAGAAGCATGTTGTGATCAGTTGCTTAAAGAATTTCCTCCTCTGCAGGATTATTTGAGCTGACAACCAATAATGAGAATTATTTTGTTTATTTCACATAAACCTATATTTTTAAAAGTCACTGAGAATAATGACTATCCAACTATTATCCCACCTCTGAAGTGAAAGGGTAGCATTTCCAAAGTGTGTGCAGTGGGTGTACCATTTACTGCTCCAGTATTTATGATCTCTTAGTCCTGAGGATAGATCAATATATTTGAAATATTTTTGTGGAATTGAACTTAATTTTAGTCAAGGGTTAGGGTGTGATTTTTACCATTTCCTGATCATGATCCTGCATTTGTATATCTAGACTTATATTGGTTTCTGCACTATATTTTGAAAAGTGAAACAATTTTTCTAAATTACAATTTTATTGCAGTTGCAGAATTGCTTCCTATAACTGTTCACTTTTTGGCATATCACTTTGTATTCAGTTCGTCCTTTGTTACTTCTCTTAATAAAGAATTTGTTTTGTGTCTATGATTTTAAATTTTGGAAGATGTTAAATTTTAAAACTTCATTGATGAAAATTCTTTTTTATGGTGTTCAGAAAGCACTTCTCTTAGGGATTAAAAAACAGGATGTCTTGTATAATCTGTTAATAGAAGACCAAAAGAAATTGCAAGAAATGGATTATGCATTCCCTTTTTTTCCTGTACAGTACTGTTATTCTGAACTCAAGTCAAAGGATCTAAAATTGAAGCTTAAATTTGATTATGATGCTTTAGTTACTGGTGTTAATAAATACATGCTTTTTAAAAAAGAGTTTATTTTTAGGATAATATTACAATGTATTCTTACCACTCGAATCACATAGAACTATACAATTATGGGGAATAGTATGCAGGTGTGTGACCTAAATATTTTCAGCTATTTGGTTGGAATAGGCTTAAATATTTTTAATATTTTAATAAATTAGCAAATAGAGAAAACAGCTTTACATGAGAATCTTTCATCTAAATCATTCAAATGGATGTGTATCAATATTTGCTGGAATTAATATGTAATTGTTTACATTATGCATTGTACAGTGCTAATATTGATTTTAGAAATAAGTTGTCTTTACCAAGTTAGGATTTTTTTTTGTCTGTTTCACAAGCTTTGCTGCATTACAAATGGAAAAAAAGCAGACAGTTGTAAGTTCCCTACATCTGACAAGATTGTTTTGTTTAATGAGAGCTGTAATAGAAATGCAGATCATAAAGTCATCCTTTAAAATGGAAGCTGTGTGGAAAAAGGAAGTAAGAGATAAAATAAGTCCCTGATAATGGATTTACAGAACTCTGAAGGCAAGCTTTATATAACTAAATAAATAGGATCAAAGATGACAATTTTGATTTTTAAGAGATTTCCACTGAGACCTGCAGTACATTACAGCTCGTCTTCAAATGCGGGTTTTGATTGTGCTAAAGAAGATTCTTTTCTTCAGAAGAAAGAACCTTGTAAAGGCCTTTGGGAAGTCATCCTTCAGGCAAATTTGATCAATAACAAAGTTATCCATTTTTTTAAAAGAATGCAGAGCTAATCAAGAGTACATGTTTATAAAAGCTGGGCTAAAATGACTTGACAGCTTTGAAAATGAGCGACTGAAATGTGAGCCTCTCTTAATTCCCCTCAACAGGCTATATAGACATTTGTGTTTGTGCATGTGATGTGAGAGATTGCCTTTATGCAGAGACTTCATGGAGCACAAAGACATGAATTGTAAGATTCTTCACATTTTAACACTAAATACCTTAAACCTGATTTGGAGAAGGGAGGCGAAGAGATCAGCTCATGCATACTAAATTGAAGCAATAATTTGATTCTTCACTAAAATCGCCAACAGGGCTTCTTTGGGAACCAAAACAAATGCTGATATAAGTTGGGCATCTCTGAAGTTGTTTGAGTTACAGCTAGTGCCTTAGTGCCCCTATAGCTTGTGGCATTGGCCAGAATGGCCTTAGTGGTGTGTAATTATGGTCCCACTCACTTCTGTCTCCAGCTCCATCACTGACATACATGGTGAGGTGAGGGGGGGGACTTTCAGCTGTGATGATCTGGTGAGCTCTTTAAAGCTGTTCTGCACTACTGGAGTATCAGGGCCAGAAAAGGGATGCAACCCTTCTGATGAGGGCTGAAATGGTCAGGTGAGATGGCTGAAGAACAGTAGCTTAGGGCTGGAGAACAGTCAAAAAGTACTTTAGGGACATCAGAAATTATACTCTGTCCAAGGGCAGAAACTTCCACTTTGCTTACAAAAAACAATCTTTTATTCTGCTTGAAATGATGGAGAAATCATATGTATTTGAGACTTGAGGTCAAAAGCTAATGTCCATAGACATTTGAGTTCAGTAATGATGTGTTTATAAATTCTCAGGAGAAACCACATATTTAATCTTGCTAATGATCTGCTTTTGAACTGATTATTTCATATCCTGCATATTTATCTCTTGTTCTAAGGAGCAAAGCAGTCTTTCAAAACACAAAGGAATAGGCATTCTAAGGTCTATTGACAGAACATGCAAAAATAAAATTCAGGGTAATGACATAGTTAGGAGCCTTTGAATAAAGGATCAATCTATCTCACATTTCTGATCCAGCATGGCCCTGAAAACATTTCTGTTGTGGTGCTGAGCCTCCTCAAATCCCACTACATTTAAGAGGATTTGTGGAAGTTCAGCACCTTACAGGATCAACTCTTAAGATGTATGAAATGTGTTTACAAACTGTCACACTTGAAAACCATTCTGGACACAACTTGCTTAAGGCAGTTTTATGTTCAGTTAGTTAAACTATCCATTTTTCAGTCAAACATTTTCCTGACTACCTCAAAGTTGTTAAGTGACTGCATTAACCTTGGTCTGTTTTGGCAATAGAAGAGCAAATTAAAGTCAATAAATGTCTCCCACAGCACTGATAAACTCCAAGGGCACATAGTGAGGTGTTTATGAGCTGTGGGGGATAATTTGGTCAAGTACATCCTTCCCTTCAAACTACTATCGCCATTTCAATATTAGCAGAGCATATTTTCAGTCAGTTTTTTAATAGTGTATATTGGCTGACAATGTGTGCATTTTATTAGACAGTTGGAAACTACTCAGATTTGTGCATTGTCTAGGGATTCTAGGCACTGAATTTAAAGGAAGCAGAATGGAAAGTGGCTCTTCCCTCCCCACCCCCATTCAAAGAAAGATTTTTGGGAAGATGAGTCATTGCCTGAACATCTGGGCTGTCTGAGTTTGGATGATTACTGATGCATTTTACTTACTTTGACTATCTAACTTCTTGGTAGTGGGGGAAACATTTAATGGTTCAGAGTTCGGGATTGAACTTCATGCGATTTTTGGATTTGGTATGGGTAAGCATTCAAATTTTTGAATATTTACTTGGACTCTCTAGTGCTATTGAGTATGAAAACCGGATAGAAAATCTCAGTAGAACAGACTTATTCATGAACATCTGTATTTGCATTTATATCATGTCCTGCTTCTTGTGTTAGAAATTCCACTAGAGCAAGCTCTCTAATGGTATGTTGGTACAGGTTGGACCGCCTTGGTCTGGCACCCTCGGGACCTGAGCGGTCCCAAAGGAGGGAATTTATCGGGCCAGGGCAGGTCAGGCCTCGGGTGGTCTTGAGGAGCCCTTTCTGGCCACCGGCTTAGCCAGTTCCCTGCCCCGGCCCGCTGGAGAAGCTCAAGGTTAATGCAGTCACTTCCCTGCTCAGACTGGTAGGGGTCTCCGCCCATGGCCAGTGGGGATCCTTACCCCCGGACAGCAGTGGCTCTACACGCAGGGGTTCTCTGCTTCTGGATAGAGACAGCTCCATGCCCACAGCTGATGGGGCTCCCTGTCCCTGGTTGGCAGAGATCCATCCCGGCTGCTGGGGCTCTGCGGCCCTGGCCCACAGTGGCTTCAGAGCCAATGAGGCTCATCTCCTGGCTGGTTTCCTGCCCCAGGCCACTGTCCTGCAGGCTGCCTGTTGCCAGACTGGCTGAGCTCCCAGCTGCTGGCATTGGCAACCTCTG
>JANRFK010001234.1:38938405-38954484 GCA_030068395.1 Apalone spinifera
TTGCGGAAAAGCAGATGATTTTCCACAAAAACTGGCCAGTCTAGACGCAGCCGACATGTTTAGTTTAGAAACAAGGCATATACTTTTAACAGGATACACAATAGCTGGCACAACTTACAAAAGATTGTGGTGGATGCTTCATTGCCGAACCAGACTAAGTTGTGATTTCTGTAAGATTTAAGGTAAATATTTGACATCCAGGTATTTTTTCCACTATTTTTTCATTTTTCCTATTCCATGTCTTCTTTACAACTTAGCAGTCCTCTCCTTTTTCTAGCCATTCTATCTTTTATTTTCTATCCATTCTTTCCCTTCATTTTCATTCATCCTTTTTCTGCGCTTTCACACAAATATGATCATTTCTCCAAATATATAACTTTCATATGCTAGTTGATCATGTTTAGAGGTGCTGGATGTAAGCAGACCAAGCCGCAGAAAAGATTTTGAAGAGGATACCGGAATTCTAGAGTCTATTATAGGATAGAATTGGTTAAGGGCTATTGGCATAGGCTGATCTAAAAGTTGAGCTATGCATCTGCTTATCTAGATGGGTCATTCTGCAGCCTGTTTCCATCTGAATTGTGCATATTTAATAATTCTATCTATAAAGGATAAAATGATCAATATAAATATGTATATTAGTGTTCTAAAAATTTCTGATACTAGAAAAGCATCTTTACAACAATAGCTTCCTTTAAAACCTTCAAATCTGTTTAAATATTATATTTCAATATACAGAAATTCTCCAAGCCTAGGCATACTATAGCCTGATTTATCTAGTCTAATCAGATGATTACATGACTTTTCATATCTGTCTTAAAGTTTGTCTACGCAAAGACTTCGTTCACAGCAAGCCAGGATATAAACTTATAGTGCAGTAGTTTGCTGCATACTAACTGGCTGTGTGCACTGAAAATTCCAGAACGACAATACATCAAAGCACAGTAAGAAGCATCTTCTAGGATATAGCAGCAGTGTCCATATGACCAGTTAGAGTGCAACATAGATTCACCTTCTGCCCCCGCTTGCTTCACATTAAGATTCCATGTAGCTATACCCTGAGGTTTTACATTGCCACCCATCACAGTAGTATCTTCCATATAAATGTATAATATTAGATTCTTGTCATTTACAAACCAGAGCTGCTGTACCTCTTCATAATAAGATGGGAAAAATCACTTGCTCTGAGACAATTTATTTAATCTTCAAAATTAGCTGCCAAGTCTTCAAGTTATACAATATTACATTCCTTATATATTTTCACCTCACTCCTCTTTGGTGCGAATCTCAGTTATTCCTTCCCACATACTGTTATAATTCTAGCAGAAGTTCTCAGCTGTAATTTTTATCTGTATTTTGCCTCCTTTTTATGTTTAATCTGACGCAATTATCACACCTACAGACATACACATTTATTGGTTTAATGCTTGTGTCTAAATTGAGGCTTACATTTGACTCCCACTTGTGTGTCACATGTCAAGATCAAGGTGATACAACTTCTGTGACTGTGGATCCCAGCAGCTGATAAGACTGCTTTGTGACACTTGATGATGACAAAGAAATCATACATAGTTTCATGGAAATTTCTCTAGTGCAAGCAACTCTTTGAATGGTGATTGCATGGGGGGGGGGGGATGTGGTTAGAATATTAGAGACCTGTTACACCCAGATATAATTCAGAACAACCCTAAAACTAGTCTAAATTTTACCAATAGCAAAATTAGCCCTAGGAGATCTGGGAAATGAGTAGCCAAAATAACTATCATTTTAACTCTGGATGTATTCTAATGTAGGCTCAACTGGAATTCTGACACATCTGATCCAATACCTCTCTCCCTGTTCTAATCCCTCCCATTGTGTTACCACTCAGTTATTTTTTTTATTTTAATAAGTGTCTTAATAGATTGTGGTCTTTATTTTTGTGTACACCCATCAGTGAACAGACATATAGTTCCCAGTGGCTAGGGAACTTTGCCAATTAGAGAAATTGACCATCATATATAGTTTATAATCTACACCATTGTAGATGAGACAAGAGGACTGTTTGTGATATATTTACACCATTGTAAATCACGAGTGAACTGATGTCAAAGGAGTTATATTAGTAAAATCTGGTGTCAACAGGACCATAACTGAGCTCAAGAACTGTGAGAATAAGCAAAAAAAGCCTTTTTCTGGCCATCAGAATAGGAGGTATGTTTTACAAAAGCAATTTCTGGAGTATGCACCATTTTCTTCCACTTGCAGGATTGTGTCCTGAAGCCAGATATAGCCAAGTAGTGGAGTTTCAGATCCTGTGGCTGGATTTCCAACTGAGAACAACTTACCACAATTCCTGTGAGCTCAATCAATTACTGACTTCCCTTCAACAAACCTACTAGAACTACTGAAAGAGCTGCGCTCAAATCAGTCTCATCTACCATTACAAGTCTTCATTTTTTAGGGTTTTGCACATTTCAGAAAAATTAGTATCTGCAGCTATGAGCTGTGACTAGTTTTAAATACTGTTGAGAGGAACAGGTGCACTGGGAAAATTTCATACTAAATTATCAGCAGGCCAAGTGTGCTGGGGCTGGATCTAGTGTAATATGTCTTTTCCATTGTCTCCGCCCCCAAATAATGCTGCCCTTGCTGCCTATTAACCAGCCTGGAGCAAGGGAGCCTGGGCTGTACCACTCTGCTTTAGGGAAGAGCACTATTGCTCACTCTCTGGTTTTGGTTGTTGGGTCTCAGGGTTCTGTATTTTAAGAAATATAGTACTGTTACATGGCAACCTCCCTGAAATAATATTTGTTTTTATTTGACTTCTCTGTTAGTCTGCCATGAAAATAACAGCTTGATTTTCATTTACACAAGTGTACACTTTAAGGCCAGAACAGTATAAAAGGCCCATAATGAATGTAGTCTATAATATAGATAAACAAAGAATCAGTGACTTTTCTGGTCTAGCAATTGGAAAGA
Organism: Apalone spinifera; assembly: GCA_030068395.1. NCBI lineage: Eukaryota > Metazoa > Chordata > Testudines > Trionychidae > Apalone > Apalone spinifera. The sequence continues at coordinate 38,941,367 of JANRFK010001234.1, forward strand.
ATTCAGAAATGTCAGATATCTGACAATCCAATAATTGTAAAACTGATGAGTGCCACTGAAAACTGATTTTTGTGTTCCCAAGAAGAAATAAAATCCTTGTTTAAATATATATAATACATATTCCATCCACAGTGGCAGCTGTCAGATATCATCACTCAAGGTTTCATACAATTATATTCATGACATTTAAAACATCTGTCACATTTTTGCTTCCATTTAAAAAGATATTTTTTTTTTCTGAAATATATACCAGGCCAGATCCTGAAGTCCTTAGTCAGGTTTTACTCCATTGTTACTGGAAGTTGATTCTAGTTTGCCTGAATAAGCAATGAGTATGAAATGAAGTAGAAACCTTAAAATTTGATACAATGATATACTCTCCCCCAACCATATTAAACTGATCACATTGAAAAACATCTTAATATGTCAGCTACTGCCCAATGTATTATTCACTTAAAATTTATTTGAACTACTTTTGTAAATGCTTGTACTACCTTATTGAATCAATGTGGTTAAAGTTTTAATAAATAATAATGAAAAAGCCCTCTCTTCTGGAGTTATTCTTGCCTTTAGCCATTTTGAATGATTAAAAGATCCAAATCAATATTGCCCAGTTAATTTTAATAATGAATTTAGTGATGCAGGAGAAATCTCTCTCCTTTTTTTTTTTTATTAAGTTCAATGCATCTTGGTGTGTATATGGAATACTGACTGCATCTATAGCTGTTTTTGGTCATTTCAAAATGATTGATTAACTTTTCTGCTCAAATTCCTGGACGCTCCTATGAAGTTGATGAGTGATCATCCTAAAACCAATAAATTCTGAAGCAATTTCATAAACATAGCTATTTAACTTAAATTAGATCCTCCATCAATGGAGACTTATCAATTCTTTAAATGCCATATTATTGTGAATTTCAAATCATTGGTTTGCACTTAGAAAGGACTTAATATTTGTGTATGCATCCATAATTCTGAAAACAGAAGACTGGAAAAGGGACATGATATCTTGGTGTGCATGGCTGTTTACAGAAATGGAGATGTCAATCGATCTGATCCTGAAGCCTCAGCGTCTAACACCCTACCTGTTACTGAGCTCCAAATCAGTCTTTTCATTATTTTTTGCAAAATGTCTGAATTGCTGATTTTGTACTAACTTTGAAACTGAGTTTTCCTTTTATAAATAGTGTTATAAGCTAGTTGAAAAAAGAGTTTTCTACTGTAATTATATTTATTAAAATCCCATCAAATAATGGAAGTAACTCTTGAAATATTTCCTAAATTTCTAATATTAATACTTAACTTTTGTAGACCTCAATTGAACATTCACTGATTTCCATGGAGGATTTTCCATTGACTTCAGTGGGTATTGGATCAGGGCCCATATGGAAAAGACATTTGTTTTTATGAAGCAGAGATCCTATGGTTTGGGGAAGAGAATAAATTACTGTACGATGTGCCTATTGTGGGTTTGGCAACATGGATGGTAACAGCGCAGTGTAAAACAGATGCATTAGATATTTCTAAAGATAGACAATCATAAAGATATATATTTGAACATCTTCAGGCTTAATTAACACTGAATCACTTCAAGATTGACACTGACCTCAAAGAGTGTCTACTTTGCATCATCATGATGCATGAGAGTTTTGGATTGATAAGCCTTTGATAGGAACTACTTGAATTTTCACATCACCTGTGTAGATTGATGACAACCAGTGAGAAAGTGGTGTGCTAAAGAAAAGTGTGACGATTACCATTCTAACCATCTGTTATGTTTTGGAGGATACAATTCATGTCTAAACAGGATAGCAAGGTGATAATCACCATTATTTTCAAGTTCCATTTAAAGGATTTCCAGTAATATTCCCTCTATTTTTTTTCTATTCATGTGCAGAATAAATTTTATTATGTGCACTGAGGTAATGTGCACATCTGCACAATCAGTAGGGAAAAAACCCTAGATGTAATACATATTTTTTTTAAAATTACTATAGGGTTAACTATTCCAGCCACGACAGGTTAGGTATTTTCGAACTCACTATCGAAAAAACAAATGGAAGAGAGAAATAAAAATTATGAAATGCATCAACGAATGAAAAAACTAAATTGTACACTTTTGAAGATTAAAATTATAGAGAATATATGTGCATTGCAGGAAGTACCAAGAAGTAACTACAATAATACAAGTATGTGCTGGCAAGTGAGTGTGCAAGACTCTCTCTCTTTCTGTGTGCATGTGACACAGAGTTTGTGTGTGTGTGTGCTGGTTGTTGGGGAAGTTTGAGACACAACATGCACTGTCTCTTTAAAGCACTCACTGAAAGCTTTCCTGCTTCTGACTGACTGAGCCCTGTCCTGCTTCCCTTGCTCTGTGGAGATGGGGTACATGGGCTAGGACTAGTATTGCAACCTTTTCACCAATGGATATGTCACTTGAAGCAAGAACTTACAAATTCATAAGTGATACCTGGTCTGTTTGAACCTAACTGTTCTCATCTGGAAGTTGTACAGAGTGTACACCACAATGTTGTGTCAGCATTTAACCACAACATTAACTGATGGCGAAAACTGACTTTCCAGCAGATGTGAATGCAGGGTGATTGTAACATGACAATTAACTAGCCATGTGTTTAGTGTTTCTGACACTGTTTGTGATCTGCTAGACATGGTATCTGCTCAGAAGAGTTTACTAAAAACAAGAGGGAGACAGATAGGAGGCAGGGGTAAGTGGAACAACAAAGTAGTAAGATGGTAAGGTACTGAATAGCAGCATCACATTAAGATTTAATGACACAATGGATTGCATTAAGACATATACACGATCCCAAATTATTTTAAGCTATGCCATTATCAGAAAGGTAATTAATAAATACCTCTTATCTACAAGTATTCATTCACTAAATTGTTTACAGCATGACATTTTTCTTGTTGAGGAATATTGTTGGAAACAGAGACCACGTGACTCAACAGTTGAGCTGCTAATGAAACTTCAGAGCAAGGGAGATTTTGGTTTTATTACAAAGGATTTGCATAGCTCTGTTCTTTGTGGAAGAAGTTCCAGACAGGGCAGTGTACGCATCCAATGCCCTATGTGCTACTTAAATCCCATTCAAGGTATAGGGGAATCCAATGACAACCAGGTCATTCTTAAGCAATTCCATACTTGGTGCTTTTACTCATGATGAATACCTGGAATAGATGTTCTAGAAGAAGAGAGACTGTAAATTATAATTTCCTGACATAGGAAACTGTGGAGTAAGCACCATAATTCTATGGACAGAAGAAAGTTGCACGAATGCTTTGCTCTGGGTTGCAATTAGTCAGAACTTACTCATAGCACCGTTTACCTTTCCACTTACGTATCTTGAACAATACGATTGTTTCTTATAAAATGCAAAAGGAGGGGTCTGTTAGCAGGCGTAGTTATACTGCAGAATGACCATATTGGACTGCACCAGTAATGTGGCTGGCTGGTGAGTGGTCTCTGGATGTTGCCAGCCACCATCCACGGGTTTCATGGTTGGTCAGCTGCTGACTGGGCAGCACAGCCCTGGTCAGCCCTGGGGAACTGGTAGCCAGGCCATGTGATTCCTGATGGCTCAGCCATTCCTGAATATTGGGCAACCTCCTACATCCTTCATGAGCTGCCCTGAGTTTCTCCTGAGCTCCCAAACCCTAGTTCTGCACTCCCCATACTGCCAGCCCCATCCTGAGCTATCCACATCCCCAAGCACCTGACTCCTGCATTCCCCCATAACCCAAGCCCCCTGGCCTGAGCCCCTCCTTAATATCCCAAGCAATGCTGGGTAAATGTACCAGTAAATAACTATGTGAAAGGCAAGGTAGAGGGAAATATGATCCATAATGTTGTTTATTAATCTTTCCATAAAGTACTTACTTTGAAAAATGGGTATTGATGATGAAAGAGTAAAGGATGTACTAGTGTAGCCACCAGACATTTGCAAAGTGCTTTCAGGATCAGATTACAAGAAGGGAGTGTGGAAAAAAAATCATCTTAATTTTTTTTAATCTCTTTATGATTTTGCAGTCACTACAGGCATATGAGAGAATCCTTCTTTCTGTAAGGGAGTTGATCACCATGGAGAGGAGAAAACCCCAGAATCCTTTTGATGTTACATTCTAATACAATGTAAAGAAAAATCACAGCATTAAAATGTTTACTAAAATGATTTTAGGCAGATTTGACCTATAATTATAGCTTTAATATGAAAATTTTAGAATGCTTTCATGCAGCATTATTGAGGAAAAAATAGAGCAGACAGGTAATTAGCCAAAGCAATCAAGTATGCCATACCATTATTTTAATCAGATGTTGCTAATGTCTTCCATTTTTATATTTTGATGATAAAATTAAATAGCTTTACATAAAAAGCAATTGAAACTCCACTATGAGTTCTTATTTCTGTGGGGAATAGAAATTACTGTAATTCTCTTTGACTGAACATTTTAAATAATCTTTCAGATACAAAGTTCAAAAATTAAAGAACCCAAATCACCTAACTTCTATAAGTATTGTTTTAATTGTGTTTTTTTTTTGTAGTTTGCAAGTATAAATTTTAGTGAACATGTTTTACAGCTGTGATGATTTAACTCATGATAATTTGTATCTTGCAGAAATACATAAATACTAGAAATTTAAAGACAACTTTGAGTAGCACAGGGAATACTGATGTGGAAGATAGCAGGAATTAGAAAAATTAAGAGCTCTTCTTGATTTGAAATGGAAAGGTTTCTCTTTGTGTACTATGTGCTAAGCAACCTGAAATCTCTGATACTACAATTTGTGTGTAATGCTTGAAGAACTAAATGGAGCTGGCTGAATTATTTGCTGAGAACAGCTTATCTTAATTCAGCTCTTTTTTTCTCTTTGATTTATTCTCAGGCAGGTTGTGATTTGTATGAACTTGTTTATTATTCATGAATTTTCAGCCTGAGATTTTCAAATGAGCCTACAGGTATTAGACACCCAATCGCCATTTAAACTCAATTGAATTCGGACTCCTTAGTTTCCTTAGGATCCTTGAAAATCTAAGGGTATGTCTACACTGCAACACTATTTCAAAATAACTAGCGCTATTCCAAAGTAGTTTAGTCCAGTTCTACACAGAGGCAGTTATTTCAAAATAGTCTCAAAATACAGTCAAGCTGGAGGACTTCTTACTCTGACTCCTGTAACCCTCGTTGTATGAGGAATAAGGGAAGTTGGAGGAAAAGAGCTCTTTTTTTAAATAAGTGCTGTGTAGATGCTCCCTATTTCGAAATAAGTTATTTTGAAATAAGATACGCAATTGTCGTAGCTCAATTTGCATAGCTTATTTCAAGTTAAGTCCTGCAATGTAGACGCACCCTCAGTGAATGGGTTGAGTAAATAAATTCTAGTCCATTAGTTGTTTACTAGGAATATTTTCTATTTACTTTTTCTGGGAGATGACAATGCAGGGAGTAAGCATTCCTATGCCTGAAAACCTATGGGGAGTGCTCTTTTATAAATTTGAAAGAGGAAAAATGAGATTTGGTATTTTAAGGAGAAGCCTCTAGCACCAAAATATGAGATTGATATAGAGGATATCTTTTAGAAAGGCATCCAATCTTGATTTAAGGACTTTGAGGGATGAGGAATGTACTACCACCACCCCTTGGTTAGACATGTCTCTAGACTGACTTTAGTCAAGTGTAGTTGAAACAACTTAAAAAGTCTTCTTGGTTTCCCCAAACTCTTTCCCAGAAGAACTTTCCTCTCCTGACTCTCAACTTTTAACCTTGTTACCTTTTTTTAGGGCATTCACTAAGGACATACTGCCCTGCAATGAAGCAGGAAACTGTGACTTTACATACAGAAAGTTCCCAATATCAGGAAGGGGCGATACACCCCATCACTCTGTTCTGGAAGGCATTTTAAGGTCTTGCTACACTCAGAGGTATAGATATTAGTGTCATCCTAGGTTATTATTAGGAAAGTGCTTACCTGTCTGTTACTAACCCTGGCTTCTTTGTTCCCCTACTTGTACTACAATGTCACTTGATGCCTTTCAACTACCTCCATCCTGTACTTTCCAGCCCTTCTGCATACCTGGCTTGCCAACTCCTTTGCCCCATTGCAAGATCTGAAGAAGGGAGCATGGTGCCTCAAAAGCGTCTTGCCCCATGTCCATGAGGAAAGAACAAAAGCTATGTGAGGAAGGGACCCTCATGCATGTATCTAAGGGGATGATTGAATTGTCTAATAATAGTAACAGCAAAAAGAGAGTTACTGCCAACTCATGCAGTAGATGATTATATTTTATGTGTATATGAAGCATCTGACTTCTGTTTCCTGGTCTGTATGCATAAGGAATAGCTCAAGATCCTTGTTCTGGAATTACTATGTGTCTGTATAGGAAATATTCCTGTATTGATGGCCAATAACATTAATGAAATATAAATGAAACATTTTTGGTGATAGCTTATCACACAGAATTAACTTTTTTTAGGTTTAGTGTGAAACCAATTCTCCTTCCCAATAACCTTTTATAGCAATTATGAACCATTCTGTAGTAGTTATCAAACACTACAAATGATAGTTGCTCTTGTTATTTGTTTGGTTTACGTACTGGTTTCACTAGGAATGACTGGAAGGACTTTTTAAAGTTTTCTATTCTGCTGAATCTGCCTGAATTTTTATTTGTTCTGTGGCTTTTCTTAAGGAAAAACAGAGGGGGCAATGCACTACAGTAAGCCTTTAAAAAACAAACAAACAAAAAGAACCTTTGCATATTCCCAGTGCACCACTTTCTGTGCTCGGTGAAGCAGGACAGAGCAAATCAGCACATTCATCCAAAGAAGAAATGGTTTCCTAAAATACCTTGAGAAGTTTGACTTGCTGAACAGCTTCTGTAGTTTTCATATGCTTCTGTGGCTGAAATGCTGTCCATTACCAGCTTTAGGAATGCTTTTGAGAAGTTTTAAAAATTATATTTGAATATAAAAAATTATAAAGTTCAAATAACTGACTATAAAAATTAGCATTGGAAGATCACACAAGCAGAATTAAAACTATGTAAATGATAATGTATTTGCCCTGATAATACTAGTCCTAGACACCTTGAGTAAATTGAGAAAATGTGGTCACAATTTCCATTAATAACAATAAAACTAGCTCAATATTTCTTTGTAAGCAGCTGAAAAATGTGGTGGTTCTTGTATCAATACAAGACTCACCCAGCTTACACATGGCATAATTCAGAGAGGGGAATTACAACTGAGTGAACTGCTTTGACTTTAAAGGTATTTCTCAAATAATTCATTTTTGGATGGATGATACTGTTCACAAATTTGGGTTAAATATGGCAAATAATTTCATCAGAATAAAATGGGGGATGCAAGTTCAGCAAAAGTAAAATGTTTTGTTTGAATATTTTCAATGCAGAAAATTGAAAATTTCAAAATTCCCTAAAAAGATTTTTTTTCAAGTATTCTTCTTGAGTTGATCAAGACATTTTGATTTTATTTTTTAAAAACATGTTGTGTTATAATATAACACCAATCATTCGAAATTTAAAAATCAAAATGGTACATTCCGTTGGTGTCTTCAATCTTACCCATAACCCTTAAGTTACTCATACCCTTTGGTCACTCGAGGAAAGATGTAGGGTTCCAAATATCTAAAACTCTAATCTAACTCTAACCTGAAGAACCTTACCATCTTACCATAATGCTTCATTACTGTGCCCTTGGAAGGATACTCTGTGATGTATTTCTTATAGGCATAACTTGTCAGACAATCTTCCAAGCCTGCTTTATGGACCACAGTACTTCCCAGAACCTCTGCAACATCGTGTGCTATTGTCTTACTTTTTACATGCCCCTGGCAGACCCCTGTGCCAAGGATTGTGTGTGGGGATCCTCTGAGAAAAGACTTAGGGCTATTTTATAAGGTGCTTGTGCCAGAGGAATCCTTTGCCTGGTTTCAACCTCAATTTTTTGGGTGACTTTCCATTGTTTTGGGCTTACTACATGGCATAATGAATCTGGAACAGTTTTGAGGATTTCACCTTAGATCTGCACATTTGCGAATTTGGAGAGATCTTGGGTCCTGGCTTAGTTCCATATTTGAAGTTTGAAGCTCAGATTCAACTTTAATCTAAATACTGGAAGAAAGGCTCTACAGTGGTATTTACATTCAGAGCAGGAGGTTCTGGAAATGTCACAAGAGAGCCTTTCTCATTAGATTTCTGACCATATTTTGCAGACTTAAGAAGTCCGTCTGACTTCAGATAAGAATCTGAATTTGCTGCTTAAATGCCCCTAACCTAAAATAGAGCCCATGCTGTTAAGTATTACTAATCCCAATTGTTATTGCAAGAGCACCTTTATTAAATAAGTAATTTTAAAGAAGGGCAAAGCTGTGAGTATATCACAAAGAATCATGAAAAACAAAATATTTTTATAGTTCAGTTCAGTATTTGGTAGGCAGACCAAATAAAGAGGTGCCACATCATACCTTAATTTTAATAATCTGTTACCTTAGATTTACCCCTTCAATTTTGACTGATGATTTTTTCCCATGTATTAAGGTAGTTGATAATTGCTTTTACAGAAATTTGCAAGAGTGACTTAAGTATAGTCTAAAATCAAAGCAAATGGAACCATTCTAAAATAATCAAACAAAGTGGCTGCAGGAAGAAATAATTTTTATTAATATGTGTGTGAGACGGGGTACACTTGCCCGTACTGGGTGAGTGAGGGTTAACCCTTCATTGAGGGTTGAGAAAGCCACACCTCTTCCATGCTTTATTGGGCATTGTCCAGGTGCATGGGTATAAAAAAGAGCAGCTCAGCTCAGTTAGGGCTGACTGCCAGAGGGAGAGGATGTGCAGTGCCTACTCTAGGCAAGTTGCCGTGGAAACCCAGGCACAGAGATGTTGCAACTCAGGCTGAGAGCAGGACACTTGCAGAGACGTCACAGAGTTTAATGACATCAAGGAGGGGGCAGCCCACAGATCAGGGCAGTAAGAAGAAGGCCTATGCTGCAGCTATGGGAATGGCAGTAGGAAGTAAAGAGGAAGGCGACGGCTAACTGGTGAGTGAGTTGACTGATGCTGGGGAGTCAGCATGTTTTGGTAGGAACTGACCATTGGGCTGCACTGCCTGGAAAATGGGCGTGAATGTACTGACTCGAGCCATTCAATTGCACTGCCTGGAGAAAGGGGGCGAGTTTGATGTTTTGGGCTACTAGGTTACATGCAGGTGAATCTATGGACATAGTTTGGGGAGCACAAGGCAAAGAATTGCATGCACTTCCACAAGAGAGACAGGCAAACTTCCTCCCACGGTCTTCCCCAACTGTGTCACAGTGCACCTGAGTGAACCACACCCTCTAGGTGTGTGGATTACATACCACTAGGGGTGTGGGTTACACCTGCTTCTCACAAGGAAATTTTTCCTGTGAATTTCCTCTCCCAATACCTAAGGAAGTTTATGGGGTTAAGCTAAGTAGTTGTTATTCATTGTGTAATAAGCCAGCAGATGGTGCCTAACAGCAGCCAACCAAGTCGCAGAGCATCAATGGCCTAGAGGGGCAAGAAGCCAGAAGATTCAATGAGTGGGGAGGAGCTGGAAGTCAGGGACAGAGTAGGTTAGGGTATCTAGGTTGTACTATGTGTGTTGGTGGGGGGGAGGGCTTGAGTTGCTCGGGCTGTGGGTGTGCATGAGCCTAGGGAAAAGACTTGTGCTGCACGATGCTAAACTGGGATTTGTTGTAAGAACTTTGAAGTAGTCTTGCATATGCTGTGGAAGAAGGCTGGGTAGCCAAGCATGAGTGCACCCCACCAAGCCATGCATCCAGGTTGGGGCAGGCACCAGGAGAGTGATGTTTTACTAGGCTAGCTCATTTCAGCTTTATCTGCACCACTGGTGGGATTAGAGGCCTTTGGTAGTTTGGGGGGCAAACCATTGGGCACCTCTTCATGTGAGGGTTTCACATGTCATTGCTGAATTCCCCTATGTTCCCCACCTCTATTTTGGCCAGTTGGCATATACCTACTCCCTTGAATAATACTCATTTTTATAAAATGCTACAGAACTCCTGTGTGTAATTGGGTTCTCGTGTCAGGGGATTCCAACTCACCAAAGCAAAGAGTGCCAGTGCTTGACCTACCGTTCCTAATCCTCCAGGATTGCCCTAGTCTCCAGGAATTAAAAATTAATATTTAAGTAAAGATTATGCCATGTGCTGAAATCTCCAGGAATGGCTGACCAAAATTGGCAACCTTGGCTTAACCCAAAGAGGAATAGTTGCAATCTGTCTACCTTAGGTTGCCTACCAGTATGTGTCCTGCAGGGAAGGTTTTGGTACAATTGTGTAGGCTTATTAAAAGGTTCCATACACAATTCATGTGCTTGCATTCATCAACACAAAATCTATTTGGGTAATTATCTATACTAGGCTGCTGACCTGTTCACTTCCTTGCAGTGGAGATGGAGGCTGTAGCTCAGTTTTTAACCAAAGGTTCTTGCTTTTTTTTAAAATTCCCAAACTTTCCAATTTGCACCATGTGGCCATTCACTTGTTCTCTTCCTTTGTTCCACCGTATGCACATGCTATCTGTTCAACCAGCTACTGATAACATATAAAAATAACAATTACACATTTTAAGTATCTGTAACTGTCTTTTCTTCACTTCATTCCATTTAGTGTGCATAATTACAGCAGACTCATTTCCAATTCCCTTGACCAACTTCACAATCATTTTAGTACTGCCCTTTATTTGTGGCTTTAAATATGAATCACTATCTTATTAACTCTCTCATATCTCAATGGTTACCAACAAAATGAACTGCTGAATCCTCTGCTGTCTTTACTTCCCAATTCTTATTTATTTCTTTCTGCTGTACAATACCATCCTTATAACCTTTTGTATTTCCTATATCTGACAGCAGTGTGCACCCTACGTCATTCATTTATCTGATGCTATCTTCCTCTCTCTCCTCCTTAATACTATGTTTCCTCAGTCAATGACTGCACTCTGTTCCTCCAGCATACTCTGTGTGTAGCTCATTATTTAAATAATGTGTTATAACTGAGGCAAGATATAATCTTAAATCCATATGGCAGATGTTGACTGATAAAATGCTGGCCTGAAACACTGAAATCAAGATCCTTCATACAGATCTAAAAACACACATTCTCCCAGAAGAGTATCAGTTCATTCAGTAACATAGGCATTTACATTTAATTTATTTCTGACCACTCTAAATTACAGGATTGAAATGTTAAGCCGATTGAAAACAAAGTTAATCCAATGCAAATTGTTATATGGATATCATTAACTTCCCATCTATTTATTGCCTTCCCCAGTTTCAATATTTAATGCCTCCAATTTCTTAAGCAGGAATAAAAATTAGAAACAATAAGCCAAGTAAGTTATTTTCCAATAAATAGGAATGTCTTTGCTGACTAAAGAATAGTAATTGGCTGTTACATGTTAACAGTATGGCCCAGAGCAATTTCATAATAACCTTCTAAGTGCTTGCAAAAAAAAAAAAAAGCCCCAACACTTTATTACTTTCAACAAAATGCAGTTACTGCTTCTCTTAATTCATTTTAGTGAGCTGTCAATAAATTTCACTCCATTAGATGTGGAATTTAATTAGCTAGGGTCACGATTTACGTGATTTCTAACTTGCTTGCTATTTACAATTTCTAGTAAATGTTGCCCTTGGCACAATAAACTTATTTAATTTATAGCTCCGTAGTGAGCAATTATTTTTCATTTCAGTGACACTAAACGTAACTAAAATGCTGTCTGTTTTAAGGTTACAAACACATTGCTCCCAAGGTAAAGCATGCATTTGTAACAAAATAATATGAGAGCTGCCTTTATACAGAGTCTTTGATACATAAGGCCTCAGAATGCTTTAGAACAGTGAGAAATCATGAAACCAATATTGCCCTATATTGCATGTGTATTTTGGGGGTGAGAGATCTAGAGAACTCTTTCTTTCTGTGCACCTCAATATCCGAATAGCAGCTGGAGAGGAGACTTTTTTATTGGTGTCTTAAGTGGTCGTGAGGGTCCTGGATTGATGAGTCTATAATGCTCCACACTCCTGAGGCGGTGATATTTGCCATTTGGGAGAAATTGGTCATATCACTACGTATATTTGCTAGGGAAGTTGACAAAGGGAGAATTGTGTGTCTGTTAATTGGCTTGCTGGTGGAGAAGGAAGAGCTGGAGTTGATCTGAAATGCAATTCAGTAAAGATGATTGTCTGAAGGATAGGAGTCAGATGTTTGGAGAGGTACAGATGGGGGAAGTAATAGATCAAAACCCCACTTCCCTATTTCTCACCATCACCACCTTTCTCCCCATGTCTTTGAGCAGAACGTGCTGCTCCCTTCTTTACTACTTCACCTTTGCTCTTCCCACATATTCCTAAGGACTTGGGCCTGTCCCTTGCAATGATATATGCACAAGCTGACTCTTAAACCATTGTGAAGTCCCACTGACTTCATGGGGATGTATATGAGAGCAGGAGGTCTGTCTTCATTCATTGCATTATGGTATTAGGCCTTGGCTTCTAGCCTGAAAGTTGCCATGCTTGGTGATTACTATCTTAACATTCATTATAAGAGGTAATTACTTGCTCCTAGTGCGTGTATGTGGGGAAAGTCTGTCAATTAATATTGTAATGAAAATACATTGTTATAGATTTCTCTAATTAAAAAAGGCATGTGTTTTGCTATTTTCCTCAGGCCTATATTAATAATAAAATAGCTTTGTTCAATGGGTTTAAATGTATTGGTATAGTAAACAAAAGAACTATTAATCATGGGTTATAATTCACAATAATTGAAAGTAGATTTTAATTAGTAGCTCTGAAGACATAGTTTGTCCTTAGGTTGGGAAAAGGGTGCAAGTATTAGTTAATTCTGATGCACATGACTCTGCCCATGTTAGGTCTCAATGAAATCATTGATACTCTCCACAGGTGCCTCCATGGATCCAATTGCAGGATCAGGTCTTAGCTAGCCAGATAAAAGGAATGAATGAGATTGCCCATACTATGTGGCTGTGTCTAGACTGGCCAGTTTTTGCGGAAAATCATCTGCTTTT
>JANRFK010001234.1:38963513-38986543 GCA_030068395.1 Apalone spinifera
CCCTCCCCTGGCGCCGGGGCGGGGGAGGAGCGGCTCGCACCCGGCCCCGTCACAGGCAGTGCTAGGGGACCAACTCGGCAGCACCCCAACTGCTCTGCCCCAGGCGTCCCCAAGTTGGCCGCTGCTGAAACTGACCAGTAGCTGACTCTGGGAAGCCCAGGGCAGAGCAGCTCCAATTGTCCAGCACTCCCGGGTTCCAGATGGTGCCGGACCATCAGGAGTGCCAGACCATTGGATGCCGGACCACTGGAGTTTTACTGTACCTCTCTGTCTTCTCTTTTCTAGAGTAAGAAACATAATTCTTTGAATCTTCCTTCATAAGTCATTGGCACAATACTCCAGTTGAGGTCTAATCAGAGCAAATTAGAGCAGAAGAATTACTTCTCATTTCTTGCTTACAACACACCTGTTAATGCATCCCAGAATGTTGTTAGCTTTTTTTTTCAACAGTGTGACACTGACTCATATTTAGCTTGTGGTCCACTCCTTCCTAGACATTCATTTCCCATTTTGTATGTGTGAAACTGATTGTTCCTTCCTAAATGGAGTACTTTGCATTAGTCCATATTGAATATCATCCTTTTTATCTCAGACCAATTTTCCAGTTTCCTTGCATCATTTTGAATTACAATTCTATCTTCGAAAGCACTTGCAACCTCTTCAGCTTATGTCATCCATAAACTTTATGTGATTATCTAAATCATTGCTGAAGATCTTGAACAAAACAAGACCCAGAACTGATCCCTGTGGGACATCACTCATTATGACTTTCTAGCATGAGCATGAACCATTGATAACTAATCTATGGGAATAGTTATCCAACTAGTTATGCACCCACCTTATGAGAGGGATGGGGGAGCATCGCCTCCCAATGCTCCCATTGACTGCAATTTGATCAATGGGAGCAACAGAGAAATCCCCATCTAGGTTGAATGTCCCTAGTTTATCAATGACAAGGTCATGTACGACTGTATCAAATGCTTTATTGAAATCTAGATATACCATATTTACCTCTTCCCCCTTATCCACAAAACTTGCTATCTTACCAACCTGGTAGCTTTCTTTGATATGGCATGATTTGTTCTTGACAATTCCATGCTGACTATTACTTATCACCTTAATATCTTCTAGATGTTTGCAAATTGGTTCCTTAATTATCTGTTCCATTATTTTTCTTGGTACAGAAGTTAACCTGATTGGTCTGTAATAGCCAGGGTTATCTCTATTTCCCTTTTTATAGATGGGCACTATATTTGCCCCTTTCCAGTTTTCTGGAATCTCTCCCATCTTCAATGATTTTTCATAGATGATAGCTAATGCTCAGATAATTTTCTCAATCAGCTCCTTGAGTGTTCTCGCATACATTTCATCAGGCTCTGGTAACTTGAAGACATTCAACCTGTCTAATTTGTTTGTATTTTCCCTATTTTAGCTTCTCAACCTGGCCCTTTTCCCCTGTCCTACATTGTGTTAGGCATTCAAGACCATCAACCTTCATGATGAAAAGTGAAATGAAATAATTAAGCACCTCTGACATGTCCACATTTTCTATTGTATTTTTCTCTTCATTGAGTAACAGGCCTACTTTGTCCTTGGTCTCCCCCTTGATTCTAATATACACGTGGAATGTTTTTATGGTTATTCTTTAAGTCTTTAGCTAGATTGAACTCACTTTGTGTCTCTTCTAATTTTGCCCCTACATATTTGTGATATTTATGTTATCCTTCATAATTTGTGTCTCACTTTGTGTCTCTTCTAATTTTGCCCCTACATATTTGTGATATTTATATGTTATCCTTCATAATTTGATCTAGTTTCCACTTTTTCTAGGTATCTTCTTGTTTTTTTAGATGATTCAAGATCTCCTGGTTAAGCCAGGATGGTCTCTTACCATACTTCCCATCTTTTCTACATAGTGGAATAGTTTGTTCTTTTGCCCTTAGTAATCTCTCTTTGAAAAACTGCCAATTGTCTTAAATTATTTTTCTTCTTAGACTTGCTTCCCATGGAATCTTATCTAAGAACTCTGAGTTCGCTGAAATCTTTCTTCTTGAAATCCATTGTCTTTATTTTTCTGTTTTTCCTCCTACCATTCCTTAGAATCATGATAGCTTTCACTCAAGCTACCTTCCACTGTCAAATTCTCAAACAATTCCTCCCTGTTCTTAAAATCAAGTCTAGTACAGCCTCCCACTTCGTAGCTTTTTCTACCTATCATACTGATATGGGACCTAGACCATTTCTGATAGGTGTTTGTCTAACCTGTTCTTAAAACCCAACATTCTCCCTTGGAAGGATTTAGCTGCCTTTGCAACTATAAAGTTTTTTCCTAATACCAAACTGTAGAGAGCAGGGATGACCACTCACTGACCGAGAGGGGGAAGAACCCCTCTCCCAGCCCAGATGGGCTGAGCCTTATCCTGCTACTTGAACTCCCTGGAAGCCAAGTAGTGAACCAAGTAGAATAAAAGCCCAGCCCAGGAGCTCAGTAAGGCCCCAGATGCCGGAGGAAGCAGAGGCCTGCCTCAACCCTCTAAGCGGAGAGGCTGGTGTAAACCTGGCTGAAGCTGAGGACTGCCCTGGACCACTGAGCCCCCACACTGAAGAAGAGACCTTTCTTCCCCTGCCTGAGGGCTCAGACTCCAACAGCCCCGAGTATTGGCAGCAACCACAGAGCCAGGGAGTTCGGAAGTGCCACAGGGGAAGCCGACTATGGTCAGGCTGATCTCACTATCTTTAAGTGAATCAGCGTGTTGAGGGCCGGATTCTTGCTGACCCTAGTGGCAGCCACGCCTGATGCTGTTAGGGCCCTAAGCCAGGATGTGGTGGAGTAGGGTGGGCCCTAGTCCCGCCTGCTCCCCCCCACACTGGGTAGCAGTCTCCCTCCTCCTGCCAGAGATCTACTATTTGTTTGCCTGCCCACCCTGTACCAGGGCCTGGGCTTACGTAAACTGTGAACCAGGGCTTGGGCCTATTTGAACAGTGAACATCTGTCTGTCTGCCCTGCCTTGCCCCGCCCCAGGGATTAGGCCTGTCTAGACTATGAACTGCTATTTGTTTGTCTGCCCCGCCCTGCACCAGGGTCTGGGCCTGCTTGGACTGTGGTTCGCTATTTTTTTGTTTGCCCCAGCCTGTACTCAAGGCCTCGGCTTAGACGACCCCTGCGTGGTTTATAGGCCTGAACACTGGACTGGGGCCCAGGACTGAGCCAAATGGCTTACACTAACCTAAATCTCCCTTGATTCAGACTAAGCTTATTACTACTTGTCCTACATGGAGAACAATTGATCATAGTCCGTAACCTATTTGAAGACTATCAGGTTTCCCTTCAGTCTTCTTTTCTTAAGAGTAAATGTAATCAGTTTTTAGTTTTTCCTCTTAAGTTATCATGTTCATCCTCCCTGATCAAACATGTGAATCTTTAGCACATCTTTTAGATAAACATCTTGTGATACCAGCTACAACAGTGGCATGCAAATGCCTATTTTCACTTCTCATTAGCTGGTACAGGTGGTACAATACCATTAAAGCCAAGGAAGCTGTGCAGTTGATATTAGTTGACAGTCTTCTAGTCCAAATGCCTGTTCTCACTTTCAGGTGCCATTGTAAACAAGAAGTGGGCAGCATTATCTTCTGGAAATTGTAACCAAACTTGTTTGTCTGAACAAATGGATGAACAAGAAGTAGGACTAAGTTAACCGTAAGCTCTAAAGTTTTATATTACTTTATTTTAATGCTGTTATTTTTGTATATAATTCTATAATTTTAAATTCAACTTTCATGATAAAGAGATTTTGCTACAGTGCTTGTATTAAGTGAATTGAAAAAAATACCATTTCTTTAGGTTTTTATATTGCAAAATTTTGAAAACAAAATAATTCTAAAGTGAGTACTGCAGTTTGTGTACTGTTGTAACTGAAATCAATATATTTGAAAATACATAAAACTCCAAAATATTTAAATAAAAATATTCTATTATTGTTTAACTTTGTGATAAGTCATACAATTAATTCTGGTTAATTTTTGCAATTGCTTGCTTGACAGCCCTACAAAAATATTAAAATAAGTCACAGAAAAAGACTTCATAGTTGAAAATATCTTGTTACCTCCACTGTGAACTGCTTCTTCCTGGGAAGATAAAGTCACTGAAGTGTTCTCTAAAAGACTGTCAGGCATACCAACAAACATATCCCCTTAGCACTGCTGTATGCACACAGATTGTTTAGCTATTTTGGGATTCAGTAATTTTACTTACCTCTCCCTGTTAATTAACACTGTAGTAAATACCACCAAAAAGCCTGCATGCTAGGCTGAATCTTTGTTCACAGCAATTCCCTCTGACTTGCAACATTTTCAATTTCTGTTAGCAAAACATGAGCTCTTTGATCACACAACCTCATTATTTGTACATTCTATAAATATGTATGGTATCATTACAGTATCATAGACATACCAGTGAACTTAAATACCTGTGAATGTTTCCAAATATGCTAATGATAGTATTGTAGTTAGAATATAGGTATATTCTAACTACATAAGGAATCTTAGTTTTATGTCGGGCTTGGTTACTTTATGTTCAAAATCCTTTTTGCTTAAAAAAATGCAGAGTCTGAAACAAAATTCAGAAATTTGGGTCAGTTTTGGTGAAGTGGTCTGGTGGGGGGAGAAAAACCTGAAAAAAAAAGGGAATTATCAAAATGGTTGGGTTTTTTGGTTTGCAAAAAATGTTTTCATTTCAGAATTTCTCTCAATTTTATTTAGGAAAAAAACTGTTAAAAAAAAAACCTTCAAAATTGAACTGAAACGTTTTATTTGGCGTTCACTGAAATTGTTATTTTCAATTTGCCAAACCACAATATCCGTTATTTACACAATTCTTTTCCTGGTTGCGACACAACTTCTAATGGAGAATTGGTCAAATCACTGGTTAAGCAGTAACACACAGTAATCATTTCAATAGAGGTTTAAATAATATTCATATAATAAGCATAATACAGGTTGAACCTCTCTGGTCTGGTAATATCCGTAGTCTGGCAGGACCACAGATGTTGCCAGACCAGAATGTCCCAGCCTCAGAAGTTCAGAGTGAATGGGAGCAGAGGCAGTCTAGGGCCAGTGACCTGGGGGTAGATAGCTCTGGGAGCAGTTGCCACAATGCAGGGACTCGAGTCACAGAACCCCAGGATCAACCGCTGCCTGGGGAAACCCTCTGGGAGCAGCTGCAACCACATGCGCACAGAGCCCAAGAATCTCCTGGGAGCAGCTGCTGCCACTGCGCACACAGGGACAATTGCACATGCAAGGGGCTGAGGCACCCCTGGAGCAGCTGCTGTGACGCGCGGCTGGAGTCAGGGAGCAGAGTCCCAGGTGACGACAGAACCAGGAAAATGAACTGGCAAAGTCAGGTCTCTGGGTTCTCCTGGAGAAGCCGGCAGGAGGGGAATGCCTGGAGATTCAACATGGACAAGTGTAGAGTCCTGAATTTGGGATGGAAGAATCCCAAGCATTGTTACAGGCTGGGGACCAACTGACTAAGTAGCAGTTCTGCAGAAAGGGACCAGAGGATTACAGTGGATGAGAAGCTGGATATGAGTCAACAGTGTGCCCTTGTAGCCAAGAAGGCTAATGGCATATTAGGGTGCATTAGGAGGAACATTGCCAGCAGATCTAGAGAAGAGATTATTCCCCTTTATTTGGCTCTGGTGAGGCCACATCTGGAGTATTGTGTTCAGTTCCGGTACTCTCACTATAGGAAGGATGTGGATGCATTGGAGAGGATCCAGAGGAGGGTGACCAAAATGATTAGGGAACTAGAGCACATGACCTTTGAGGGATTTGGGTCTGTTTAGTGTGCAGAAAAGAAGAGTGAGGGGGGATTTGATAGCAACCTTGAACTTCCTGAAAGGAGGTTCCAAAGATTGACTGATGGCAGAACAAGGAGCAATGGTCTCAAGTTACGGGGGGAAGGAGGAGGTCTAGGTTGGATATTAGGAAAAACTATTTCACTAGGAGAGTGGTCAAGCACTGGAATGGGTTACCTAGGGAGGTGGTAGAATCCCTCCATCCTTAGAGGTGTTTGTCTCAGCTTGACAAAACCCTGGCTGGGTTGATTTAGTTGGGATTGTTCCTGCCTTGGGCAGGGGGTTGGATTTGATGACCTTCTGAGGTTTCTTCCAGCTCTATGATTCTATGAGATTCTAGACACCTGACCTCCCCTGGTCTGGTAAATTCCCTTGTTCAGGACCTCTCAGGTCCCCAGGACCAGGGAGGTTCAACCTGTACAGAGTTTAGACTTTAGTAATGTATTGCCTATTAGGCCTAGTCTACACTAGGACCTTAATCTGAAATAATCCCCCCCCAAGTTTGAATTTGTAAGCGGTGCATCCACACTACCAAGCCCATTATTCCGGAATAAGGGACCAAGGAGTTTGAACTCTGTGCTCTTGCTTTTCATGAAGAATGATGCTAATTCTGAACTTGTAAGTCTGAAATAATGTTACTGTGGTCACTCTGATACTGCTAATTCAAACTAATTTGCCTCTGGGGGGGGGCCTCCTGTGGCTCTGTGTCCAAGGTAGTCCATCCATGTTAACAGAAACTGCCTTGGAGTAATTTCAATGCTTCCCCATAGTGAAGACATGGAAGTTCAAATTTGTTAAATTGGGAGTCCATAAGTCAAATTTAGTATATTTGAAATAATTTCCTGGTGTAGACATGGTTTTACTAATATACATTAAACCAGGAACTTTTTTTAGTCATTCCTCCCTCTGGCCTGGTCTGTGTCCTCCTCCCCTCTTAGGAGCCACGGTCAGAAGCTGGGACTGGGAGTTTGCCCACATTTGGTACCAGGAGCTGAAAGCCATGGCAGGGAGTGAGGCTGGGGCTAGAAGCTGGTGGGCAGGGCGGGACCTGAGGCTACATATGGGACAGGAGTGGGGATGGGACCCCATTGTACCTGCCTGCTAAATGTTCCTCCATGCCCCTGTATATTTTGAACCTGTATTTTTGGTTCATCTGAGAAAGTGGTTTTGCCCATGAAAGCTAATGATGATATAGAACTTGTTGGATAATCCATGCCCTACTACTATATACCTTATTGGACTCCTTATACGGGACTCTTTAAAATGAGAATCCCAACAAGGGTAGGTGACTGATACACCTGCTTCACTTCCTCTTGTCTCATTTCTGGAATGACCTGAGTTTAATTTCCAAATACAGTCCAAAACTCTATGGTCTAATTATTAAAAATAGGGGGCTAGATCATTAGCTGGTACAGGTGGTGTCACTCCATTAAAGAAAATGAAGCCATGCTGTTGACATTAGTTGACAGTCTTCTAGTCTAAGACTTATGAAAGATAGACAGAGCAGATCATATTTAAGAAGCCTGAATGCATAATATATTTGGTCTGAATATCTGTAAAAACTCATTTTGGGATTGAGTCAAAGGTTATTGAAGTCAATGGGAATCTTTCCTTGGCTTTAATGGGCTATGTGTCAGTTCCCTACGTGAATTCTGTTTAGATTTATTTACAAAACATAAAAAAAATCTTTCTTTGTGTTTGAGTGGCAGTAAGAGAGTATTCCCTTAAACACCTGCATTTTTCTGTGAAAAGGGACAGCATATTTGCTTAGCTTAACCAATCACATTAGATCTGTTCACCAAGGATGAATAAGCTCTGTGAAACTGTGGCTTCTGGTATTTATGGTTAGGAAACTGATACAGCTTCTGTCATATTGCTCTCTAATTTTCATTTATGGGCCATATTTTGGATAGCTAAATATGCCTCTTCCAATTTTGTGATGAATCTAGTTGTGACAGGTTCAAAAATTTGATTTTCGCCATTATCCCAAATGAACAAACTTTCATGCCAATGAATATTTGAGAAGCAAAAGCAGGAATACAAACACGATAAGCCAAAATTTGGTTTCTGATTTGCTGAAATTAGTCACAAATAATATTTCCCATTTTTTTTTATCCAGTCCTGTTTCTGCTCTCCTACATGTTGAATTACTGTTACCATTTCAGTAGACAAAAGAACCCAGGTAATTTACCGTGTGTACTTCTTTTTCACTCTTAAAAAAATAAAATGCAAATAACTTCATTTTTACAAAGCTGTTGCTGACTTGCTTTTAATCAAACAAATACCATGCCCATTAATTATTGTTTTAAGTTAATTAAGAATTGAATTATTGAGAAACAGTTTTCAATAATTCACAGAGATGTCTCTTGAACTGTCCAGTATAGTTATAAATATAGAAGAGCATGAGAGAGAAGCACTTCAAAAGTTCTTTGGTTAATATTAATATAAAAGAACTTGCCAGGGGTTATTTGCATTAACTAATGATGACCTGACATCAAAGACAGAGCCCAATGGAAATTGAGCTTTCGAGGTAGCATAACTCTGAAATGTCTCCTGAAATCTTCCAAAAATGAAATTTAAACTACTGTAATGGGCTATCAAAACTGTCAAGCCGGCTCAGCAAAGTGAGTGATGTATTTAAAGACTGATAGTTTTCAAAGGCTCCATGAAAGTAAAATAGCTCCATCCAAATGGCTATAAGCAACTTCTTGTGTCCAATTATTAAAAACAATCTGAACAAAAAACTGTCAAGTGCTAAATTATGCTTAGAAACTGGGCTGCAAAGTGATAAAATGATTGCCCTTAAAGGAAAAATTTTGCATAGATTAGTAAACACTTCTCTGACTTAATGCTACCAAAGTAGTAATTAATATCAAACATACGCCAAAGATTTAAATGTAACTCTTTTCTACAAGTTGTTGACATTATTAAGAATTATCTAAAAAGGTATATAGAGCACAAAAGATACACAAGGTAAAGGTAAAAATATGCATAGATGAAGTATGCATAAAAGGGATATGAAGCATGATGAAGCACAAAAGATTACATAAAGCATACTTTAAACAAAGCCTGACAACTAAGCATTCAAAAAACTGCTCCCTATCACTGATTATGTAAAGTTAATTAGTATAATTCTGATCAGAGATTGTCTCTCAGTAGTACTTCCACTGGAATTTGTAATCAGATGGTTTCTGTATTTTTTTAAAAATGCACATTTAATGCAAATATTAAATATGGAGCTGAGTTTTTGGAAGCTTGGCAGCAAGCTCTTACAATACATAAATACATTAAATCAATGCTTACACAAGGAAACTTAGTCACAGGGGAAACTGAAAGGGGGAGGAGGACAAGAATTTCTTTCTGCTGGCCCCTTTAGGATGTACAGGAAGAGAGGTAATGAAAGAAAACCAGGCAGAAAACAAACATGTTTTTATTTCATTCATGCCAAACTATCCCTCTAAGGCTACATTTGCACTAAATGCAAGGGATGTGACTCCTGGGTCCCATATACCTGTTCATGCTAGCTAAATGAGAGCTAGTGTGAATATTAATAGTAATGGAGCTGTAGAAGCACTGGAAGGATAGTTGAGTGATGCCAAGTCATGCCCTTCTGTTCACGCTGATTGGTACTTGACAAGAGTACTCAAGAAATGAGAATTGAGATTCAGTGCTTAGTATCTTCTCTGAATCTTCCACTATTCTCCAAATGTTTCATTTACATGGCATGAATCCAGTTCTCTCTGATAAATAGCAGAATGGCCAAAGATTATTTTGTTAGGAAAATATGCCAATTTCTACATCCAGTGCTTTTGAATTACTTTAGCTTACTGGGAGGAGATAAGTGGAATGTTATTAAGAAGTATTCTTGATATAGAAAGAAGATCTTTATTAATTAATGTAAGGATTCCTTGAAATACATATTTTGCTTTGTTTCCATAAGTTAAACTAGTGAATTTTACTAATTTTTACTGTGCATTTTATGGGATTAGCAATACAGTAATACAAATCATATATGAAGGATTTAGAAGGCTACTGTCCTCAGATGGGTCCTGATTAATTTGTAGGAAGAAATGTGAGCACAGACCTACGGGTCCAGGTGGAATTCCATAGGCTTCGGTGAAGCTTTATATATGGACAAAGGCTTGCTCACATGGTCCTCAGTGTAGGGTGAACAACTGAAACTGTACTCTGTTTCTTAAATGAAACGGTGTCCTTTTTAATGTCCCTTTAAGAATATTGTGCCTCAGATTCTGGTATCATTTATACCTGTGAGTATCTGAAGGACTTCCATTGATACCAGTGAAAGGCTTCTGCATTTACAGTGCTAGAATTGAGATCAGAATAAGTCCTCAATCTTTATCGCTCTGCTTTATATTTTTATAAGTATGGTACTAAGCACTGAGGAGTTGTGACTGGAAAGAAGGCTACATCCTTTTCTGTCACTCATTCACACTTACATTACACTATCTTACATGGAGTCTGCTCAAACTTCAGGAGAAGAATTAGTGTCAAACAGTGTTTTCTTAAAAATATAAATTCCCAAATAGTGTACTAAACATAAGTAATTGAGAACCTAACTCAGCTACTTTTACTTGCAATGTTGCATAGCTCCCAACTGCTACTGGTAATAATTCTGCTTCACAGAGCTTCCCCGCCTCCTTACATTTTTATCTGATAATATTTGCTTTAGAGTTGTATTTAAATTGTGTGGATAAACTGTGTATCCATGTTTCATTTGGTCTTTCTTCCATGGATTAAACCAGTCTATAAGCTGGTCTGCCTTTTCAAAAACTCAGCTTTTTTCATGTTGTTAAATTTAATTTTTAATTCATGTGTTAGAGCACACAGAATTAGAACAACTCTTGGAAGATACCTGAAATATCTCTCAGCTATGTTGTTTGTCTTGTCTGTTTGTGATTCTGAAGCATTTAGAGCAAACATCTTTTAGCTAACTTCAAAGCAAAGGAGGGTTTTAGTCCTAATATAGACATTTGTATTTGCTATCTGCACAGTTGTTAAAAGAATCTAGTTTTAAAACCATTTATGATAATCACTTGTTCTTGTCGCTTATGTTTTGAATATGATGAGAGCTTTGCAGTAGGTTTGCATGCTCTTTCTTTTCTTACTCTTATTGGAGTAACAGCGAATCACACTAAGGAATTTGCTTTAAGTTAAACAGATCCACTATTGATCATGATGATTTTGCTGGTATGAAGGAGCTTTTTCTGTACTTGCTGAGCTTACAAGGCAATGTAAGTTACTGCTTTGCTCAGCTCTAAGCACATAGACACTTGTAGCTTTAATTGTGCACCACATCTGGAACAAATATGTGGTATTTTTGACATATTTGATCAAATGTTGTGCAATGTATTGCTTCTGGTAGTCAACCATATCCATTGAATAGACACCCTTATTTTCCAGAAGATCTTTGAATTACTGTTTCAATTATATCTTTCATTTAATTTCTGTCTCTATCTCACTCTCTCACACATCCCAGTCACACAGAACAGTACTCCCATTCCTGGGGATAAAATTAGCTTTATCAGAGAGATAGTACTACAGGTAAGCAGTATTGGTTGTCCTTTAGAACTTTGTGCTATATCATATCAGTGAGCACATAATAGACACGGTGATGAAGCATATGGGAAAGCAGGTCAACAGTGTATTACAGCTGCTTATTTTCTGCATCTTGTAACTCCTTAATAAATTCCTTCAAGGCACAAACCAAGCTGGCATGACATCAGCCTGGAAGTCAATTTTTTCACCTAATTTGATCTGATCTGTTGAGATAAAAAACATGGTTTGCTGTGTTTTGAGTAATTGCCCTTGAACAAAATATACATGTCACAAAAAGTTCAGCTGTTTGAGCAACAACTAGAATATTTTCAAAAAGTTGAGATAGTCTTGTGAAAAACCAAGCTTTCTAGGACCTCTGAACTCTAATATGAACTTCAAAGTAATGATGGCTGAGATTACACCTCACCATGACACCAGTTTTCATATATGAATGCAAGCAGTAGGTTAAAGGTACTGCAGCACATTAATCATGTTTGGAGTCAGATCCTGACTTAGAAACTGAGCTCGCCAAGAAAAAAAAAAAGAATACCTTGAACTTCATATTTAATGGGACATTGCCCTTTACCATATTTAATAGGACATTGCATGAATGATTGTGTTGACTGACTTTACTTCATCTGTTCAATGACTGTAATTAAAAGTAATTCAATCCCACATTGCTCAGGTGCTTTCTGGAACAGAAATGGTAAGTGGGACATTTCTAAGCTACCACAGGAGACAGTTAGATGACAACAGAGCAAAAATGCAGCATCTCCTTTAAAGGGATCTGTCAGACTGAAAAAGAAAAAGTCTTTGCCCATAGCATTGAATGGAATACTCACATGAACTTTGGCAAATATTATTCTGCAAATGCCATTCTAAACAGCCGTACCTCTATGAACAGTAACCTGACATTTATAACTATACTAAATAATGCAACAAAAGAATTTTCAAGGTTCATGTGAACCTTTTCACATGCAGACTTTGCAGTTTGTTAAATAATTTAACATGTTTAGAAACCATCTCAGTGAATCATATTTTTGAAACACAAAACAAATATTAACTGGTGAGTTGTCTATGATTTTTGAGTCTGCGTCATAGAAGAGATGATGATATGACTGAATTTATTTTAATTTGATGGTTTTGCAAAACAGACCTAATTGTGCTTTCATTTACATCTGTACAAACCAAATAGCTAGCTCAAGCTTCATTGAATACTTGAACAGTTTTTAGTTATTGTATAACTAAGCACTCCTATCCTTTTTAAAAACAATTAGTCATTTATTTCTAGTCTAGGTAGGACACAAGGTATCAGAACTTAGAATTATGACATTATTATTCCCCAAAAAGTTGCTTTAGTTACATTTAGAGTTCTATATACTTTATTTTCCTTTTTGTCTGAGGCCCGCTTGTTGGACTGTAAGTGTGAAAAGTGTCTGGTTTTAGAAACAGGGGGATATAAAAAGTAATCCCAATAAAAATGCTAACAATTTATTTAAAAGGTTTAAAAAGAGATTTCCTTTTAAAACACGTGGGCTGTACAGAACACATAATAGCATAACAGTGTATATAGAGCCCACATGGAGTTGAGTGCTCTAATCAGTTGCCTATTGTGTGAATGGGAAACTCTGCAGTTGTTGCTGTCTTCTGTGTGGGGTTAGGCATGCAAAGCAGCCACCAGATGAGGCCTCACATGTCAGACAGGTAGCAGGAATGTGAATCCTACAGTGAAGTAGATGCTGAGCTGCTCACTGGTATGAGACATTAGGCAGCTGTATGCTTGTCTCGTATTGGACATGTAGGGTCTAGAGGACTTTACTAGTGGAAGCTTAGACTCCTAGAGATGTTAGTCACCTACAGGGGTAGGTGGCAGCTGAGTGGTGGTTTTGTGAATGTCAATGACAGCTAAATAATCCATTTAGACATGTAGTAGCAGTCCCTCTTGTAAATGTAGCCCACCTTGGTCTTGGCATTAAAAATATCAAGATTCAGGAATTTCTGGAGCATTGTATTTCTTTAAAAAGGGAAATAGTGAGGACCTTTCACTACTGGTGGCTCTCAAACCATAGCTGCTAAATTTATGTGTTGGAAAAAGCAATACATACTAGAGTACATGTGTACAGTGGCATTTATTTCAAAGACTCGCCAAGTGAACTGCAGGAAAAGCCCTGCCTTCTGTTGTTTCCAGAGCTGAATCCTGATCTGTTACACTAGTGTAAATATACAGCAAGTGAGATCAAAATCAGGCCCTAGTATATAACCTATGAGTGTGGTTAAGGTAACACTGAATTTGGGGCTCTGTCTGTATTGTGTGTGAAAAACAAAGGTGAGAGGTGAACCTTTGAACTATACAGTGAAAAATAATAACCAGTATTTTTAAGGAAGTAACTACCAATATCTGAAGAGGCTTTTCAGGACATCCAAACCTGTATTACGTGAACTCAGTGAAAGGAATAGCATTAATCAATCTTGTCCATTGTTGAAAATATTTTGACTGTAAACATTTTCTTGCTTAGTGAATTAAGAACTTCAGAATAATCCTATTGGTAAAGTAAGAAGGTTAAGGAAAAAATAGAACAAGGCTTTACCCTTCATACAGCTCCCCCAAAACTGGATCAGTTTGAGAATCCTTTGTCTTAACTAGCGAATGTGATCTTTTTTAAAATGAAAGACAAATAACTTAAAATGAATTACAGCATGATTAAAGATATCCTGTTGACTGAAGCAAGTGCAAAATAACAAAATAACCCCCCCTACATTTTCTTTTGGGGCGTTTCATTTTCTTAAGGTTTATTTCAGAGACTGCTGAAGGCCATGTCAACTCCGCATTGTATTTGCCTGATAGCTACATTCATTCTAAATAGGAAAACAAAAAATAAACAAACAGTAACATGACTATCAGGTTGTGAAATGTCAGCTTTAATTTCTTGATTGGCTCACCAATCTCTGCCCTTCCAAGAAAGGGATGAAGGAGAGGGACGAAGGAAAACAATATATATTTTTACATGCCCTGAGGTAATTAGATGTGTTTCTGCGTAAAACAAGTATATGTAAGCTCCAGTTCACAATTCAGAAATTAAAAAGTACTTCATTTATTTAAAAGGCATGTTTTCTTTTGGGATTTATGCCACCATTTAGAATTATTTTTGTCTCATTTTATCCATAATCACCCCATTTCTCCTAGGAAATTCAAATGTTCTGTGTCTTTAGCAATGATGTAAGTATGCTGTAGATCAGTGGTTTTCAACCTTTTTTCATTTGCAGACGCATAAAAAAAATTTAATGGCGGGGCAGACTCCTTTAGAAATCTTAGATGCAATCTGCAGAGCCCCATAGGTCTACAGCTCACAGGTTGAAAACCACTGTTCTAGATGAACTAAAATGTAGTGCCAGACTTCTGTGCACAAGCTAAATAAACTTCTTAGTGTGTTCACGCTGTGCCTCAGGTGGCACATGACCAGGATTCATCACTGAATTTGGTACAGAGGCCAGATCATTAGCTTCCCAAGCCTGGATGTCACCAGGCCTCAGCAGGTCACAACTGAGAATAACAAATTTAGGACAAACTGCTAAGAAATAGGGCAAAATACCACAAAACTGATGGCTATTATTCCTGAAGATATATCAAACTAGCAACAAAAGTGCATTTCTGTCTTCTCATATAGGCCAAGTGAGAACTGCAGCCTTAGTATTCCAGTCCTTCTTCAACACCCGGACACCAGATGTAGCATTTAGTAGTTATTTAAAATCCATTTAATCAACCATAGTGTTCTCCTTATCCCAAAGGACCAGCCACAAAGCCAAGTCAACATATCACTCAGATCTTAATCAATAATCACATTGTTGCCAGTCCTTTAGCATCTATTATATAAAGGTTTATTTATAAAAAGAAAGGTGAGAATTAAAATTGGTTAAAGGAATCAAATACATACATTAATTTCAAAGTTCTAGGATCAGGCTTGAAGCAATGATGGCACAAATGGCTGGTTTAAGTGTCAGGTTGCTTCCAAATGATTGGAAGGTTATCAATTCTTTGGTAGAAGCTCCCGTTAATATAAGTCAACAGTCCAGCTATCAGAGAAGAAAAAAAGCAAAAGGATGATGTTTCAAGGATCTTTTATAGCTTTTGCCGTGTAGAGGGAAACTCATTCTTCCCAGAAAAATGTGTGGAAATTTACAGGCACAAGATGTAGTACCATATGATCTAACCATATGCTGTTGTGTGCTTTGATGTGAAGGGGCCAGAACATCACCCTACCTAGTATCAGATACTGATTTAAAAGGCGCTGACACCTGTTTTCCTAGATGAATACAGGTAGCGGTTCCATTATGCAGTGCTCTAATCATGTCCAATAGATTGGTAGGAACCCCTACACTCTTTAAGGCCTTCCATAATGTGACATGGTCTACTGACTCAAATGCAGCCTTAAGATCAATATATGCTATCTGCAGGATCTCGTTGAACTCACGATGCAACTCCAACAAGCAAAGGGACAAAATGGCATCTAATGTAAACCTGTTACTTGTAAAGCATGACTGTTGGAGATGATGGTTCTGCTGTAGCAAAGGCTCCAGGTATGCCAGCAAATGGGTGGAATTCCCTTACCTGGAATGCTGAGCAGGTTCATTGTCCGGTAGCTCTTACATTTTCTACATTCCCCTTACACAGTGAAATCACAATACCGTCCTTTTAGGCAGCTGGGCAAGGTTCCATTTTTCTACACCAGATGAAAGATGATCAGAAGTGATTATGCTATAGGGTCAATAGCACATTTTAGCAGCTCTGCAGGGATGCCATCAGTACCATCTTCATATCTGATTTTCAGTTTAGAGATGGCACATTTACCTTCATCCAGTGTTGATGTATCAATACAAATGTCTGAACTGGAATCTCAGCAACTGCCAGATCATTCAGCTCTGAACAAGCAACAGCTGGAGGATGCTTCAGGACACTGTGATAATGTTCCACCCAGCGTGAGAGAATGTCATCATTCGACGTGCATGGCTAGCCTTGGTCATTCAGGATGTCGTTAGGGTCTCTTTGCCTGCTGAGCTTGTGAATTGTGTGGAATGCTGGCTTCAATTCACCCTGACTAAGCCAAATTTGACATAATTTGCCACTTGGTATATTTGACATAATATTGCTCACTATTGTGTAGTGCCAGGTTGTTAAATGTTCACTTCATTTCAAATGTTCATTGTTCAAATGTTCACTGATTACAAATGTGCATATCACCATGTTGGCAGGCTGTGACCTTCAATTTAACTATCTGGTCAGAGTACTGAAGGCTTATAGCCAATTGTCTGCTTAGCAGATTGGTAAGGAGTAGGGATGATAAATGGCATTTAATCAGCTAATCAACTAATCGATGGACTTTCCATTGACTAGGCAATTAGTTGATAAGGGGAAGGGTAACCCCTCTGTGGCTCTACAGAGCCACAGAGGGGTTACACTGCTGTGGCTCTGCCTTTTAAAAGTATTAAGAGCCGCCAGGCTAAAATGCAGAGTGGGGACTGGCCATGAGCCAGGAATCAGCTGATTCCTGGCTCACATCTGGTCCCCACTATGCCTCTGCCTCCTCTGCACCCCGTGGAGATAGGCCTCGGCAGGAGGGAGTAACTGGCTTTTAAGCTGGCTCCCCTCCAGCATCGGCTCTTGCTGCCCTCTTGCTGCCTCTCTCTAATAGAGGCAACAAGGTGGTGGGGAGCAACTAGTCGAGTCACTAGTTGACTAGTCATTCACATTCTTAGTATGGTTAGAAATGAACAGGGACAGGACAACCTCCATGTTGGCTGGTAGATTAGTAAGGGCAGTGGTCTACAACCCTTTTAAGCAAGCAATCACTTTTTTAATTTAAGTGCAATCCGAGATCTACCTCAAACCCAAATACCCTTGCCCTGCCTCCTTTATGCCTGTTCTCTGAAGCCCCGCCCCTGCTCATTCCATCCTCCCTTCCTCCTTCACCCTCTGTCACTTTCACTTTCAGTCTGGGGCAGAGGGTTGGGGTGCAAGCCCCCTCCATAAAAATGCAGCCCTTGACCACTTACCAAATTCTTGGAGTGGCATCCCCCCCCCCATTAAAATTATTGCCCACCCCTGCCTTAAGCTGTGCTCTTGCAAGATCTTTGTGAAATCCTATTGGGAGGTGCGGAATATTCTCAAATCCTGTTGAAGTTCAAACAAACAATATAGTTGATGGTGCTCAGTCACTGGTATATAGGCTGACAGACAATTGCTTCTTATCTGGTGCAGATGTTTTTTTAGGAGATGATTGACCAGGGGCAAAATGTTGAATCCTGCATGCTTACCATTAGGTCCTAAATTCATATTTCTGCACCTAAATCAAAATAGCTTGATTTTAAAACAAAATGAAAATGCACAACTACCACTGAAGCTAATGAAAGTTGTGAGTGCTCATCTCCTTTGGAAATCAGGCTGCTTTGACTTAGGTGCCTAGCTATAGATTTAGATGGCAGAATGAAGAACCCACACTTGAAAATGGTGGCTTAGGTTATCTACCAAACAAATTATTCAGCATTTTCATGTTGTGTTTGCACAATTCTTATGACTATAGCTATTTATCAAATAAATAATAATAATAATAATAACCCCCATCTTCCATCTCAGTAATGATACCTCATTTCTGCATCTCAGCTGGGCTATTTATATCCTTTTCAGGATATTAGTCAAATTCACTTTATACTCAGTTGCTACATGCCATTCTTCTTCTGAAGCTGTTAGAGGGTGTTAAATTATGCTATTAGTTTGTTTTGCTTCTTTTACATAAGAAACTTAATTTCATCTTGTCTGTATATAAATGGTCTCTTAATTTTTAACCCACGTTTTCACTGCTTTAAAATAAACGGTGCATTGATTGAGTGACATGGAAAAAGCTACTCTTTTTTTTTGCTGGAAACACATCAGGCACATAAACCTTTTTTTATTGCCAACCAATTTTCTTAGTAAATTTTATTCCAGTGGCATGTTAAAATATTTGTTTTATCACATTATGCACCGGCTTATCTTAATACAGCTTTTACTATATTAAAATGCTGCATGCACACGACTGCTTGGATGGCACGTTTATGAGTAAGTGTTCAAAGATGCATGTTCACAAATACCACATTTTAAGTCAGTGACAGACATATGTAAAATAAAGCTTTCTTCCTTTTCTAGTTTATGGTGTTATCATTTATCTGCATCACCACATATCAAGCTTCGCAAATAAGATAATTTTGCAGCAGTCTGAAGCCAAATCTACACAGCTGGTTTTCTGTGGTGCTCAGAGTCAGATCTGAACATTTAATGCAGTCCTTATTCTAGAATGCCCTTTATCACTAGCAGAAAGGGAGAGACAACTGTTTTGCATGTTTCAGATATAATATGCTCTGGGGTTTCACGAACACCAAAGTCTCTTGATAACAGCTGAGCAAACAAAAGAGAGGAGGAGGGAAAAAACTAATACTAAGTACAGCAGATAAAACCACATATAACCTTTTAAAAGGACATTGGAAAGAACATACACTAAAATGTTAAATAAAATGTTGTTTAATCTAAACACATCATCTCTGTTCTTGGTCTCAAT
Source organism: Apalone spinifera (assembly GCA_030068395.1). NCBI lineage: Eukaryota > Metazoa > Chordata > Testudines > Trionychidae > Apalone > Apalone spinifera. Next base: position 38,982,517 of record JANRFK010001234.1, read on the forward strand.
TAAATGAACTTGGTTATGGTTTCTAGGTTTCTAGCTTCTCAGTGTATGTGAACATACAAGAGGCATGAGAAATACTCTAATCACCTACGTAAGTAAATGGATTTTGACTCCATATGAGAAGACATAATACGCTTTCTTTAAACATAGTACACGTCTCTAAAAATGGAATAGATGGAATTAAATCAATTAAACACAACTGGGAGAGAGCAGGAATGAACTCTAGAGTAAAAGGAGAGGGGAAATAAAGATGTTCTAGTGATAATGTTGTATATTTATTCTAGTAAACTTCCTTGTTCAGTGTTAGAAGAAAGTAGCTCATTCTGTGATTATTTTTATCACGCCCACATGCCACTTAGGTGCATTGCTATGCAAACTAAATACACTTTTGTTTTGAACGTACAAAATAGAGTTGAATGACTACCACTTGCTGGCCTCAGTGGGTAGGAGAACCTAACATGGGCACAGTCTCAGTAATGAGGGAGGGGCATTAAGTATACCAGGTAGCTTCTTCCCTGGAAGTCTCTGATACCCATTGAGCAGCTGGAGGGAGAAGTGCTGATTGGCCAGCATTCCCCAGTTCTTTTGGCTCTGAATCAGCAGTCCCCAACCCCTAAATTAGGAATGGGAATATGGCCTGACAGATGCTGTGGGTCTAGTTGTTCAACTGTTTGGGGGTCAGGAAGGGATTTGGCAGAAGACCAGGAAGATTTTTATTTTCCTTGCAGCACTTTCAATGCTCAGTGGGATAAGTAGGAATGCAATTAGTACCTAAATGACGAACTTGGATTGAGTTGTTAATTTATTACAATTTACAGGCAGCTGGTTTCCAGTGTAATTAAAAGGATAAAATGAACATTTATCAGGTGTAAAATACCTGGGATTTTGGTGATGGGTCTTAAGCTCACAGGACTGGATGAGGTCTGTGGCTTTCACAGGATAAGTTTCCCAACCTTCTGCACCCTCTGTCCCCATTGTAGAGGGTGGAGCATAAAGACTCAGGAAGAAGTTTGAGTCCTGGGGTTGGGGAAGGTTGAGGAGAGCCTAACCTTAAGTTACAGATTATATGGTAAGGAGCTCTATAACTCCTACACTGGAAGTGATGAAATGCCTAGTATCAAACATATGGGCGATGGGTAAATAGTACACCTCTCCTGTACTAAAGTTTACAAAAAATTGTGTTTTGCTGCTTAATTCTATCCATACGGCTAGCCTAATTTTCCTAATCAGTGCAGAGTAGAGCGGAAAAATGAATTCTCATGTCTTGCTCACAACACTCCTGTTAATGCATCCCAGAATCATGTTTCCCTTTTTTGCAACAGTTGACTCATATTTAGTTTCTGGTCCACTATGACTCCTAAATCCCTTTCTGCAGTACTCCTTCCTAGACAGTCGCTTCACATTCTGTCTGTGTGAAACTGATTGTTCCTTCCTAAGTGGAGTACTTTGCATTTGTCATTATTAAACTTCATGCTATTTACCTCAGAACATTTCTCTTATTTGTCCAGATCATTTTGAATTTTGACACTATCCTCCAAAGCAGTTGCAACCTCTCCTTGGTATCATCTGCAAACTTAATAATCATACTCTCTCTGCTATCATCTAAATAGTTGATGAAGATATTGAACAGCACTCATTCCAGAACAGAACCCTATGGAACTCCACTTGTTATGCCCTTCCAGCCTGACTGTGAACCATTAATAGCTACTCTCCAAGAATGGTTATCCAGACAGTTATGCACCTTATAGTACCCCATCTAGGTTGTATTTCCCTAATATATTGTTAAGAAGGTCACGCAAGACCATATCAAATTATTTTCTATGACCATCTGTGGTTCCAGAACTTCCTCATGCAGAAGGACATCTTCCTGGAGTTGTACAAGTAGCTCACTCCTGTCCTCCAGGAGGCTGATGACAGGTGTGTCTAAGCTGGAGGCGACAACGAGGGGAAGGAGGCGACCTGCTCCCCTCCCAGGATGCCATTCAGCTGGGTGAATAAGTGATAGGTCTGGGGTGCTGCTCCCGATTGGGAACTTCTTTCTCTGGCCTTGGCCCAGGTCTGGCAGAGTTCTTCAATTTTAATTCACAGTTGGTCCAGAGTGCTGCTGTGCCCTTCTGGACCAGGCTGTCTGCATTTCACTGTCTAGCCTGCAGACTTTATATTTGTCACTGTTTGTTTTTCTTTTTCTTTTTCATGTCCAAGAGTTCTCTAATCAATGGCTTAACACTACCATCCTCAACCAGCTGGGGGGTATATTCTTCACTTGCTTTTGAAATCTACTTAGGTCATATCAGTTTCACACTAAAAAAATGGGCAAATTACACAAGGATAAATATTTTTAGTGCTGATATTCATGCTAAAGTGATTTAACACTTGATCTTACACTGAACATGATTGTGCAGAACTGACTGAAAACACATTTATTCAGGCTTAATGTCCTTTATTATCCTTGTGGATAATTGTTACAATTTATTTAACATTACCTTCTACAGCACATAGCAGATTAAATTGGCTATTCCTACTTCGAAGGTAGCAATAATAATGACATTTTAATTTTCAAGAATGTGGAGTTCTTCATAGGAAAAATTCCTAATAATTTATCAGTCTGATTTATACTCTTAAAGAGTTTTTATCCTCTCTGGAATCATTCTGTTTTTCCTCAGGAAAAAGTCTGTTTTGTATTTCTATTCTTTTTTGGAAATGCAGTCTTCACATTCCATAGAATAAAGTCCTGTTTTTGACTGACAGTTGTAATTTAATTCATTTTTTCACTTATCATGGATGAGAGTATTTGCCTTCTTATGATGCAGCACCCTTTCTCACAACTGATACAATACTTTTAAGAGGTTTACCTTGTCCAACATTGTTAACATGTAAATAAAATAAATAAAATGGATTGTGAAGCCATAGGGTGCCTCTAATAGCTTTTCCTTTTAGATGTGAAGCTAATACAAACTTTGTCTAACTGGCAGATTTCTGTGAGATTGCAGAAAGTGATAGTTATATGCAAGTTCTGTTTACCACTGCTCTGTCCAGTTTTAAGTTTTGGAGTCAAGAAGAACAGTGATACTTAGAGATTATGTGTTAAGAAGAGAATAATAATTATGGATGAAGAGAGACCTTCAGTGGTAGTTAAAGACATCATTCTCCTGGGTGAATATTAATATAGGTAAAAACCTGAAGGAATTGTAAAGAAACACTCTGGAAAAGGGAGTAGCTGAACAATGTTGGCAAGATCCAGGACATAATGTTCAATTTGAAGAAGGATGGTGTTGTTTTTCTCATGCACCACACAAAATCTGTATTTTTCATTCTTATTGTTTCAGATTTAAAACAATATCAACAACAACAAATAATGAATATGAAAATTCCATAAGAGAAAGTGCAGCATACTGTATAGTTTCATACTGGAACTAAAACACAGAATGGCAGTTAACTTCACATCTATTGCCCTTTATGGATGGGTAGGGGGATTCCTACAGTTTGAAGTATAGTCTGCAACAACCAACCAACCTACTCTTTCTTCTTTCAGATACATAGCTACATACATTGCAGATGGATAGTAAAGATGGGTTAAGAATACAGAGGGGTTATCCAACATTTTATGTAACTATGGCAGCTTTGTATGTATGAATTGAACAAAGGACTCCAAAGGAAATGAACAAACACCACTTATTAGATTTATCAGGGTATCTAATGCCCTGGGGTATCCACATAAATTTAGATAGAAACATCCACTAGTAAATACTGAGAATTTAAACTCACATTCAGATTTCTTAAAAGTTGCATTGATCATAACTATTTTGGTTTGTGCTTTGATCTATTTAATACCTTTATGTAAACCTTCTGCCAGGTGGAACAACCTTGCCAGCTGCTTGTTCTGCTCCCACCAACAACTTGTTTGCCAATCCCACTGGTTTTCCTACCATCTGACTGCTCACTCTGGCCTACAGCCAAAATGCTTCTGAATTACAATTACACTGCTCTACAGCCAAAATGCTTCTGAAATAAAATGTAGTCAAACTTTACT
>JANRFK010001234.1:38986643-38999232 GCA_030068395.1 Apalone spinifera
CAGATAACTTCTGCTATGTTTGTGGTGAAGTGACTTTTGCATCACAAACGCGCATTATAACCGCTATAGTTAAGAAAGCCTATCACCTTTATTTTGCCTGCAAAATTGGAGATCAGGACAAGAGGTGGGCCCCACACATATGCTGCAACACTTGTGCAACAAATCTTCGCCAGTGGTTGAACAGGACAAGGAAATCTATGCCTTTTGCAGTGCCAATGATTTGGAGACAGCCAACAGATCATACCAGCAATTGTTACTTCTGCATGGTGCCTCCAGTTGGGAAACGTGCATCAAAGAAGAAAAAGTGGACTGTGCATTATCCAAACATTCCATCGGCTATACGCCCAGTACCCCACAGAGAAGGACTGCCAGTTCCTGATGCACCAGAATCATTCTCACTTGAGTCAGACGAGGAAGAGGATGAAATTTCTGGTCCTGAACCATCAATGTCACAGGACCCACATTTTTTCCCATCCTCCTCCTCTGAACCACACCTCATAACACAAGGTGAACTGAATTACCTTGTCAGGGATTTGGAACTATCCAAGAGTAAGGCAGAACTGTTGGGCTCCAGACTACAGCAGTGGAATCCTCTGGCAGGTGATGTTAGGGTTTCCATGTTCCGTGACCGTCAAAAGGATCTTGACCCATTCTTCTTCATGGAAGGTGATCTTGTAGCCTGCAACAACATCGATGGTGCAATGGCAGCCCTCAACATCGTTCACGATCCAGATGAGTGGAGTCTGTTCATTGATTCATCGAAGACGAGTCTTAAAGCTGTTTTGCTGCATAATGGCAATGTTTTGCCATCAATTCCAGTTGGTCATGCAGTCCATATGAAGGTAACCTATGACTACATGAAACAACTTTTGAGGTCATAAACTATGACCAACATCAGTGGTAGCTTTGTGGCGATTTGAAGGTTTTCGCTCTCTTGCTTGGTCTGTAGACTGAATATAAAATGTACTGCTGTTTTCTCTGTGAATGGGATAATCATGCAAGAGATTCCCACTACATCAAGATAGATTGGCCACTCCGACAGTCATTGGAGCCTGGAAGGAAAAGCGTTCAGCATCCACCACTTGTTGAATCAAGGAAGATTTTGTTACCACCCTTACACATCAAGCTGGGTCTGATGAAGAACTTTGTCAAGGCCATGGACAAAACACAAGCAGCTTTCAAGTACCTCCGTGGAAAATTTCCAAGGTTAAGTGAAGCTAAGATAAAGGAAGGTGTCTTTGTTGGTCCTCAGATTCGTGAACTTCTTCGAGATGATGCATGACCATGCACTGCGAGGCAAGGAAAAGATGGCACGGAAAGCCTTCCAGTTAGTGGCAATAAATTTTCTCAGAAACAACGAGGCAAACAACTACAGGTTGTTGGTGGAAAACCTCCTCAAGGCATACAAAAGCCTTGGTTGCAACATGTCACTAAAGATACATTTTTTGCACTCTCGTCTAGATCTTTTTCCACCGAACTGCGGAGCAGTGAGCGACGAGCACGGCGAGCGATTTCCCCAGGACATTGCAACAATGGAGAAACGCTATCAGAGCAAATGGAGCCCATCAATGCTTGCAGACCATTGCTGGACAGTAAAAAGAGATGCTCCATTTAATGAATACAAGAGACAAGCCAAGAAGCGCCGAGTAGATGCTGAATAGGACTAAACTATGTACATAATAGTTTTTTGCCTTTTGTTTTATAATAAATTTTATTTATATAACCCTTTTGCTGATTTTTAAAGTGTTACATAAACAGGACAGGTGAAATATTATCACGTAAAGCAACCATAAACACATGAAAAGACCTAGGTTTACGATTTATGATAACTCTATCTACACAATATACATAGACGTAAAATGTAAAAACTCAAATATCTTGGAAATAGTAGCCAATCAGTTGTTTTAATTGTCATATTTGAATTCAGCACATCAAAATATATAATAAATAGCACATTTTATCTCTGAAGCAGATGACTTCTAAAAAATTGTAGACCAGTGTTACCTTCTGCTGCCATCCTTCTTTATGCTGTGACTTCTGCAGGTCAGTCTTTTAGTGATTGTCAGCTCTTAATGATTTTCAGCTTATAGCAGGCTGGGCAGAAACAGTATCCCACCACAAGTGATTTCAACTCTTAAGCACTTTATAATAACAGTGGCTCCTAATGAAGCCTATTTAGCTGTATCTTTGAACAGTGGGGATGAACAAGTTAAACCAGTCCAGGGTCCTGTAAGAACAGTCCACACCTCCTGTGTGAGGTACCCATACCCACCCCTCTTACTTTGGAAGGGGTCTGACATTCCTGCCCATAGATTAACAACGTTTTTTTGAAATGAGGGGACCCCTCTCTTTTGGTACACATTAAGCACTGTTCTCCCCACCCTTTATTTAGAGCTGATGGCAGCCCCACAGCAGCCATGGGGATAAAAGGGCTGCAAGAGAGGCAGGTAAGTTGCATGCCAGAGAGAGGAACCCTCCAGGAGAATGGCAAGAAGCTGCTGGAGAAACCAAGACTTTAAAGAAGGATAAGTGCGAGAAGCCTACACAGGAGGACAGAGAGGTTGTAACCTGGTTGGGGAACAGCAATGGATGACAAGGACTGGTTCTGGTGGCTTCAAAATTGAGTTGGAGCCTAGTGGTGTACTAAACCTGGGTTCCCTTACCTGCTCCATGTGGGGGCTTCTGGAGAAGATGATCTGCAGTCAGGAGACCTACGGCTGATTTGCCCCATTAGAGCCATAGCTGACTCCTCAGCTGGAAGGGGATAGAAGTTATTGAGCATCTGGGAAGGAGGGGTCAGATCATGACAAGGACTTGACAAATGCAGAACTGGGCAGGGAGACATACTGGGGTTGGAGCAAGATTGGTGTAGTTTCCCATCTATCCACAAAGAGATGCTAATAGACAAAGGCCCCCATATTACAGACCTTGTTGCAAACCCTGATAGGGCTCCCCAACAGGCATGCTATATCACACCCGAGGACACTGCAGCCCCCAGGAGAGCCTAAGATTGGGTTGGAACAAAGGTGATTTAAAGCCATTTTATGTCCCTCAGCTTCCAGTTGTTATGCCTCGCTAGGTGCACCCCACAGAATCTCACCCCAAGACTTTTCAGTCTCCATGTTTGCTACACTGTGAATGGGACTGATGCTATACACCTCATGACAAACGGTTAGAATATTTTCACTGAATTAACAGTATATGGGTGACAACGAATATCCCTACTACCACAACCTAGAAATTACAGGCATACAACAAGTAGACGTTTGCTGGGTGTTTTTTTTTTAATTATCAGTGTAAAAGAATTGTTGGCCTGGGTCCCAGCTATCTTCCTTTTCCTAAGGGGCTGCACAAGGAGAGGGAGAAACAAGGAATCTCTTGCAGGGGGATCTGTAGTATATTGGATATCAGCAACTCAATCTCCTTACTCCGAAGCAGCTTGAAGATTCCATGCAATAGAGATGCATTCTTTCTTTTCAGCCTTGCTCATGATGATATTTCCTTTCAATAGAGTTGGCCTAACAAACAACTAATAATTGTGGGGGTTTTATGCCCCAGAAAGCTGGAAACATTTTTTTTCCCCATGAGGGGTTCTGTGTGCCAGAGATTATTCAGAAGGTTGAACACACAATCTCAGCACAAGGGAACTATGTAAACCTTCACATACTGCACAGATGACAAAACCACTGCTCATTTGAACTTCTTTGCATGTGGTGTAATTTATTGTAAAAGCCGACTCAATATCAATAGTCTAGATTAATTAAAGCAGAAACCATAAAGCAAGGAGCAGATTGAGTAGAAAATAGGAAATCATCTGGAATGTTGAGAGAGCTTGCAAGATGACAGAATATGTGAGCAGAATTGAACAACTTCCAAAGCTTCCGTTCCCCAAACCAGACTGACAAGTTAAGGGTCAAAAGCTTATGTATCAGAGCTGAATTCTGATCCTAGTTTTCTCCCATTTCTTCGTTTCCATTTGTGCATCATATGGAAAGGTTAATTATTTCACTATTGCACAAAAAATCAAATGTCCCCTCAAAAAGCAATTGTTTAGCAACTACCAATGGAAGCTTTAGTTGGATCTTCTCCTTGCCTTAAGTATATATACAGTTTGTAAACTGGAAGTACCAGGCCCATTGATGGAGGGAGGGGATGCAAAGGGTACAATTGCCCCAGGGCCAGGCAATACAAAAGGGCCCAGAACTCGTGGCTATCACCACTGCTACTGTGGCTGGAGCCCTGTAACCTTTATATCACTGTTGGAGTGCCACATGGCATACTCCGAGCAGCACAGAGGGCTGACTAGGGAAGGTGTGGCACTCTCCGCACAGTGCTAAGGGCTGCCTTGCTCCAGCCTCATCCCTTCTGCCTGAGGCCCTGCTCCTTCTAGGGGCATCGAGCAGATCCTCCTCCCCTGCCTTGACCAGGGGCCTGATAAGCCTGTCAATCCCACTGGAAAGCACATGCATTTTACACAGAGTAGGAGATAAGCCTATTTCGATCACATTTCTTTCCCAGATGATTTTGTTATAGTGCTGTACCTTTTTAGAGAGCACATTAGAGTTCTGTGCACAGCTGGAGAGGGCAATGCCTTATTCTTTACCCATTATTCCTAAATTTCAGTAAAAAGCGTAACTGCTCATTTTATGAAAGGTCTAGTTTTGTCAGCCCAGAAAGATTATTTATTTCAGGTAATTTATTCCTACTTACATCCGCTAATTCTTTATTTTTTTATTTTTGGTGAATCAAGCACAGTATGCCAGAGATCTGATAGGCAAAGGCTGAAACAGTAATTACAGAGACGCTGCATGGAGCCTTGTGAGATGATGTCCTTACTGTGAAGCATTCTGTTGTGTCAATAAGCTTACATCAATACTTGGCAGGTTGTTTCTTCAATTTTAATGTTTCAGAATATAAAGCAGACAAAGTCACTAATATAAAACTGGAGCTGCTTTGCATTTGCAATTGACAAATCCTATTTTAAAAGCATGCATGAACATGAGGATCAAAGCTAGCTTTTAACATTTACATTTTTTTCCAATGGGAAAGTGTCTGATCTACTTCTCAGTTACCTGTGGTTGATTTCCTGAATCTTTCCTAATCTCTTGCAGCTGAGATGGTTTTGCCATCGGAAAAGCAATTAACAAAGTCCCTGACTGGAGTGTAAGAAGCATCTGTTATAGAAATATAAAAGGTTAACCTAAATCCCAGCACACAGAGATGTCAAACTAAGACAAAATCAGCATGGAGAATTACCTGGAGGCACCACAAGGTTAGGTGGAGCATATGTATGGTTTAAAAAAAAAGTTGTTTATGACTCGTAGAATTAATTTTTCTGGCGGGAGAAGGTCAGACGGATAGAAATGAAAACTGTCCATGATGAATAGGGATAGTCTGAAGCACCACATTTCACTTGACAAACACTAACTGTGTGTGTGTGTGTGTGTGTGTGTAATCTAAAATGATTTAAGCAAAGGTTAGGATTTCAGGGACACAAGTTAAAGTCTTCTGTGGAAGGACTTATTCAATCACCCCACAGCAATATTTTGTTTTTTTCTCTTATAAACATCTATTGAAACAAATTTGAATTGCACTATATTCAGAAGATGCATCAAACTGATTTCTATGGCAGCTATTTCCTATCTCTACATGAACACATAAGCTGTTAAACCTACTATGGAATATATCCTGTGAATGATTGATTAGAAGCCTTGAACCCAGCCCTGTGAGTCCCTAAGCCATGCTGAACATCCACAGCTCACCTGACTAAACAGGGAGAAGTCAGCTTGCAGAGAGTCCTTGCTTCCTGTAATATAACTGGTATCTGGGGGCACTGGTGACAGGGTCTAATGAGAGGAAATTGCTCAGAAATTGCTTATAACCCAAGACTCAGGGTCCTCCTCTGCAAGGCACACCAAACTAGTAACAAAGAACACTTCTGTTTGCCACGCTGACCTGCAAGAAGTCACACCACCAATCCCCTACACACTCCATCTTCTCCTGTGCCACCATCAGTACCACACCTCACACAGATGATAGGTTATGAAAACCACTCTCTCCAAATCTGAAAGACAAAGATGGAGGAACCTTCAGAGCCTTCTTTATACCCTTGCCCATCTGGAGGAAATTTAATTGTTCTCCTTATGTGAAAGTCAGCCCTATATGGAGTTTGTCACATGAGCAAGTCACCTATCTATACATGACTCAGTCCTTAGCAGCCATTGCTTGCATGCTAGTCTGCAGGTTCACAGCAAAATTCTTCAGTTGTGGATCAGCACCACTCATGGTCCATTGTCAGTCAGGCACTCCGATTCACTTGGAGTCACTCTTTCACAATAGGTAGGTGAAGCCTGTTGATATCTCTCAGAAGCACATATTTGGAATACCAGTGCATAGCCAGTACTTATAACTTCAAATTCAAAAATCACACATGCATATGTATAATATGAACAGAATCAGGAAAGCATCAGCTTTCAATAGACACCTCAATTTGTACAAATTCTGGGGCAAATATACAACATGTGCAACAATGTTCTGCAGGTTCATATCAAATATCCAATAATGTCACACTCCCCATCCCCCAAAGATCCCAACTGGGGTAAACATCCAGCCCCACAGTGGACTGAAGGACTCTATATAAATGAGGAAATAACAACAGGCTGTTGTCTGATGATCCTGGCCTGGCACCTGACTTTGCTTCTGGCTCTGACCTTTGGCATGGTATCTGCTGTTGTGTTTGGGCTCTGATTACTAGTCCTGATGGCCCAGGCCCTACTCATTGTACTTGCTTGCATCTAACATCTGCTGGTATTTATACATTATACAGCAATATATATTGTTTTATAACTTTGCATACCGTAGGCTCAGTATTTCAGTTCTTCCCAAGACTAACTACCTGTTTCAGACAATAGGACTACATCTACGCTGCAGTGCTATTTTGGGATACAGGAGGTATCTTGAAATAGCTATTCTGCATCTTTTGAGTGCACCCGTTATTTTGAAATCTAATAGGCTCACTATTCCGACGTCCATGTAAACCTCATTTGACAAGGAACAGCGTTTTATTTCAGTGCCAAATTTTGAAATAAGCTATTTCAAAATAACATTGAAATTAGGTATGTAATTTGTGTAGCTCAACTTGTCTCTTATTTCGACCTGCAGTGCAGTGTAGTCACACCCTAAGATATTTGCCTATTAAGAAGGACATAAGCTTAAGTTTGGCAAATATAGAATAGGTGAACACTTTGGGCTAGACCCTTGGCTGATGTTAATGGTTGCAGCTCTACTGACAACAATGAATTGGTGCATTATAAATAATAGAATGTTTTGTTAATAGATGTAGGTGTATGGTACTATATATGAAATGCTTCTTCGAACTGTTTCCTAGGGTAACGGTTATTTCTTGAGTCTATGTATAGTACATGAAATATGTGCAGATGGGAATGATTATTGTTACAGTTTTGCTCTAAACTATTCTAAAATCATTTTTGTGCCTATGAATTCTACCTATTTTCAAAGTGCTTTATAGACTCTAATGAATTAAGGGTAGGCGGGTTATACAAGTTACACCTTCCAAAACAGGCAGGCTCTAGTTTGGCAACATCCGTGGTCCAGCACAACCATGGATGTTCCTGGCTCAAAGAGCTGGTAACCTCATGGCAGGAGGACTATCCAGAAACGGGACCGGGCTGAAGCAGTGGGAACCCTAAGCAGTGCACAGCAGCCCCTGCAGCATGGAGACTCCCTCCTGTGTGAGTGGAGCCACAGGGCAGGAGTTTGAATCCTTGGCAGCCCATGGCAGCGGGGCTGGGGCTAATGGCAGCCCCAGCAGTCGGTGGCAGCATGAGCCTTGGGCAGCCTGAGGGAGCATGGGGCTAGAACCCGGGGGCTGCCGCAGAGCTGGAACCCGAGCCCTTGACAGCCCCCAGAAGCCGGACTGGGACAAGAGCCAGCCCTCCCACCAGCCCATGGCAGTGGGACCAAAGCTAGAGCCGGCAGCAGCCCCTGGCAACCTGCAGTAGTGGGGCTGCGGTAGAACCTGCAGCAACTCAGGGCCAAAGCCAGAGCCTGTGACAACCCATAACATTGTGGGCTGCTGGAGTCCACAGGCAGCCTCCAGCCAGGCCAGCAGCAGCAGGGCTGGAAGTAGTGAGGAAACCCCCAGAGCTGGTAGTGCTGAGGATCAAGGGCTGAGGAGCTGTGGCAGGGAAACTTCCCGTGTCCAGCAAATTCCCTGATTCGGGACCAGTGAGGTCCCGAGGATGCCAGATCAGGGAGGTTCAACCTGTAGAATCATACAATACTAGAACTGGAACGGACCTCAAGAAGTCATCAAGTCCAGTCCCCTCCCTTCACAGAAGGGCCAAGCACCCTCTAGATCAGGAGTGGGTAATATTTAATATGGGACCACTCCAAGATTTTGCAAATTGTCAAGGGCCGCACTTCTATGGAGGGGGTGTATGGTCTGGGACCAAGATTGGGTGCAGAAAGGAGCTTGGGGTAGGAGACTGAGGTACAGGAGGAGGTGTGGGGTATCAGAGGGAGTTTGGCTGCAGGAGGGGGGCTGTGATCTGAGGCAGAAACTTGGGATGCATGGTACAGTAGGGACTATGGGTGCAGGAAAGGTTTTTGGCCTGGAGGAGTGGTCTAGGAAGAGGCGCAAGTTCTGGGAAGGAGTTGTGACCTGGGTGAAGGGGGTGCAGAGGGTTTGGGTGGTGACCTGTGGCAGGGGAACGGGATGTAGGGTCAGGGAGAGACTATGGGTGCAGGAGAGGATTCTGGCCTGGGGGAGGAGTATAGGAGGGAGTGCAAGATCTGGGAGGGAGTTGTGACCTGGGAGTTGTAAGGATTTGGGTGATGGCCTGAGGCATGTAGTCAGAAGGGAGAGAGAGAGGATGCATTGCCAGAGGCTCCCAGCCAGCAGCTCTGCAGAAACCTGAGGCAGTCTGTCTGATGTAGCCCAAGGCTGGTGGCTGCTCCATGTGATTCTGCCATTGGAAACTGGCCAATGGGAGCTGAGAGATTTTGTTGGGAGGGTGGAGGCAGTGTGGGAAGATTTTCTTCTCCCTCCCCAGACATCCAGAGCAGAGAGCAGCTGGCTATTTAAAACATGAACTGTTATCTGCCTAATGGTTCCAGTGAGGCAGCTGTGGACTGGATCTGGTGGCTGGATCTGGCCTGCTGGGAGCCTCTTGCCCATCCCTGATCTAGATCATCCCTGATAGATGTCTATCTAACCTGCTCTTAAATATCTCCAATGATGGGGATTCCATAACCTTCCTAGGCAATTTATTCCAGTGTTTAACCATCCTGTCAGTTAGGTAGTTTTTCCTAATGTCCAACTTAAACCTCCATTGCTGCAATTTAAGCCTAGTGTTTCTTGACCTATTATCAGAAGTTGAGAACAATTTTTCACCCTCCTCTTTATAACACCCTTTTAGGTACTTGAAGACTGCTATCATGTCCCTGCTCAGTGTTCTATTTTCTAAACTAAACAAGACCAATTCTTTCAGTCTAACTTCATAGGTCATGTTCTCTAGATCTTTAATCATTCTTGTTCTTCTCTGGACCTTCTCCAATTTCTCCATATCTTTCATGAAATGTGGTGCTCAGAACTGGAACAATACTCCAATTGAGACCTAATCAGCGCAGAGTGGAGTAGAAGAATGACTTTTCATGTCTTGCTCACAACACTCCTGTTAATGCATCCCAGACGTTACTGGATTATGATTAAGTATCTTTGGTGTTCATTGTATTCAAGGGAAAGGTTATATATTATTGTGGGTCAAGTTTGTATGTAACCTCTCTCAGAAGGAGATTTGAGATGAACCCTGGCACACGTTATGAAATGCAGAGAACTGTACTGAACAATATTCTATCCACTATTGGAATTTTGGGACAAAGAGTATCAAGTGGTTTGCCTGAGGAATCGCTAGAAGGTGGGGAATACAAATTCCCCACCTCCAGCTATGCAAAAACGGAGCCTTTGGAAGCTATGCTCTTACAAGGAACTATTTACTGATGATTACCTATTCTCAGAGTCCCAAACTGTGTTAATGAAAGATTAACGTATTCATGGTGGTGCTAGTTTTGAGCTAAAACAGCTATACATTTGTAATCACAAGAAAAAAATATTATGGGGTTGGTAGGAATTACTCCCACAAGAGCCCTTGTTGGATTTGAGGGGTGATCTCTGATAAGCTTTTTAGCATGCAAGTAAGTTCTTTTATTCTTTTAATTTTTCTCTCTCTAATGTTTTTAGCTTGAGAATAAATGCGCTGTTCAGGAGGAGCGGTGTGGTAACTTGTCATTTAAAAGATTCTAGGAAGAGAAATGGTAGAAATAATGGATGATCATGAAGGCGTTTCCTCCTTTTCTAGGCTAGGTAGAAATACTGTATTTGTGTTTTGTGTCCCTGAAATCTTTTTTAATTCTACAATCACATTTTCAATCCATAAGTTGGGTCAGTACTCCTTGAATTGTGACACTTTTGCCTTCTCTGACATCACAAGTTCATAATACCTTTCCAAGTGATAGTAGATTAATTCAAATTAATATCTATTAAGGAATTAGGCTCATCTTTGCTTTATGAAACTTTTTGCTCTAAATTTTACTTTATTTGCCACTCTTTTGCCTATAAATGATGATGATCAGGCTTTCAAGCCACTGTGATTTCTGAAAAGGTTGAATTGTGGCTATTAAGCTTAAAAAAAGGAGGCCTAGACTTTAAGAAAAGAGGCCCAGATTCTCAGTGATATTTAGGTATCAAACTCCCATCTAGACCCGGGTGCCCAAAGTTAGGTTCCTACATTCATATTTAGGTAGCCTGGTTTTCTAAGAGCTAAGCACTTAGTAGCTCCAATGGGCATGAGCGAGAGAGTTATTTTTGAAAATCTTGGACTAGTTCCCAGTGCTCCAAATTATACATTTCAGTACCTATAGCTTTATGGTTCATTGTATTTACATTTATTAACATGCTAAGCAGCTCTGTTGTATACAGCAGTTCAACAAAGAGTGTCAAGAAGTAAAATACGCAAAGAATTAAACTTGCAGTTAGTGCTCCATCAACTATTCAGATGGTTAGAAAGTATATGAGCGAACCCTAACTACCCTCAGCAGGCCATCTGGTGCCAGACTGCTGTTAAATAACTAGCATTTAACACGAATAACATGTAGATGAAGTGTGTGGTTTAAAACATTGTGTTAAGCGTCATTAAAACAGTCTCCTTAGAGCCTTATTAAGAGCCCTTTCCTCTCTATAATAAAACATTTCTCTGTGACTGTATCGATTAAGAGTCTAACAATACAAACAAAAGGCCTCTTAATTCAGCATCCCACTAGAGAACCATTGTTATTGTCAAGCTGCAAAGGCAGGTGGAAAAACTAAACTATCCTTACAAGCCCCATCTAATCAGTAAATGAGAGAACACTGAGAGCCACATTTTCGTGACTTTTAAAAATCCTTTTCCCTTTTGAAAAAAAGGTTTAGTTTGTAAACATTTTTCTGTCTGTGTCTTAGCATTAATTTGGGTGGGGTGGGGGAGAGCAATAATTCAGCCCTCTGCCTTTCCCTTGTGTTTTTCTTAAGGGTAACTAAGAACTGGAAGAGTTTGTCAAGGGTTGTGGTAGATATTTCATGACTGGCAATTTTTAAAATCAAGACTGAATTTAAAACCAATGTTCTCTTTTTCAAAAGGAATTATTTTAGGGATGTTAAATGCCTGTGTTATTATGGAAGTTAGATGAGATGATCACAATGGTCCCTCTGGCCTTGGAATGCATGAATTGATAAATTTAAAAATATTCTGAAAATTAATGACAGATTTTTACATTAAATATTATAGTCAACTAAAAGATTTACCCAATGTTGCTTGGGTCCTTAACTCAACTAGTTTTTGTGTTTGTTAATTTAAATCATTGTTCTGGAGTGTGTTTGCAGATGAGGGGTTCAGTATGCAGGCTGCTCCTGGGAGAGGGGATTACTTCAGTTCTCTCTCAGCGCAGCCACTTGGGGACTGGTAAGAGGTGCTTCTCTATGGTTGCTACAGCTCCAGTAAGCATAGCCAGGAGAGGGATTAATGTTTCCCAGTGGGGGCAGGTCCAGGTTCATCTGCTCCCTGTGCTCCCCAGCCAGAGTGAGGAATGCAGCAAACTGCACTTTCTCCTCACTTTGGGTATGATTCCGGACATACTGGGTGCAGGTGAAAACAAGCAGAGGATTTATTGGTTCACACAGCTGGCGGAATACCCATCAGGTGGTGAACACTAACTTAACCAAAACATACATTAGATTATATAGATCGCAGATGGACGGAGGAGAAGTGATTTGATAGGTCTAGCAGCAGAAATGAGATATGCACATAAGCCAATGGTCTACCACAGTTATACAGTGTCTCCGCCCATTGCCAATTAAACATGTTATCACTAATACAGGTAGTTATTCCTAACAAGCTAAATGAGCCAACATAAACAGGACGGAAGCCCCAAAATGGACATATTAATGTCAATTTGTTTTGCTGAAATTGTGATGGCTACGGTGAGATGACTCCTTCCTTGTGTTGGCACAGTCCTTGGGATCCAAGCTCATTAA
>JANRFK010001234.1:39002252-39012764 GCA_030068395.1 Apalone spinifera
CGCATTTGTATATAGGCATCTAAGATCCTGATTTGACCTTGCCTCCCAGTTTTTTTCATGGAAATGAAGTATCACTAAAAGGTTTTGTCAGCCTTACAGTGATGACAAAAATATTTGGAATATATACTCTTCAGGCCAAGGGCTGACTTTTACCATACATTTACATTGCAAATGGTGTACCAATCATAATTGGGGGTTTCTGGGGTCTTGTATAATATCCAAGAATAACAAACAACTATATAAAATAATATAATAAACTTGCCAGGAGCTGAACAGTTTCTGGGAAGAAATCTAAATCTGAAAGTCTGAACATGACCACTGTTCATAACAGATGGCTCAACAAAACTTAACTCTTCACTTCCAACCCTTCCTTCCACATGAATTCCTTTCAACCAGAGTTTCTCAAAGTGGTCCGTGAAACCACTTAGAGAAACCTGCTAACTGGCTGCTCCGGTATGTTTACTTTCCAGCTCCCAGGCCACTGAGCCTCACGGCTCCCATTGGCTCCGGTTTGCTGTTTGCTCCCAAGGGGAGCTGCAAGAAGTAGCAGCCTGGCCCACACCACTTCCCTTGGCTCCCTTTGGCTGCAAATGGTGAACCAAAGCCAATGGGAGCTGGGAGGCTCTGTAGCCACGGAGCTGGTAAATAAACCGGAGTGGCCAGTTAGCAGGTTTCTCAAAGTGATTTTGAGGACTACTTTGAGAAACACTGCTTTAAACAATTGCCTCTTCCAAACAAAATTAGGAAAGGATGTTTGATGTGTTGGGAGGAGGTTGTTTGGTAAATGAGACTAGAGTGAGTGGAGGGATAAATACAGTGGCATGGTCTAGTATTTGGCCACTGTGGTGTGTATTTGAGGATGGAGGAATAGAGCTTCTGTATCATAAGCTCATTTTCCCATTTCCTTCCATTCATGGTTTGGTATAATGTACGTTGTGTGGGTACACCTTTTTTAAGATAGGATTATAATTCAAAATAAGCTAGACAAACTGGAGAAATGGTCTGAGGTAAATAATATGAAATTCAATAAGGACAAATGCAATCTAGTCCATTTCAGAAAAAACAATCAGTTGCACACATGCAAACTGGAAAATGACAATCTAGGAAGCAGTACTGAGGAAAGGGACGTAGGGCTCATAGTGGACCTCAAGCTAAATATGAGGTCAAACAAATATCATTCTGAGATGTATAAACAGGAGTATTGAAAGCAGAACATTAGAAGTAATTCTTCCATTCTACTCTGTGCTTATGTAACAGGGTCAGCACTCACCTCAGTTGAGGGACCCCGGATTGGCCGAGTGCAGGTTCCTGCACTTTGTCTTCAAAGCCTGGCAGTTACTTAGCCCTTCGGTCCGCTTGTGCAATCACAAACCCCTTCCAGCGTATATACTTTACCAGAGGCCCATCCCAGTGCTTGGTGCTGCCATGAATACAGGGGATTGGACTTGATGATTTTTCAAGGTTACTTTCGGTACTATAATACTATGATTCTATGATTGTTTCACAAATTATAACTTTTTTATGAATGAATTTTCTAGGTTTTCAAATGCTTAAATGGGGGAGTTATACCTGGAAGAGATGGACTTGTAGGAACTAGTTCCTGGAACTGTGCCACAGAAATGCAGCTACTGAAGGAGAAGATTGTATTTGTCAACAGCAGTATTTCTCTGACTGACGAAAATCTTTTATGTCAGCAGCTGCACATAATACTTTTTCCACTGCAGGATAAAATTGGATGGAAAAGTATAGTTATGATAAAAATGATCTTACAGAGATATGTAATTAGCTATGCATTGCTCAGAAGTTTCAGCTTAATGAATAATGTGAAAAATGACCCATAACCTGTAAAGATTCTCTAAAAAAACCTATCCAGTTTATCATATCTAATCAAGATCCCACTAACATTTTTTGTGTTACTAGACAATATTTTTAACAGACATGCCAAGAAAAAAGTCATGAACTTGAAAAACAGACCAATTCTGAATACCTCTTATTAAATCTATAAATAGAAATCTAACAAAAATACTTTAAAAATTGAACAGGCATAGAAGATAACAATGTTCAGTTTCACACTGAAAGGACATCTACATCTTGGAAAAAGACAACTGTATACCCAATTTTAAGACCATTTCAGAACATAATCTTAATGATGAACCTATGACCTCTAATAATAACCTTCCTTCACCCCATCCCCATGGTAAGTTTGAACTCTGTGTCATCAGGCTAGCATTAGGACTTATGGAAGACCATACACATGTATCTCTTAAATATAGGAATGACAGTTAATTTATTTATGCCACTTTGTCTTTCTCCAAACTTCTTTCTTGGAACACAAGTTTTTAATCACAGAACACATGACCTTTGGAGACTCTGAGATCTAATTCTTATGACAAGTATCAGAAAGCTACTCAACAAGCTACTCCTTTATTCAGATAATGATTGAAAATAATTCCCTAGCAAATGCTACAAATTTAAGTGCAGCACTGTTGTCTTCCTTGGAGAGACAAAATTATGTGCCATTTTTGTCAAATAATGCAGACCTTTTCTTTTGCAGCAATTAGTGATGATGCATGTAGTGAATTGCTAAGTATTCATGACTAATCTGGATAGACAGGACTGTCCCTTGCTAATCACAATGAATATTGGCCTGTCCATAAAGAGCAAGGAGTGATGATATCAAAGAGAACAGTCCGCTATTACCAGGGCAAACTTTTGGCCATGAGCTTCTGTAGACGATAATATGAGAAGACAGAGATGAAATTAAAAGCAGTGTTAAGTACCCTAAAGGCAGAAAAACAACAATAATTTCTTTGCAGACTACTCAAGTATTATAGTGTGCTGAGAGAATCTTTCTAAGTTTTAGTTTGATACATAAATTTTGAATGAGTACAAGGCTTTCAATTTATTTTTATATGGGGATAGTGTGTATCAAATAAAGCATGGCTCAATTTTCTGCAGTTTAGGGAACAAATCTCAATACTAAAATAAGGCACTGTTTTTCATTGTATGCTAAATGTGTGTGATCTCAAATTATGTATTAAATTATGTAATTTATAGAAGGGAAGGATATATTTGCTAATGTATATATAACTTGAGGGTATTTACTTTTTAAAAAAAGTGTTCCTGTGGCTCAGTAACTGTTCCGTTCACTAAGTATAAGCCCTGTCGCTCCCCTTCCGGCAGAGGACAATGAAGCAGATGTGGAGGTTGAATGTAGAATGGGGTGGGCAATAATTTTTGATGTGGGGTATGCCAAGATTTTGGTATCTTGATGTGGAGGGGGTACGAGGTCTGGGACGGAGGTTGGGAGCAGAAGGGAGCTCGGAGTGGGGGATTGGGGTGCAGAGGGATTGTGTGGGGTCTGAGAGGGAGTATGGGTGTAGGAGCAGATTCTGGCCTAGGGGAGCGGTGCAGGGCCTGGAGGGAGTTGTGACCTGGGGGAAGAAGGTGTGTGTGCAGAGGGTTTGGATGGAGACCTGTGCAGGGAATTGGAACGGAGGGAGAGGTTGGGGTGCCAGAGGCAGGCTGTGGCTGGGAGTCACTTTCCTAGGCACTTTTCCTTTACCTGCCATAGTCCCAGGCTGTTCGAAATGCCTGGCTGCTCTCTGTGGCTCTCTGCTCTAGGTGCTGGGGAAGGGGGAGACTTTGGGTATATCTACACAGCAACATTATTTTGGAATAACTAACGTTATTTTGAAATAATTTAATCCGTGCCTACACAGCAGGCAGTTATTTTGAAATAATGTCAAAATACTGTCGAGTTGGAGGATGACTTATTCTGATTCCTGTAACCCTCATTGTAAGGGGAGGAAGAGTGCTCTATTTTGAAATAAGTGCTGGGTAGATACTCTAAAGTTTGAAATAAGCTATTTCGAAATAAGCTACGCATTTGATGTAGATCAATTTGTGTAGCTTATTTCGAGTTAAGCCCTGCTGTGTAGATGCACTACTGGGTGCTCAGCTCTCTCTCAGCTCCCATTGGCTGGTTTCTGTGAAACCTCCCTCTGTCCCCAGTGCCCGGAGCAGAGAGCCAAAGGGAGCAATGGCTTTAAGCATTTTGGTGCTGCTCTGAAGTAGCTGGATGCTCTGTGCCTGAAGGTCCCAGCGGAGGCAACTCATAGGCTGGATCAGGCAGCCCATGGACTAGATCCAGTGGCTTGGTGGGCTAGATCTGGCCCACAGGCTGTATCTTGTCCATCCCTCATTTAGAAGGATACGTGACACTTCCATGACAGCCTTCCCCAAGTCCTTTGGTAGCCTTTACAAGGGCGTTCTATAGGTGTTAGTTTCTGTACTTAGGGAAGGTGTAGAATCTAAATTCTTTAGGGTGATGCATTGATTTTGGAAAGCAAACTCCTCTTTCCACAGGGCACAGGAAGAATTCTAATAAAACTCTGGAATTTCCTGGTTTTTATATGGTAGTAGCTTGACTATGATTATTTTTGAAATTTGAAAAGCATGGAAGGTGTTCAGAGCTAGAATTTAATCTCTCAAATAGCCAGCTGCCATAGTTTGATGAAGTTGTGAAGAGAAAGGAGAGATTGAAGTATGTGAGCATGTGGGAGAAAAGTGAGATAATCGGGGAGATAGAATTAAAATATCACTGTTTACATCCTCCTAAAAGCTCCGGTTTTTTTCTTTCAATTAATACATGTGTTTGCTCATCTAGCTTGCTATGGAAACTCACTTATTTCTATGTTTTACCTTGCCTAGGCACAAGAAAAAAGAGACATTTTCCAATTGTTTCTTGTTTAATTCTCAGAAGCTCAGGAAAATGGTGATGTTTTCCAATTATCTCTTATCTCTTGGAATCTTCTTTGTTAAATTGCTTTCACTTGTCCTGCTTGTTAACTAGTCGCAATACAATCAAGGCTGAAAATTCACTTTTCATTTCTTCTGTAGATTATGGAATAATCATCAGCCATCTCAGCCCCAAGTAGCTCTTCTGACTCTTATTCAGTTTAAATGACAAAATGCCTGTATGAACAATTCATTGTTTCCTTTTATAAACAAAGGATCCCCCCATGCCACATATATATCCCACAAGCCTCAAAGATGGGATGAATACAAATAC
The DNA here is from genome assembly GCA_030068395.1 of Apalone spinifera. Taxonomy (NCBI): domain Eukaryota; kingdom Metazoa; phylum Chordata; order Testudines; family Trionychidae; genus Apalone; species Apalone spinifera. Next base: position 39,007,327 of record JANRFK010001234.1, read on the forward strand.
CCTAACAATGCCAGTATTACATTAAGTCCTGCTGAAAATGGACAAGTGGACAAAATGCAGGTGAGACTTCCAAAGGTCTAAAATGGATGTATTTTATCACATAGCTTGCATTCTATTACATTGTATATCACAAATGTCATCACCATGCATCTGTGTATATAAAGTATATACACTTCTATTAAATGTATACATGCACATTGAGGGGAAAACAGATCATTAATGATGGTGACTGCTTTCACTAAACTCCTTTTATTGTGTTTTTTCCCTTGAAAATTATACATAGTGAAATTCTAAGGATGACTTTTCTACTTCTCACATTAACCTACAACATAGTCATACAGATGTTTAAAAAATGACCATTACATTTCAGTCAACTTTATGGGTTGTGGAGGAGCACATGGATCAGACAGAGACATCTATTAGGAGAGCTTCTATTAACAGAGATTCTCTATGTTCTAGTCAGGAGGAGAGGTGGAAGTATGGGTTGGATCAGATGACACACAATCAAATGAAAAAATGTGAAATGTATACCCCAAATTAAAAAACACAGTAAGAGAAACAAAAAAGTGCCACCATAGCTTAACAACCAGGTAAAAGAAGCAGTGACAGATAAAAAGATATCTTTTAGAAAGTGGAAGTCAAATCCTAGTGATGAAAATAGAAAGTACCATAAACTTTGTCAAATTAAATGTAAAAATATAATAAAAAAAGCCAAAAAAGAGTTTGAAGAACAGCTAGCCAAAAACTCAAAAAGTAACAGTAAAATGTTTTTTAAGTGCATCAGAAGTAGGAAGCCAGCTAAACAGCCAGTGGGGTCCTTTGATGATCGAGATGCTAAAGGAGTATTCAAAGATGATTAAGTAATAGCGGAGAAGCTAAATGAATTCTTTGTTTCAGTCTTCACAGCTGAGGATATTGGGGAGATTTCCAAATATGAGGAATTGTCCCAGATTGAGGTCTCATCCAATGAGGTTAAACTTAACAGTAACAAGTCACCAGGACCAGACGGCTTTCACCCAAAAGTTCTGAAAGAACTCAAATGGGAAATTGCGGAACTATTAACTGTGGTTTGTAACCTATCCTTTAAATCGGCTTCTGTACCTAATGATTGGAAGTTAGCTAACATGATGCCAACATTTAAAAAGGGCTCTGGAGGTGATCCTGGAAATTACAGACCAGTAAGTCTAATGTCAGTGCTCGGCAAATTAGTTGAAACTATAGTAAAGAATAAAATTGTCAGACACATGGATGAATATAATTTGTTGAGGGAAAATCAACATGGTTTCTGTAAAGGGAAATTATTCTTTACCAGTCTGCTGGAGTTCTTTGAGGGGATCAACACGCATGTGGACAAGGGGAATCCAGAGGATATAGTATACTTAGATTTCCAGAAAGTCTTTGACAATGTTCCTCACCAAAGGCTCTTAAGTAAAGAAAGTTGTCACGGAATAAGAGGAAAGGTCCTTTGGTGAATTGATAACTGGTTAAAAGCCAAGAAACAAAGGGTAGAAATAAATAGTACGGTTTCCAAGTTGAGAGAGGTAACTAGTGGGGTCCCCAAGGGTATGTCTTTGGATCCATCCTATTCAACTTCTTTATAAATGATCTAGAGAAAGTGGTAAACAGTGAGGTGGCAAAATTTGCAGATGATACCAAACTGCTCAAGATAGTTAAGAGCAAATCAGACTGTGAAGAGCTTCAAAAAGATTTCACCAAACTAAGTGATTGGGCAACAAAATGGCAAATGAAATTTAATGTGGATAAATGAAAAGTAATTCACATTGGAAAAAATAATCCCAACTATACATACAATATTATGGGGACTAATTTGGCTACAACTACTCATGAGTGAGATCTTGGAGTCACTGTCGATAGTTCTCTGAAAACATCCATTCAGTGTGCAGTGGCAGTCAAAAAAGCAATTAGAATGTTAGGAATAATTGAAAAGGAATAGAGAATAAGACAGAAAACATTTTATTGTCTCTATATAAAACCATGGTATGCCCACATCTTGAATACTGCATATAGATGTGATCACCTCATTTCAAAAAAGATATAGGAAGGCATTGGAAAAGGTTCAGAAAAGGGTAACAAAAATGATTAGGGGCTTGGAATAGGTCCCATATGAAGAGAGATTAAAAAGACTTTTCAGCTTAGAAAAGACAAGACTAATGGGGGAAATGATAGAGGTCTATAAAATCATGACTGGTATGGAAAAAGTGAATAAGGAAAAGTTTTTTTACTTATTCCCACAATATAAGAATTAGGAGTCACCAAATGAAATGAATAAGCAGTAGGTTTAAAACAAACAAAAGGAAGTTTTTCTTCACTCAGCACACAATCAATCTGTAGAACTCCTTGCCAGAGGGTGTGGTGAAGACTAGGACTTTAACAGGGTTCAAAAAAAGAGCTAGATAGATTCATGGAGGTTAGGTCCATGAAAGACTATTAGCCAGGATGGGTAGGAATGGTATCCCTAGCCTCTCTTTTTTCTGGAGGTGGGTGACAGGGGAGGGATCACATGAGGATTACCTGTTGTGATCCCTCCCTCTGGGGCATCTGGTATTGTCCACTTTTGGCAGACAGGATACTGGGCTAGGTGGACTTTGGTCTGACCTAGTATGGCCGTTCTTATGTTCTTATGTAAAATAATAATTTATAATATTTAACCAGAGTTCCACTGAACTACTATAGTGTGGAATTAAATGTCATTTTCTTTCCCATTATCAATAATCAATGTTATTCTTCTAGTACAGAAAGAGGGGCAATTTATTCCCAAATCTGGGACTTTTAAAAAAAAATCCCCAAACTACACATTTTACTTGAGTGATTTTTCCCTTACACTGCTGTTTTCATATATTATGATTTATGTCTCATTTTTTCTGCACTTCTTATCCACCCAAAATGCACAAAGCTTAATTCTTATCTCTCTCATCAATTTTACACAGACTTAGCTCCATTAACTTCTGCGTGACCTTGAGCAAGTCACATAGACTCTCTGGTCAAATGCACGATGGTACTAATGCACCAAAACAAATGCCTAAATGGGAGTTTTAGGCTCCACTTTCATTTTAGGCTCCTGCTTGGTTGCTGCCTAATCCCATACATTCCCAAACTCCCTTTGCACTTAAATATCTATATTTAATAAAAATGCTATAGAAGACACTAAGCATCTAAGTTTCTGCTTGTGGGCATATGCACTGCTGCTTCACCATAGGCCTCTGATGCCTATCTCCCACCAAAGTCCCAGTGCGACCTATAAAATGAAAGAAGATCATAGATCATAGATTCCTAGGGCTTGAGGAGACCTTGGGAGGTCATCGAATTCAGCCCCCTGTCCAAAGCAGGACCAACGCCAACTAAATCATCCCAACCAGGGCTTTGTTTGGCTGGGACTTAAAAACCTCTAAGGATGGAGATTCCACCACCTCCCTAGTAACCCATTCCAGTGCTTCACCACCCTCTTAGTGAAATAGTTTTTCCTAATATCCAGCCTAGATCTCCCGCACAGCCACAGCAGCATTTTAATGTCAGCCTTGCACAGACCTATATAGGCAGTTTTACCCACTTTCACCTCTGAACTGGACTCTAAGTTATAAGGACTTCCGTACTTCTCACCACTTTTTGTGTGGAGTGAGGCAGGCACCTAACTCACTCTCAGAATAAATGACTCAAGTGCCTAAGTGTATGCCTACATTGCAATTAAAACCTATGGCTAGCCTGTAACAGCTCACTGAGGCTCACAGGGCTTCGGGCTTAAGTAACTGTTTAGGTTTGGTTTGGTGCCTCAGCTCTATGATCTTGTGAAGTGGGAAGGTCTGTGAGCTCAGGCTGCAGTCCAGGCTCATGGGTTTTAAATTGCAGGGTACATACCCTCAGTCAAGAGAGAACATGACTAGCAAAGATAGGCACCTAACTCTTTTTTGGGGGGTGGGAGGGTTTAGGACATACCCTTCAGATTGGCATCTCCCATTGGTTAGTTTAGCTGGCTTCTCACCGAGCATGCTGGCATTTGTAGATTGCATTCTTAGGCACAATCTCTCCCCTTTCATTTTATAAGAGTCCTATGTGTCTAACTCAAGCTTTGTGTATTGCAGTATTGTTCCTGAAATTTACTAGATGCCCAAGACCCTCTGTGATCCTCGTGCAAAATGGTGAAAATAGCACCTTCTTATCTCACAAGGTTGTTTTGATAATAAATACATTAAAAGATTGTGAGATGCTCAGATAAGACAGAGGAACTTCAGAAAGTTACTCTTGTTTTATGTAGAAAATCACTGATATTGGAATGAAGTTTATATGCTTTTTTCGGGATATATAGGAGTGCAAAAAATTCAGTACTGGCCTCACTTTTTTCTTTTGTTAGACTCTGTGCCAGACCATAAAGGATTTATGTGTGAATGCTACAATAATAATAATGATGTTAACGGATAACATTTTTTACAACATTTTTGGAGAACTGTTGTTTTCTTAAATGAAGTTCATTAAATGTGAATGATTTGCCAGGAGTTGTCTTCCTCTGGCAAACATCAGTCATACAAGAAGAAACCCAGCAGCACATCTGTAACCCACATGACCCTCACCAGTTACTAAAAAGTGTAGTTCCTTCAGGCAATCTTAACCTTTCATTCTGATTAAGTTTATAATGTCACTGACATATGTCTAAATGTCATGTCCTTTGAAATAAAGTGGTTTTTAGAAATGTTTTGGTGTGGATTAGAGACCATGTGTATGTTTCATTTTAATACAATTTCCTTTCTGGCTCAAAAATTCTTTAGCTTTGTGCCAGTATATGGCCACATTGATGGTGCAGTTCGTGGCTTTATCACCAGCTGAAGGAAGTTTAGAATTATGTGTTTTACTATGAATATTCTTAAGTCTTGTTTCTTTTCATTTTTAATTATTAAAAAATGATGTAAAATGCAGGTTACAGTAAGTGTGCATAAATAAATAGATTTCACAGCTTACCAACAAAACGATTGGCATGAGGGTTGATATACAAGTTCAAAGTTGAGAGCACTAAAGGGAACCATTGAAAGATCAATGATGCTGCTGTTGGCTCACATTCTGTTGTGCTCCCATGACAATCTGCAGAAGCTGCTAGGTCTGTGGCTAGATAGACATGTACACATTTATCTCGGCCTATTATCAGAAGACAAGTTTCAACAGCAGCTTCTCATCTTTACCCTACTGTTGAGAGTGGCAGAGGGCCTCCGAAGGGGGAGATTCCACTCCCACACTTGTCTAAATCTGGTGAAATTCCACTGAACTAAGTAAAATTAGTCCATATCCACTTGAGTGGCACTGAGATCAGAATTTAGCCCAATCTCTCTTAATATCAGTGATGGCAGATGAGCTTGCCCACCTGCTCATTTTGGACTGTGGGGCTACGTCTACACTGGCATGATTTTCCGAAAATGCTTTTAACGGAAAAGTTT
>JANRFK010001234.1:39017860-39028586 GCA_030068395.1 Apalone spinifera
TTTCTTTGAGTACACTTTGGTGTCATCATACAGCTCCCTTTTCACCATTTCCCAAGATTTATATTCTCCCTCCTCCTGAATATACCAGTACAAACTATAACATTCAAACAGCAGGGCATAAAATTATTGGGTTTAGCAAACAATCAGCCAGAGAGGCATAAGGCTGTGTATTTACTTTAAACTTGCACCTATTATTTCTGCACTTCCTATCTACAGTAATAACATGTATCCACTAGGCTTTTTGTATGCAATAAGAATTTTAATTTACTCTGGAGGAAGAACCAGTTCATAACTCAGTAGAACCGACTAGGTTCATAAGTTATTAGTTCTGCTTCTTGTGATAAAATCTGGATGCAGAGTTTTTTTTTCTCTCTGCTTTCTCAGCCTTGTAAGTTCATTCAGAGCTAAACAATTAAAGTGGCAAATTGATTTGTTTACAATGCAAATCATTGCTAGATTGGAAATAATGCAAAAGGCACAGGCAATTACATGTTTCATAGTATAGGTAAGACTGATATGGCATATGCTTTGTTGATCACAGTGCAGGGATGTAATACAATTACTAATTCAGAACTGCATGATAGTTTTCAGTGACTGTCAAAAGTACAAAATCTCTGTATTATAATTTAATTCTGTCCTCAGAACTCTTTGTTCATATGCCTACCAAAAGCACCTCTAGCTCATCTTCTCATATTTCCCCCTCATGATCAACCCTGAATGAGGAGAAGAACTTAGGGTTTAATTTGATGTGATCGGAATGTGTGTAAGAAGTTCTCAGGGCGTGTTTTGGTTTAAAGGGAGGAACTGAAATGTGAGAGCAAGGGAACATTTTTTAACAAAAGCAAAATTCAATAAATTGCTTATTATGAAAATATACATGAAGAATTCCATTTTCCTGTAAAGTTTTATTGTGTGAGACTAAAATTGGGTTGTTAAAGTGTGAAACATCACTACGTTGTCTCCCCTTTATGTTAGGTCTGACTGTCAATAAATTCTCCAGTCATGGGGACCACCCCAGTTGGTGATGACTCTATACAGTCCCACTACAGGAGGCTTATAGAAGGTGTTTCTTAAAGCATGGGAAAGTGGCTGAAGGGCTACTATATACAGGCCATTCCTGTTTGGGGCAGCAGGCCCACAGGCTCTTAGGTGTAAGTTGGAGCAGCTGTTGGGTTCTTCTTGTTTGAGTCAGATGTAGAAGAAGTTCTTGATTGACCCATTGTAGGGCAAGCATTGAAGGGCTAGAAAGCTCAGCTCTGGCATGGGCATACATTTGGTCAAAGGACTTTCCTTTTACTTTATAGGTCAAACTTGGTGTAATCTTTAATGTGGAGTCACTGATGCCTCTATAAGAAGTAAGTTGTTCTTCCTAGTCATGCTTAAACCAATATGCAAACTTATAAAGGGATAAAAGACAGAACTATGTAGCACTTTATAAACTAGCTTGTTAGTCTTTAGGTGATGAGCTTTCGTGGGCCAGACCCACTTCCTCAGATCAATATGTGGGGCTGGCCCACAAAAGCTCATCACCTATAAACCATCTTGTTAGTCTTTAAAGTGCTACATAGTTCTGTCTTTTGTTTCAGCTACACCAGACTAACATGGCTGCATCTCTATCACTATTGTAAAGGGATAGTTTCACTCTCCTCTCAATTGCAGCTGCTTCTGGAGTGAAATATGGCTGTGGGACACCACACTCAATATAATGTTATTATCCTTTATAAAAGAGGAAGAAAGGGAGTGACTAAAATGGTAATAATTGCAGTAGGAAGAATGTAATTACTTGGGTTGGAGTATAATCAGAACAGTGAGAATTACATCTGTTTTTTCTAAAATCAGATGGAATTTGTAAAGACCATAACATCTCATCCAGTGCACTGCACTGTCACAATCCCTTGCACTATGGTAAGGTATTTGTATTACTATATGATGGTATCCAGTGTGTGCTTGGTGGCTCAGAAGATCTCTTCTTAAACTAGTTTATATTAGTTTAGTATAGCATCAGAGGAAAGGGTCTTATCTAGTTACTTTCTCCCATAATATCTATGTAGTTAATGGCCTAGCAACCATATACTGGGCCATTCCTATTAGACAAATTTTTAAAAATTGACAGACTTTAAACATATCCGTGCTACAGAAGGATTCATAAGTCAAGTAACCTTAAAAAAATTAAATATTTTCACGATGTTGGGACCCTGAGGCTGGAGGCAGGGCCAGGAGTGGAGCTCATCAAGGCTGTGGATGGGTTTGGCAGCTGGGGACATGGATCCTGGGGACTGGAGCAGAACTAGGAGCCAGGAGGAGCTGGGTGTTGCTCCCTCCCTGTTTCTCTCCACTCCCCCAACCCAGGGGCTGACCTGGGCCCACTAGGAGGGTTTGCCCTAGTGTGGGAACATCTGATATAAGTATGTGACTATATTGCATATTGGGTTGATGTGATGGAGAGCTTTTAATTCAGTTCATGTGAAAACATCAAAAATTGCTTTATCTATGAAATATCTGAAGGATATGTGCCAAGATTTCTTCTGTGACAGTAAACATTAAAAAATAATGATAGTAACAGTCGCCTGACTGTTGAAAGGTATAATTTGAAATTGGCTTCAAATGTAGGAGGGATTGCAATAACCAGTTTTGAATGAAATAGCTAAGATAGACAGGTTCCATTTTCACAAAGCACCTTCTAGGTTGGTAGTTCCCAACCTGTGGTCCATGGACCTCTGATGGTCCGTGATGGTAATGTAGGGGGTCTGTGGAAAGGTGAGAGCTGAGAGGATCCATGCCAGTAGCTAGCAACTCCCTAAGCCACGCTGCACCCAGAGCCATGGGAAGCAATGCGGGTTGACAGACGTGCTGGCTGCCAGCACAGGTTGAGGCAGTCAGCAAATCCCTCAACCTGTGCTGCTTCCCAAATGGGCTGGGGAATGCACCTCGGGCTGAGGGGCATGCAGGCTACAGACACAGCTATATTGTTTGGCGGGAGGGTCTGTAAAATTTTAATAGATTGAAAAGGGGTCCATATGCTGGAAAAGGTTTGGAGCCACGGTTCTTGGTATTTATTTAGCCCCCATTGCAAAAGAATGAGAAATTAGAATTTGTCCTCACAACAACACTGTGAGATAGGAATGTTTTAATATGAATTACTGCTGCACTGAGCACTAGTCAAACAGCTATTAAGTAGCAAGGAGGGAGCAAGGACCAAGACAATAACAGAATACATCTGTGCTGCAGAGGGCCTGGGAAAAAACAGATGGACAGATGAACAATGACAGTCATTATTCTATACCAGGGCTGAAACAGCTTCTCTGAAAGGACAGTGAAATGAAATGATGTCCCATCAGTGGCTCTGTACTTCTGTTCTGTAGTTTTATGCATATAGGGGAGCATCCAGTAATAAACTATGAGCAAAATTTCTTCTTATCCTGTCCAGGTGCTGCTGGAAAGAACAGGATAAGAGGCTTCCCATGCAAACATTTGGCTAGACTTTTTTCTCCAGGAAAAATGCCCCTTGTTTAATTTTGTCCTGACTAGGGCATGCAACATTTTGTGACTGAAGTGTTCGATATGTGATTAAAATGTGGCACACAGCCAGGCTCGGTGACAGAAGGAGGCAAAGGGGGCAACTATGCTGGAGTCTGGCAATTCAAAGGGGCCAGGGACTCCCAGCTGCCACTATTTTGGCAGTGGTGGTGGCGGCAAGAGCCTGGTGCTATTTAAATTGCTGCCAGAGCTCCCAGCAGTGCTGAGAAGGAGGATGGAATGCAGTCTGGATGTTGCTGAGGGCTGGCTACTGCACTCTGCCCTTTCCACCTGAGGCCCCACTCCTTCCGGGAGTGTAGTGTTGCCTCTCCCCACTTTGCCCAGGGGCTGGGTGAATCTGTTGGCTTATCTACACATGGCCAGAAAGTGTTAACTGACACACAAGGCTTTTAAGGCTTGTTAGGACAATGTGGGCTATTCCATTAGGTTAATGCAAACCTGCATGCCAAAGCAGTAAAATGGTAGGAGTTTGCTCAGGTCTTGTGATGTGACTGAACAATCCTTGTCTGTTACTATAACTATGATTCAAGATCAGAAGAGAATGTTAACATTTATGATGAAACTTGATTGAAGTATTATTATGTCTATGTCTCTGTGAAGGTTGTGGTAAACTGTATATGAACTTTCAAAGGATAAATTATCTTGCACTAATTGCCATGATATCTGGGAGACAGAAGGTTACATCAAAAACCCTACTGTGTTCTCCCAGGCCAAGATTCCGCTGCAAAGTCTCTTGACCAGGGATCCCTTTCTGGACTCAGAGCTGCTTGAGGTTTTTATAGAGGAGAAACCTCAGCCATCAAGATTGAGATCCCAGTCATTAGCGAGTCACCCTGGATATGGATTTTGGACTTGAACCATGGACTAAATTCTTAAAGAACTTTTTGAAACTTCAAGATCACCATCTCTATTATGCCTCTGAACCTCAAGAATTGAACTCATATCTGCAGGTATATTGATCTTTTTTTCTTTTTAAAATAATTTTTAGTTTAGTTAATTGGCTATAAGTGTGTATTTGGGATAAGGTCAAAATATTTATTGACCTGGATGGTAATTTTTCCAGTCCTTTGAGACTGGTAGAACTTTATCTGAGTTGGATGTCTGAGTGGAGGCCTGAGGCTGGGCACTTTAAGGGAACTGCATGGTTTGGACTTACCCAACAAGGTAATACAGAAGCTGTTCTATACTGGCTTGGTAAATATAAATATCATAATAACCACCAGCACTGGGGATTGGCCTAAACCATTTCTTGCAGTGTGCCCTATTTGAGTGACCTCAGATGGCTTCCCTGGGATATTGGTTATCACTGCGTATGATTCCTGACTTGTGAAAAGCAGGGCTTTGACTTACTAAGTGTTTCATCCTAGAAGGAGCTGGAGATCAAAGGGACTGATGCTTCCCAGCTGCATGATAACTATATTCAGACTCGCATTACATGAGCTGCCAAATGTAGAAGGGGAAGAACACATTAGGTGTTTCAGCACAGATAGAAATGGAGAGCCACAGCTTTTGCTGATGTTAATCTGTGTATCTACTGCAATACAGCTATACTGATTCATATCAGCTGAAGATCTGTAAGGGGAAGAATGGAATTCAGTAATAAAATCAGATCCAGCTTTTTTTTCCCCACTCTTTTTTTTTTTTTTTCCATTTCTGTTAATTAAGCACAGTTGTCTGTTTTATTTTTCTACCTAAAAGGAGTTGTTAGAAAAAGATACAAGGTGTGGGTTTGATTGTGGTCACTGAGAGTCTGATTCTGCTCTCACTGTTGTTTACATTTGTGAAACACCCAAATTAATATCTGCGGGATTTTGTATATCTTGCATCTCTGAAAAGTCAGGTCATCCTGATTTTAGCACCCTGATTTTAGCTCTCACACCTTCATATGTCTGCATTGATTTTTTTTTTAAAATCTAAGTTGAGGATTTTAATTTTTCATATGACAAGTGTACAAATATAATAGGTCTTTCTTCATCAGATCCACACATCTTGCATAATCACGTATATTAGTGTAAAGTCACGGTTGCTTTTCATACTGATTTTGCACTGGCTGGGTGCAAATGCCAAACAAGGTGGAGAGCACTGGAGAACCAGGCCCAGAAGATCAAAACCTTAATAATTATTTGATCAATGTATGCATTTCAATCTGTGAAGTTGTGGTTGTAGTTGAAAGGCAATACATGTTTGTCAGCTCTTCAGAACTGGTCTTTGAGATTCAAAGGACACAGCCTGGTGAGCTGTGTTGCTTTTGAAAAAGCAAACAAAAATATGCAAGTAAGCTCTTTTTTTGCTGGATTTAGACACTAGGGAAAAATTGAACTGACAACATAAAAATCTGTGTTCTTAGTTGGTATGCAAAAATGGCTCAAAATGAAGTTATTAGTATGGAGAACTTAAGCATTGCTGCTGTATCACCACTGCATCTTTAAACATCTCTTAAAATATTTTTATGGAAACCCAATGAATTGTCAGACATAATGGATTATATAACAGTGCATCCTGAGGGACTGTAAAGCTTTTGATTGCCATCACTTTTTGTGAAAGCATGAATCAGTTTAAAACATTTGTCTCTGCTTGTGTTAGTGACATTTTCAATAGGTGGTTCTAGATCTCCTATGCAAATAATGTTACCTGAGTATATGCCTGAAATTTCCTTTTGGAATTTTCTTCAAAGTAAAGCGAGATGAAAGTATCGAGGGTATACATCAGAACTGTCAAATGCCTTTTAAAATAATTTTATTTTTTGCCAAGAGTTCAAAGTAAAATTGCTAACATCATCTTCATGACTTCATTACAGGCAAGTCAAAATTGTAAATTGCTGTTCATATGTGTCCATCATGATGAGGATAGTTGATTTTCAGAATGGAAGAAATGTATGTAAAAAAGAATAAAAGATCAAAATGCTGAAAATATTAAGGGAACTACAGAATCTACAACCAGTAATAAGTTTAGCTCTTAACTTAAAGATGTGGATCATTACTGAATCTGTTGATCAGAAGGGTAGTTTTTGCAGTTGAAATAAGAGATGCCTTTTTATTCTGTTTTTAGTTTAAAGTGGAAATGACACACAGATAAATGTGGGCGTGATTCTCCTTTGTTACATCATTTTCCTGCCAAGGGTAATTGCTTGTAGTGTGGATAGTCTAGATCCTATGATCTCTTACATAACCTCTCTAAAAAGTAAAATGTTCATGTGTGAAAGGACTCGGATGCTAAAACACACAGGTCATTTCATTCATTAACTTCCCTGAATTTATTCAGATACTTCAAGACAGTGGACTATATTTCTTGGTTGAATTCTTAAGTAAATTAGATTCATTGCTATTCTTTCACGACCATCCATTCTGAACTAATTGCCAATAAAATTGGTAACCAGTCACAGTACTGATGGTGTCAGTTAAGTGTGACCTATAAATTACTGTGGGATTTTACAATGGAATACTTAACAACAATACTATTTAAAGCAGTTATTGAAATAGAAAAGCACATACAATAATAAGAATATGTATTTATTTATCATTCTTAAATTTTTTTATATGTCTGTCTATATTTGGCTAGAACTTTAAAACAATTAGCCAATCTCCTGTTGTTACTTCTTTTAGAATAAAAGTCTCTGACAAATTGTTTTTAACAAACTAGGTGACATACAATCTATAAAAATGAAAATTAATGTCCAAATTCAATTGAAAAATGATTTTCTGTAATGTTTTGCATATCGTACTGAGGATCTGTCAGTGCTTTTCTCACTTAGCTTCATACCACCTTTTTTGAAATAGGGAACTATTATGGGTAAGATGAGGTGCAGAAAGGCTAAAGCAAGGATTTTTAAAGAGTCTACGGGATTTAGGTGACTTACTCACATTGAATTTCAATTTCTAGCCTAAGTGATTTGTTTAAGGTTTCATAGAAAGTTCATGGCAGAGTTGTGAATAGACTGATACCTGATTACTAGTATTCTTTAACTGCTGTAACAAACACTCTTTCTTATGTGAGAGCCTATAAAAATAGTATTCATCCCATTCATTTCACTGTAAGCATTTCTGCATTATTTTACTACTCCCCCAAAACAAAAAAAAGAAAACAAACCAACCATAGGCCACTTCCTTAGAGTGCATGTAGGCCAGAGCTCTTGCATCTCCTTTGAGTTAGAAGCTGTATAATTTTTCCCTTAAAAAGCACATCATTCTTTTTAGAACAGTTTTACTTTTACTTTTACTTTGCAAAACTTTTTCTATGCTTCTATCTGCATCAGGCTGCGTGCTTTTTTAAAATATATTTTATTTAATTTTATTTAAGAGATTCAAGTTGCTTCTTGAGAATAAGATTCGGCAAAAAATGTTTGTCTCGTTACATTTTGGAGACCTTTTCATTAAAGAGCTTTAGCAATCTTGTGCTTCGGAGCAGGAAGTCAAACTATGGCAGTGGTGGGTGGCCATTATGTCAGTAATGTGTTTTTTGCTGTCCACATGAATATCTGCACAATTTTGGCCAAGTTATGAACTTTTGAAATATTGCATCAGGGTTGCATAAATTTGTACAAGGATCCTGGGGGCAAGGCATTGGGACAGGGGAGCTGGAGGTGGGTGTAGGGGAGTAGGAGGGAGGGAAGAAATGTGACTGGCTAGACAAAGAGAAAGGGAAGCCAGGGAGAGCTCTGTGTGTGTGTGGTTATTAAAGGGAGGTAGCCTAAGATTTGATGAAGAGTTGGACAAGAGGCCTGGGCCTGGGATGAGAAGTCTGAAAATGGAGAACAGGACTGGCTAGATGGGAGGAGTGGGATTGGGAAGAGGCACCATTGTGGGTAAGAGACAAGATTGGGATAGACATAAATTGGAGGAGTCAAGGAAGAATGGGTGAAGCTTGTTGAGAACGAGCAGAAGCGTCATGCGCTCTAGACCATACTCCTTTCTTTTGTTTTAGGTTTATGGTGTTAAAATGTTTCCCGTTCATCTCTTTGTATGGTAACATCAAATGAATGTAACTAATTGTTTATTGGTTGCAGCTTCTGTTTTTTTTAAAACGAGTCTTTACTGGGGGATTCAGATAAGTTGGCTGCAGATGTCAGTGAAATGTGTTTTTCTGTTTGCTGGAATACAAGTTTCTGAGAATCTTCATTATGATGTAAAGCATCACTTACTGCAAGGTGCTGAAAAGCTACAACTCCCACTGATTTAAGCATCATGGTGATAACACTCAGAAAGGCAGACGGCATGTGATTACAAAATTTTAGCATCAGTGACTAAGGATTTCCCGAAGTACTATGGGTAGAGAAAACCAAGGCAGACTGGTTACACAGAATGCCAAAATCATGGAGGAAGCTTGTAAAAGAGCCCGGAATAGAAACTGCAACTCCTACTAGACTCGTGCCTTGCCCACAAGACTCCCCTTCCTTACAATAGGCTTGCCATTCTGATATGTGGGTAAGCACTTGTTTGAAGTGGGTCAACAAGGAGAGGATGTACCCAAGGGACTTTTTTGAAGCCCTTATGTAGAGCATATCATCCCTTATTGCTTCAGAGCCCATAATTAGTGCTGAACAGTATTAACTTCCATTGATTCTACTAATTTCTGGGATCAGGCCCTAACTAGGTACATAACACTGATGTACTTTTAGGACTCTTTTCTTTCAGTTCCAAGATTCAAGATATTGCAGGCAGATTAGATACGTCTCACTCTAACCTGTGCTTTTGCAGTCCCACTGACAAGCAAAGTATTATGTCATTAACAACAAATGTCATAAGGACTATCAGTGCTTTTAAGCACTTGAGCTATGAAGGCATGGTTTCTGTGCCTGCCAGACAGTTGGCAGATTTGGCTCCTGTTTTATTATGCAAAACCTGTCTGCAAGATGGATGTGTATTAAGGTATTAGGTGTCTCTAAAATCACTGCTTACATTTTTACAGAATCCATTTGTGATCATGGCCCTCTCTGCACCATTAAAAGGCTGATGTTTATAATGCAGAATATCTTCATCTTTCTGAGTGAATAGCAATAGTGTACTGCCTGTGTACCAAAGATGAATCAAAAACACAGCATACTGAAATATGTGCTTATGAAAATCTTTCTTTGTTTGTGACTACTGCCATGTGGTGATATTGTTTGTAAGGAATAGAGCTTCTGATTTGATACATAGCTATTTTTCAGCCTGGAATAGTGAGGTTTTATGAATATTTATTACATATTTTCACTATTGCAGGATGCAAAATCTCTGTGTGTGTAAAAATACCCAGGAATTTCACTTTTAAATCCTAATATGGTATTTCCCAACATCTGAGTGGTTAATTTTGCAACCTAAAGAGCATTTTAACATAATACATTTTATTTTTGTATGCAACGTATTAGACTTTTTTAAACTGAAAAGGGCAGAATTAAATTCCATTATGTGCAATGTTACAATCTCTTTCACCTCTCACGTGCATCTTCAGCAAGGTAGAAATCCTGAGGCTCACTTGAGGTGGAAAACTAGTTAAGCTAGTTGGCAGTAAGAGAAAATTGTTATTTCATAGGGGAGGAGTTTAGGCACTAGATATCCTTCTCCTTCTACCCAACTATTCCTGAAGAGTGCAGTCCATTTTGGCTCCTCTCATGCCCACTCTGGGATTGGAGAGAGCTCCAGGCAAATATAGTTCCCTAGAGAGTGAGGGAAAATAGGACATAATGCCCATTGTTGTGTCTTGAGGGACTTACAGAGGATGGAGTTGAGCCTGGTTCCTGCCACTTGTCGTGCACCTAAGGGGGTGAGGACAATGGGATTATGTGCCAGGTCTGACTGGGAAGAGCTTAGCCCAGCTCTTTCTCCTTCTTTCCCCTACAATGGCTCAAAAGCTCCCAGACGTTCCTATCATAGTGTCTGCTCCAGCTACTTTGGTGGCAGCATGAGCCCAAATTTAAGATGTTTCTGTGCTCAGTTAAAATTGCCAAAATTATCCCAAGGAGCAAAAGCAACAATAGGGAAATAGTAGTTTTGAACAAATTATCACTCAGCAAACTTGGAATGAAATCTCATAGGTGGAGAAAAAAGGCTCTTCCCTAGCTAGAGGGAATTCATCCTGATGAATTTACATAAGAATGGCCGTACTGGGTCAGACCAAAGGTCCATCTAGCCCAGTAGCCAGTCTGCTGACACTGGCCAGCACCAAAGAGGATGGATGGAAGACAATGATCAAGCGATTTGTCTCCTGCCATCCC
>JANRFK010001234.1:39036693-39062980 GCA_030068395.1 Apalone spinifera
AAAATCTGCTTTTTTGAAGTCCAAGGTGTGTATTTTACTATTCTCTTTTACATGGTTGCATCTCTTAGGTTAGGAACTGTGGTCAGTGTGATATGATTTTATAGTTGGTTTTTCTACTCTTCTTATTTACTAACTTGACCAATGTGAAATTTCAACCAAAGCCACTACCGCTAAAAATTCTACAAAAGAAGTGCCAGTGTTTAAATTTAAACTTGAAAGTTGCTTTTGGTAACTTTCATGCAGACAATATCTGCTACTTCCTAATGCTGGTAATTCTTCTTCAATAAGATATCTTAAATAGTCAGGGGCATTTTCAGAGCTGCTAATCACACAGATTAACTTTAATTGGAGTAGTGATATTTGCTTATGAAAAGCTGGTCCTTGGTTTTGCCTGTATCCTTTAAATAAATGATTTGATCTTGAGAGACTGATACCTTGTATTTCACTTAAGCGTCATCAATGCTGTGTTTAAAATGATCATAACGGGTAATTTTAGAAACTTTGTATAACACATTTCTATTCTCCCCTTTTTATATGATAATTTCTTAGAAAAAAATCTTGACTTTTTACTTTGATTTTTTTCAATGAAAAGCAAATCCCACCTTCATATTTTACTCTGCACGCATTTGAATTGCCACAGGGCTCAGTTTTTGGATGATGTGGTGATATTACCAACAACCACTGGATAAGACAAAACAGCAAGTTACAGACTATGTTAAATCTTGCAGTTGTTTTATCTATCTGTAGACACAATTAATTTTAACTAAACACTATATTACTTTGTGATGGCCTGCCTTCATCTTCATACTGGGTGCATACTAACCATGCTGTCTTGACATTTAACCATTCTAGATATTACACATGTGTCGGTGAGCAAAGAATAATTAGACATGGCTCAATAACACTAAAGATTTAAACAGCTGTATAAATCCAGATAAAGGAAATAAAATAAGATGCTCCAATGCTTGAGGCTGCAAGCATAATAATACATATCAGTTAAAAAAGAAAAGAAAAAGAAAACACCCTTGAACACACATCACCAGCAAGATAACACTCCAGGATCGCATCAAATTAAAGCACTTAACCAGGAAATATTCAAGGCAGTGCTCTAATTGCTTTATTTAATATTTTAAAATCTATTGTTTCACTGACAATTTTGCTTTTTTGTCAAATCCCACAGACTGCAAGGGATCATGAAATAGCATGACCCTGGTAAATATTTTCACATCTCCACTGACTCACTGTGTGACATGGTGATAGGTTGCTTAACCTCTCTGTAGTGGGATGGCTGTCCCACTTTGCCCAGAAAGGGTTAAAGCAGTTGGAGGGATTTTGGACAGATCCCTGGCCAATTAGAGAGAGACTTATAAGGAGCCAATGAGAGGGCAGCTTGCTGAAACAGCCTGTTTATAAGAATTTACACAGCAGAGCAGTGAGCAGTTGGGGCCTGACCAGGTAAAGTACAGGACTGGTTCTCAGAGAGCACTTTGGATAGAGCAGTGCTGGGCACCCTTACAGGGTGTGAAGCAAGGGAGGCTCCAGCCTGATACCTGCCAGGCTGTAGGACTTGACACAAGGTCTGAGCAGGTGCAAGGGGTCATATGGGAAGCGAAGTTTACAACTTTTTGTCCAGTGGTTAGGGCATGTGTCCCCAAGTCTCAGGAGAATACCCTAGACATCAGGCTTTACAGCCATTTTTCTGTCTCTGCTCCAATGTGTGTTCAGGTATTTTTGTACAAAGTGGGACAGCTTTAATAGGAGAGACTGAGAGAAACCCACTGCAGAATGGCTGATAGCTTGGTGATTAAGATACTTATTGGGGTCAAATCTCTCCAGGATGGGTATTCAAACCTGTATCTCCCACGTCTCAGCTACGTTACCTAATCACTAGACAAAAGGTGATGGGAAGTGGTTTCCCAGTCCACACTGCTTCCTGCAGCTTCCATTGGCTGGGAATGGCAGTCCATGGCCAACAGGAGTTGCAAGCACTGGTACCTGTGGAGGTGCAGGTAAACAAAACAATGGTGGTCTGCTAGGGGGCTAACCCTGGTGAACCTCCTCCATCTTATTGTCCCTTCCCTGCATGATAGGCCAAAATTATTTTAACTGTTCTCTATGCTGAGATCTATTCCCCTTCAAGATGAAATGTGAGTGTATGTAAAAGCAAGTCAGGAGAATTTCAACATTCTAAGTGTTGAAGATAATATAGATAGCTCTTACAACTTTCATTTAGGATTATATTTCTGAGTCCAGATTTGGCTGTCTGTAGATCAGATATTATAACTTTCCAGCATCTGGTACTCTGACTTTTTTTTTAAGATGGTGTATTAACTGCTAGGAGGCAGGGGTGAAGAAAAATCACCTCATGCTATGGAACAGAGTTAAACAATCATTCAATTGGATTCAGTAGTGAGAAGCTGAGAATGGCCTTAATTTCAGCAGTGAAAACTATTGGTTGTGTAACACAGTGAACGAACATGAACTTGATTTGTTTGTCTCAGTAAGAAAGGGCTGCCTCAGTTCATCTACAGACTCCCTTTAGAATTTACTGACCCATACATAGTAAGGTGAAAGTGACACAATGCCTATGGTTTCATTTAAAGCAAAATGATGTGCTGTTGGTGTATGAACCTTAGGACTCAGACCAAAATATATTTCAGTATAAATAAGTGAAAGCCTTTAATACATAGGTGCATCAGTTACATTGCTGTTTTAGTCCATAATATGTATCCTTAATATGAAATCCTATTTTTCACATAATGTAATAACAATATGGGAATTGCTTAGTGATTGGTATTATAAAGTGTGTGGTGAGATAAATGCTGTTACTATGGAAATCCTATTAGCAAGTCTCTATGTACTGCACATGCGGCACAGATTTATTAACATGCCCTTCTGTAGTTACTTTCTTGAAAACAGTTTTACATCCTATGAAATACTGTGCAATAATGTCATTAATAAACGTATCTAATTGCAGTATATAACTGCAAAATCCTGAATGGCTTAAAATGGATTCCATCAGAAGCAGGATTATTGCAATGGATATATTGAACAACATATATTGCATGTCCCACATTCTTTGTACTACTGCATGTCAAAAAAACAGATCATTAAGAACATAGTCAGGCAGATAGGTTAATAGAAAAAAGCTAGCCTTTTTATAAAGAGCTGTCAGTAGATGGCAATGTGACTGTTTTATGCAGAATTTTCATTCAATGTGTAGTTAAAGACTGGCAATGACTTTCTTACTGCTTAAATTACTATAATTTTTTAAAAAAAGCTTAGAGCCCTTTTAAACTATTATTTAAATAATTGATAGTTACAAATGAAAATCTTAGCCCAGAATCTCCAAAAGTGATCAAAGCTTTTTTTTTTTTTAAATTTTTATTAGTCAGGGTTGAATAAAAATGTCCGATATAGTGTCATAAATAAGCAGAATAAATTGGACTGGTATCTTATGATGCAACACATGTAGTAAACCCAAGGTTTTACCCATATAGACGCTTTGGAGAGAACTTGTCAGAAAGATATTTAAAAAGAGCAGCAGAAGGAACTATAAATACATATATTTTCTTGTTGTCCACAATGCAACCTGCAGAAGGCCTCTTAACTTCTTCTCATCTCCTTACTTCATAAACTTAAACAACAAATGGTCTGGTAGCACTTTATAGACTAACAAAACATGTAGATGGTATCATGAGCTTTTGTGGGCACAGCCCACTTCTTTAGATGACTGGAGTTTTGAGTTTAGAATGTGCAGACCCAAAATAAATGGGCGGGGGGGGGGGAAGGAAACAAGGAGCAGAGGGTATGAAAATATCAAAGGGAAAAACAAGTAGGCAGAACTGGTAACCTATAAGCAGCTAAAGACTGGATAATTAAAAGAAGCAGATAAGCATCATAGGATAGCAATTAGATAGGAAGGGTATCTACACAGACAAGAATCTACACAGACAAAGAGCTGTTGGCACCTGCATTGTATGTTAGGTTGATAACGTCCCAGCCATCTGTTACCTTGATTGAGAAGGTCATCAGTGTGAGAACTGAATTTGTGGATGAATTGTCATTTCAGCGCCTCTCTGTGTATTTGGTTTGTAGAATTTGGTTTGTGACAAGACAGCCTCCACACTCCTTACTTCAGTAAGGCTCTTCTGTGTGGCACTGCAGAGAAAGGGAACACAAAGCTATGGAGCTATGTATTGTACTATGACAATAAAGGATATTATACTATTCAATTTTTATATTGTGTACTGTAAGAGTTACATATTACAGTAGGGCAAAGAGACCCAGTGTGTTAGGTGCTATATGAAGAATTTTGGAGAAATTCAGTACAATTTTCAAAAGTGCCTAAGTGACTAAAGCTTCTAATCCCTTCAATTTTACAAGAATTAGGACAAGATTCATAAAGGTCTTTATAAGATGCAGTTAGGTGTCAACTGGGATTTATGAAAGTGGCTAAACAGATTAGGTGCCCAAATCCCATTCCCAAACCCTTTCAGTGAAAGTTTGGCACCTAACCTATTTGAGTTTGTAAATGCCTCTAGATGCCTATGTGCATTTTAAGGCACTTAAATACCTTTGTTGGATTGCATGTTTATGGTCTCTAAAAGGGACAGCAGAAGAACATAGCAGAAAAAACAATGAGGAGTCCTGGGGCATTTTAATGACGAACAGATTTATTTGGGCATTAGTTGTGGTGGGCAGAGAGCCATTTAGTCAGATGTGTCTGATGAAGTGGGTCTTTGCCCATAAAAGCTTATGCCCAAATAAATCTGTTAGTCTTTAAGGTTCATCAGAACTCATGATGGATAATATGTGGATAAAAGACTATTTATCCTCAAAAAGATAAAGCAGAATGGGCACATATGGTTGGAAGTCTCCAGTAATGGAAATGATACACAAGAAGTACCATTGCAAATATGGTGCTAAGAGCCTAAGCCTATTTTGAAAAAAATTCCCCTTAGATCATACTGCCAAAAATTCTCTCTTTAGGTGAGGAAAAAGGAAATGCCCTAGTATGGATAATGATTATTTTCCTCACTTAAAAGTGGCTTAATAGGTGATTTGAGGTAACCTTATTCCTTTTCCTTTCATTTCCTTTTGCAACAGTTGGCAGGAAGAAGATGGATCTTAAAAACTTGATTTTTTTTTTAAAGTGAGGATTCAAGTGAACTAAAGATGATGGCTGGCTCTTCTGTCACACCCCAATGGCTCAAGGAGTTTCCCAGGGGAAGCAGATCAGCATTGTATATTGCTAATGCTGTTGCATGCATTGTAGGGCATTTTGGGAAGGATCAAAGCTGTGAGTGTGGAATGAATGAAGGATTCCTTTGCAGATCACGAGAGGCCAACGGGGTGCGGGGGAAGGGGGAGAAGACGAAGAGAGCAGAGAACAGGTTAACTCCACACTCCTGCTAGGCCCGAAGATAAGATGCTGACTCCAGCTAGCTCAAGGCCACAGCACACATCTGATTCTCAGCTGCTGGCCAAGAAAGAGGGGGGCCTGGAATCCACCGACCAGCCATGAGAAAGACCTGCAGAGCCAGCCCATAACAAGAGAGGGAAGCGAAGGCCAGCATGGAGGAAAACAAAGAGGACAACAGAGTCTAGCCGGTGTGTTTTGGGAAAGTTGAGGAGACCACAGAAAGCCGGTTTGGACTGGCACAAAGAGCACCAGGAACAGAGGTCATGGAATGGAACACCCCCAAAGGAGACCAGGACTTAAAACCCTCCTGAGAGCTGGAGCAATTTGGAGATTGCAGCGGACCCTGGACGACCTCTGCGCACAGGACTGAACTCCTATCCACCCTTCCCCCTCTTCTTCTTATGTTACACCCAGGCCTGGCCAGCCTCAGGTAGTGCATGTGTGAGTATGAAAGGGGGTTAGGGCTCGGGGCACTAACACTTTCTTCCTTCCTCTGTGTGACATGGGAAGCACCCATCACTCTCAGCTGTTATTTTATTATTTTATCAATAAAGTTTTAAAACTTAGCCACTTGGTATGTTCCATCATCTCTTCCCTTAACGATCCTGTGGCTTCAGCCTGATCACCTGACGCCTCAGGCAGATTTGTAACAGAAATCTGTCACACTTCTAATAGGTCATTTTATTAATGGAATAATCTTAATACTGACATTATACATCTTAAATTTGTAGTTCTTTTTCAGTTGTCTCATCTTTGCCTGTGTAATTTTTTTCTTAAATAGATCTCACTTTGCATTCTTCAATAAACCCTACATCATAGTGCTGTGATTCCATCTCTTTAGCTGATCATCAGCATTCCTTGAAACTACTTCCAATTTCTGCATAATATTTAGGAACAAGATATCAAGTACTGTAGCTTACTTTTCTTTTTCCTTATGTTTTACATAGAGCTGGCCTTATGATTATTAATATTCATGATGTGGAAGATACTCTGACATTTGGCATGACAAATCTATCTGAGATTGTTCTCAATGAAAATCCAAATACTGGGAAATTTATCTAGTTCTCTGGTTTCATTTATTTATTTATTTTACAAGTTAAGCAGTCTGAGGAGGTGAATGAAGAATCTGTTAGGATTATGAATCAGGGATGGTATCTGGTTTGCAAAAATGTAAAATATAGAGCTTCTCAAGTTGACTTTTGCATAAACTAGATAAACCTTCTCCACTTTTGAAAGGGTTTTGAATCTGAAACTTGGATGTACTAACTTTTCTGGATCAAAATCTAAGAGTTTATTCTTTGCAAACTACCCCCACCTTCTGAAATGAAACATACTGATTTTATTCTGTCATAGGTAGAATAGATGTAATAAAATGGGGAATACTGAATTTATTAAACTTTTTCTTCTGGGACTGATGCCAGGTTTCTCTCCAGTCCCCTCCCCCCCATATACATTAGCATGTTGTTATTTTGAAGGCACTGTAGGAGACTGCACTGGACTAACTATATATTTGGCAAACAGTAGTTAATGGAAATAAAGCATTTTTTTTTAGGATATAAGACTAAGGGTATGCCTTAACAAGCAGTTAGGGTGTGGTAGGCTAAGGTGTTAATCGACACAGCAATGTGCACTAACAGTATGGCTGGGGCTGCACAGTGGAAGTTCCCTGTTGCCCATTGGAAGTAAGGCAGTTTGAAACAGCCGTACTTCTTGTGCACTATGGAATTTTTATTGTACAACAACAGAGTCCAGATGGGTAGTTAGTGCACTGTAGATTTACACCCCAGTTTTCTGTGCCCTAGCTACTCATTTATGGTCTTGGTACTATAAACTTTACCCATGGGAAACTTTACATGTTTGAGACGTTCCATTGACTTCACGTGCATGATGTTATTACAGGCATAAATGTTTGCAGGATAGAGGCCAGTGTTTGTTCCCATATTAAATTAAACCAAAATTTCAACATAGTGGCCCCATTTCAGTCATTAGGATAAATTTGAGTCTATTGTGGGGTCAGCTTATTATAAGTGACAGGAGTGCAAGCTTGTCTCAGGTTTGAAAACACCTTATGATTAGACAGCCTTACACATTCGAAAGTCATTTATTCAGATATAATCAGTCCCTGTTTTTATGATGCTGGAGATTTTTTTTAATTAGAAGATGTATTTAACGCATGTAATCTAATACTCTCAGTAAATCCCCATATTAAAAGTTTTAATACCAGTTATGCAAGAAAATATTTAAATATGACCTGTCCTTTGTAATTAACATAAACTTGCATTGTAACAAAAGCAAACTTACTTGACCAAGAAATTCAGAAAACAAGCCAATATATAATTATGAAAAAACCTGCAGAAATTGCATGCAGAAAAAAGTAAGAAAAAATGAAAAAAAGCTCTCATTAGGAAATCACACTTCTCCACTCTCATGTTTGAGATCTGAGATTAAAGTTATTTTCTTTCCAGAAATTGTCTGATTTTTATTTTGTCACAGGTAAAAATCAAACGATTCCCATTAATTTCAATATACATTTTTAGCTATTTGAAGAGGAGGATTTTTTTTGTTTCTTTCTAGTTAAAGATTTCAGTATTTTGCAGTGTTTGAAGTTGGGGAGTGAGAGAGATGCAAATGGTGAGAGGAGAAAAGAACTATAGTGTGAAACCATATGCAAATCTAAATGCATTTTCTTTGATCTTATATGAAAAATATTGTAGACTTCTGAAGGCTAAAAATGTCACAGATAAAATCTGCAACCTTCTTAATAGTAGGCAATGCTTTCATCAGTTTCTTGATTTACTAGTTTTCTGACTTAAGGTCTTCCAGTTCTGAGACTTGATTTCATAATTTATATATTTAGTCCAACAGGCGTTAGATCTTGCCATTTCTTCAGTTGCTTTTTAGTCTTTAGATCTATCGCTTAATGGGAAGAGAAGAGATATATAACTTCTAAAGATGTGCTTAAAGGAGGAATGGGAGAACTTCACTTTTTATTAGCATTTGACAGCAAGCAAGCTGATACTTCAGTAAATCAGACCAGTGAGTAAACAGCTAATGAAGACCTCCTGTTGCCTGGGGTAGCTTGGAACATTCTCCACAGTGTTCAGATTTTGAAGGATGAATTTAGAACTCGATAGTCCGCAGGGTAACAGTTCTCAAACTTTGGTCTGTGGATCACTAGTGTTTCTTAGAGAGCTGGCAAGTCATGAACTGTCTCCTCCTTTTCTACAGCTGCTAAGTTATGTTGAAAGAAGCTAATTGGGGCTGGTCAAAGAACTGTTCCATTGCTCAACAAAATTCAAGGTTTTGACATTTTGGATTCATTCTGATGTGAAATGAAAATGAAACTTTTCAAAAATGTTCAGGAAAAAACAAGTGAGAGAATAGCCCAGAATAGCTAATTACCTGGTGAAGGCACTATGCTATTGGGAGACTGGTAGTCCACTGATCCATGTGATCAGGAAGGGGAGAAGTTGTAACCTACCAAATATTTTTAATTAGCGCGGGTAACAGAAATACTAATAAAAATTTCCTCATTGGAAAATGAGGATGAATATCCTCATTGGAATATTCATCAAAATATAATCATTCTACAGATGTTTCCTGCACTCCCTGCTGAGTAATATGTCACAATTCCATGTTTCTAAAACTGAACTGGCTCTTTATTGAGGGGGCTATTTATAGAGATGCTGGCACAGTAGCTCATGTTCAGGTAATGTACACACAAGTGCTTCTTGATGCCTACATACTCTTCCCTTCTGCAACCTGTGCTCCTCCCTCAGATTGCTGCAGCAATGAATGTTCAATATAGACAATAGTTTGTGAGAATCCAAGGCAGGGGCCTGATGGAACCCTAGCTGCTAGACAGATTTAAGGACAGTAGCCTGTTTCGCTTCCTACAAGATCGCCTGTCTAGATTCTTGGCCCACTTGCCAGATTGCCCAGGAGTTGGGGACCCCAGACTTTCAGGCTTTGCAATTTCAGGGCAACCCATAAGGCAGACTGTCTCCAAGTTGGGAACCCAGGGCTCTGAGAGTCCCCAGCAGCTTGTCAGGTAGACTGCTTATAGATTCTGGGGCAGCCCACTATGCAGAATGTCCCAGAGGCAAAGTTCAATGCTTTTTAGGGAGAGTTTTGAAATTGTGGGGTTTTGTTCTGAATAGGAACAAAATGTTTGAAAGCCTCTCTTGTTTAGCCTTACTAAATAAATAAATACAATTAAAATCAAATAATCAAAAGATTGGCTAACAAATCTGAAACCTTTTCAGACTCTCCTCCAGTAAAATTGCTTTTCAGCAAAAAGCTGGTTCATCCCCTTTTTCAAGTAATTCCTGTACGAGATAGCACAGACTTAAAAAAAAATATATAAATGAATCAAATAACCAATCAGGTTAACTTCCATGCAGCCGGCAAGGTCACTCTAGCTGGTATCACTGCCAGGTAATGCTGACACCTTCATGAAAACAGATTTTTATTAAAACATTTGCCTTATTTTAATTTTGAAAATATATGTGCACCAGTGGTAAAGTTATTTTAAACAGATTTGATTTTTAAAAAGGGAATTAATTTGCTAATTAACATTATTACTATTTATTTGTATTCCAATAGCAACCATGATGTGCTGGATATTAGCCACAAATATAATAGTACAGTACATTGTTCCAGCCCTGAAATGCTTGTAGTCTATGAAGATAGGCAATACACAAAGACAGGAAAGAAGGATACAACTGAAAAATGGGCAAAATTTTCAAAAGTGATTTATGATTATTTGGTTCCTAAAGTGGCCTGGTTTTCAGAAAATACTAGGTTAAGCACCTAAGTGCTTTTGTGAATTCAGGCCTCTGTTCTTAAGTCTGCCTTATAGCTCTTATCGTTGATCACAACTATGGGAGAGAGCAATTGCCATGGGGTAACTTCTTCTCTCATTCATGTGGGGAGGGAATAGCAGAGTGGTGAATGGACAGAGCCTTGGATTTAGTGCCCTTTTACACTAGCCAGCCTCAGGGGGAAATAAACTGTTCTGTGAAAAGTTTGTTTGGCGAGAGGGAAGCAGAGACTAAACTGGGACTTCCTGTGTGACACTCTGATCCCTACCTGGAAGCTCAGCTACACACGTCCCCTTTCTCAGAGAACATCACTAAATTTCCACTTAACCCAATGTAAACAGGAGCCTGATGGAGGTGCAATCTGTTTTTCAGGAGAGCAATGCAATAGATAATCTCAGAACTATCTTTTTAAAAAAATAAAGTTGTTTTGGGGTGTTTTTTTTTTTTGCTCATATGTCAAAATGCCTGTATACTTAATGATGTGCCTTAATGCTGCTCATCTCACTCATCTGTCCATTTTCATGTATAAATGTGACTGTGGTGAAATAAGGCAAGCCACATTTGTCCATTTTCATGTATAAATGTGACTGTGGTGAAATAAGGCGAACCACATTTGTCATGGAATTTCTATACTTATGATCCTTTTGAGTGTCTTTCATCAAGAGGCAAAAACTGCTGCATTATTTTTATTAACACTGAGGGAGGTGAACTACTCAGGACAAATATGAGTATTCCCTCATAAAAGATGTAATAGCAAATCTTTATGAAATCACTTGTTTCAGCACTTTGGAAAAAAAATACAGTGGAAATAAGTGTATTTTATGCTACAGTGTGTTTAGTTTGAATCACTCACTGCTTTCAGACTCTGTAAAACCTGTGCAAAAAGAGATCAGCTATGATCTGCTTTTTCTTTAACTCTGAATTTCCTTGCATTTAGAGTTTAAATCTCATCTTTTTGTCACTTTAATATGGAGTGGGTTCTTTTCTGTTAATAAATGTAGACAAAGCTGTGATTTAAACTGAATCTTGTCAAGGTAACTTTGTTAAATTGTGAGGAGAGACTTGGCTGTATACCAATATTAATGGGAGAGAAATTTTATAATAAAAAAGCAGCTTGTTAGTAATAGCGGGTTTGCTGGTTCTTGTAGTCCCCACAAGCACACATTCTTGTCAGGTTTTTTTTTTTTTTTTTACTGCTAATGTCAAGTCTTAAGCAAAAAATAAGAGACTTATCACCTTTCTGCTTAATATTTTGGAACACAGACATTCTAATTTTCTAAAGAAAGTAGTGAAAGTAGAGATCTTAGCCTGGAGAAATAAGAGCGATGATGTATGACTATCAAAAGGATTATTGTTTGAAAGCTGGAACCACTAGAAAATATAGCAGTTTGAGTATAACAGTGTAAACCTTCAAACTCCAAGTATAAAGAGGTGTCAAATTGCCAGTAGTTTTCTTTTTCCTTTCTTTCCTGTTTTTTTTTTTTAAGGGATCCATCAAGTGTAAAGAGATGATGCAAAGTAATTTATATAGGATCATATTAACTATGTAAATTACTATAATGCAAAAATGAAAGCCCATTTCTCTTGTGTGTTTGCATACAGAGCAGTTACTCATCACCTGATACTTATGGATGGATTCTGTGATTTTTGACAGCATATGAGGAATTGAGGTAAAAGCACAAGGAAAACGTATGAAAAAGATGTCATGAATCCATTTGAGATTCTAAAGTAGCCAATATGTAACAGATTTTTTTTTTCAAAAGCATTTAAAGGAATGGAGAAGTCACCAAAAAGGAAAAAAAAATCGCATCTGTTTTTCTAGTGCAGTCATTTAAATTAATACCTTGAATATGTTATCCTAGGAAGTGGCAGATAGCTTGTGCATGGGAAGTGGGAGTTGAAGTTGCCTTGATTTTCACTAGAGGTGCCCAGAACTCCAAGTATGAGGCCTTAACTTTGCAAAAAGCAATCTGTAATTAATTCATCTTGGTAAGAGCTGGTTCAAAAGTCTTCAGGCAAAGCTGTTTTTCAAAGGGAAATTGAATATTTTCATAAAAAGTGCTTGCTTTCCTAAGAAGTCTTTGACTTTTTGTCAAAAACCAGAATATTTGAAAACAGAAGGGCTCTGCTTTCAACTGAACATTTGATTTGGAAATGCTTGTCATTGTGGCTTATAGGGATTATGGTCGTCTTAAAGAACATGACATGCAGAAGACAATAGGGGCATGAGGAGTATGGTCTATAACTCCCATAAGCACAGTACTGTCATTTTCAAATTGAATCTTCAGGTTTTAACCAGTGGTTTTAAGGGTATTTTTTGTCCAAAATTTGAAATTTTCCATGGGCAGAAAAAGCCTCATTTTGCCCACAACTTGCATCTCGAGACAAATTTCTTTATATGGTAGTGGAAATCTGTACCAGTCCCCATTTTAAACAATGGTAAAATCAAATTATGTTGATACTGTTAGGTACACTTAATAGTCTTCCATACTCTGAATCTTTTATGAAGTGTTTAATGTGTACAGACCAGACTGTCAACAGATGGTCTCATTTTGTGAACAAACTACGTTCACAAATAACAGTGAACACTAAATATTATAACTAATACTGCTGCAGTTTTGTGAGCAAAATAGGAAGGCTTTTAAAAAGAGAGACTGAAAAATAGGCTTTAAAAATTGTTTCAAAATTTAAGGAGCTAAACTGCAAAATTTTTGTCCTTCTGTTATGTAAATATCAAAGTGTATTTTGTTATACAAATAGTTTGCTAGTGCATTTCTAGCTTTTTTTGTTACTCATTATTCTCCTAATTCAAGTGCTGCAATCTTCAGTTGAACCCACTGGCGATGCAAAATAGATTTGATCTATTTCTAATTGCTTCTTTTCTTCACCTAGCAGGTTCTGTCAGGGTTTTTTTCAAAAAGGTTTTCTTTATGCCTCAAGCCACTTGTCTTTTTTCTTCTTTTTTCCTGTTAATTTGGCATAGTTTTTGACCCTGAATTGGTGTGACACCACAACTTTAACTAAATGGACACAAATCTTTAGTTTTTTCTAAGATGCATTAGGACTGCTTAGTCCTACTTATGGATCTTTGGAATGTCCTCTTCTCTTCAGATTTCATACTTTAAGCAGTAATGGTATACATTTCAAAAGGTTCCAGGGGCATCAAGTAAGCATCCAAACATTGGAAAGAGAATCTTGGTTTATCTGGAATCCTCCTACTATGGACATCAGGCTGGAATTCACAAGATAACAGGCTTTTCTTTCTTAGGAATTTTCTAGTATTTTCAGGTTATGACCAGATTGGAAATACCCCGAGAATAGCTATGCAGGCGGTAATTTACTCTTTCAGTCAAACCAGGGAGAATAGAGTCACAAGATAATTTAACCAAGCTTTCTGACTCTTTAAAAAAAATTATAGGTTCATAGGTTATAAAGCAAGACAGGACTATACTTATTATATAGTCTAATCTCCTATAGAATACAGGGCATAGGGCTTTCCTGAACTAATTCCTGCATAAACTGGAGCATAGAAAAATATCCAATTTTGATTTTAAAAGTGTTGGAGAATCCACCACAACCTTTGGTAAGTAAGAATGTATAGCACCAAATGCTATAGTAGAATGTATGTCCATTATAATTGGAATGATGTGGGCCGCAAAAAAGGGGCAAAGAAGGGTCCCAGGTTCCCTGGAAAGGATCTTTGAGAGGGAAGGAATGGCTAGGAAAAAAAAGTTGTTCAGCAGCCAATTAAGTGAAGGAGATCATCAGAACATGTAGTGGTAGGATGGGCTATATGCGTTTGTGATCAGTGTTCCCACTATGATTATATTTGTTTGGACCTGTAGGATGAATTACTCCATTTCACCTAATTTCTTTGAGCAGTTTGATTTTTTTTTTATTCCAGGTTTTAATAATTTCAAGGAAGAAACATCCTATAATTAAAGACATTATATTAATTTTATCAGGGATTTATCATTTTAAACACATTTCTTTGAGAAAATATATCTTTGAAATTGAAAATAGACCCATTTCATGACAATTTATTTTTTAGAGGGGGCATTTTTGTGGTTAATCAGTGATCTAATTTGGTAATAGGGAGCATTGTGCTACTAGAGGTGCCAACTTTCTGGTACTATGCAGAACAGAATCCAATAGTGCACTTTTTACTGTTGGAATATCCTATCCCAAATATCCTGCCACAATTTCACATTCAGTAATTAAATTCTATCCGATGGATAAGGAATCTGATTGTCATATCGAATATGCTAGTATAAATCAAGGGGAACTTCCTTGAAATCAATAGAATTACAGCACTATGAAATCAGTGTGGCAGAAAAATCAGTTCTTCTGTACTTCGCTTTCTGTCAAATTTTTGTGCAATGTTCCTCTGTTTTTAAGCCACGGATATAGTCCACTCTGGGGTAGCTCAATTACTGTGGGTAGTTGAAGGGATCACTATATAGGCTTCCCTATCTTAAGTATTAAAAAAATAGCCTGTCCCTCTTCCCCCCCCAAAAAAAAAAAAACCCATGAGATTGCCTTGATTTGGTTTTTTTTTTTTAGTACAATTTTTATATTCATTTTCTGTGCCTTCTGGGTTTTGTTGAACCTTTAAAATTGCTCACATTTTCAAGCTTTTCTGTGTAATCATGAGTGCTAAGAAACTTCCTTTTTTAATTAAATTTAAGATTCTCAAGTAATTACTTGATTTCAGTAGGTGGGTTTTCAAGAAATTCACTAAATATTGTGAGAGCTACAATAAAATCATTAACAATGGCAACAATCCTTATAATATCCTTACAATTTACTGGAATCTCTAAGCTGTGGGAGGCTAAACTAAATTTGGTATAGTGCTTTGAGAACCTCTAAGTAGAGGTACTATAGTAATACAAACTATGGATATTTATTCTTAAGCTCATAATATTATTGTATGCTCATAGTGATTTGTTATTACAGGACTGATCTAAATTTTTGTCTTTTGGTGATTATTTTTCATATTTAAAGCCTTTTAAACATAAACAGACATGAAATAGCCTTCTAGAGAATGCAAGGCAGGACAAATGTATGTTGTTCTTCACACAGCGCACAGTCAACCTGTGGAACTCCTTGCCTGAGGAGGTTGTGAAGGCTAGGACTATAACAGGGTTTAAAAGAGAACAGATAAATTAATGGAGGTTAAGTCCATAAATGGCTATTAGCCAGGATGGATAAGGAATGGTGTCCCTAGCCTTTTTTTTTGTCAGAGGATGGAGCTGGATGGCAGGAGACAGATTGCTTGATCATTACTTGTTCGGTTCACTCCCTTTGGGGTACCTGGCATTGGCCACTGTTGGCAGACAGGACACTGGGGTGGATGGACCTTTGGACTGACCCAGTATGGCCATTCTTATGTTCTTATGCCAAATTTTACAGTGGTGCTTTAACTTCCCCCATTTAGGTTATTTGTTTTGCATTTCTCCTTCACTGAAATTTGACACAGACAATGACAAGCATGTGAATACAGCTCTTCATTTATTAATGTCTGCTATGACTCCTGTGACATGAACTAGCAAAGCGTGGTTTCAGTGAACATTTTACTTTCATTTCAAGTTGCACTCAACCACCGGAGTCATCCAGAAGTGTCATATTACTTTACTGAAATGAAATCAGCGCGTTAATGCATTATTATGCTCAGCTACCTCTTACCTTACAGTTGCTTGTCATATTAATATTTTGTCTAAGCCTAACCTTTAAAGAAATATAAGAATGCAAATCACATAGCATTTATACTGCAGGCTTGATTCTTGCATTCCAGATGGAGCAGTGCAGGCAGGTTGCCCATGTGTATTTCTGTAAGACAAAGACTAAACTCATGGCAACGATTTATTGATTTTTACTTCTCAAATTCAATGCTATGATTACAGGGATAGCAGAAAGTAATTATTTTCATGGTGACGCTTGCCACAGGATTCCTGCCAGCATGGTAGCCCCCAGCTGAACTGCCTGGTGGAGGAGAACAGCTCTTTATTAGAGTTGCATGATCAATTTGAAAAAGCAGTTTATTTGGTGAACTTTGTCCCTTTTCATGTTTGTGAATCAGTAAATAGCAGATATTTGCAATTTTTAAATATTCCATATATTTGCATGAACAAATTTCAGCCTATGAGTTCCTTATCAACTTTTGCCTATGATTGTTCCTTTTAGTAACCAATATTCTAGCTCTGATCACCTGAGATCCATAAGATCATTGTTGTTCCTTTGCTAGAGACCCTCCAACCAAAATTTGGGAGAAGGCTATTTCCCAGTTTCATACACCTTGAACCCTCGTTACACAAATCCTACTGAAGTCCCCTCTGTATGATTGTGTGATCCTTCTCAGGAATATCCAGCTTTGAGTCACCTCATCAGTCTTCCTCCCAGTGGAGTTCTAGTACACAAATATTAGCATGCCAGTTACTCGCTGGTCCCAGTAGATTCTTAAGCAACAGCACCTGTTTCTGCAGTCAGAATCCCAGAACAACCTTTAGTATTCTCAGCCCACAGGCTGTTATACCCCCACCGGCTTGTCTGTTAGTCCCTGATCAGGCACACCCTTATGTCCTTCCACCTAGATCCCATAGATGTGACTTGACTCTCTGGTGTTTGTCCTGGTCAGCTCCAGCTTTACCTCCATATTCTGATAGCTGGCCTCCAGCTTTATCCATCTCTTTTCCAGCATGGCCACCAGCTCTGATTTCTTCTGTTCAGCAGCTGACAAAACTTGTTGTGCACACTGCTCTTCTGCCTCCTTTCTAGTGAGTGTAACACATATTTCTTTGCTCATTTTGCCTTTTCTGTTCCTTTATTCCTCTTACAATTTCTTTTGCTCTGTGTCTTTTACCAGAAACAAAAACCAAAACATACAGGAACTCCCCCCCCCCCACCAGAACCCTTTAATCTTTCCTTTATCTGTTCCCAGTGTTCTCACTTGTGAACCTCTCAGATTCTAATGCATTGTTAATTTAGATGATGCAATTATTTGGACCCTTCCTGTGTTCTGTACAGACAGATATATTGCAGGTGATCAACAAATAATTTCAAATAATGTAGACCTCCTCTGTTAACAATGGCAATAATGTAGGCCATAATTTCACAATGGAATCTGCAAGCCCTCATGCTTGTGTATCCAGGTTACATAATTGTTTGTCTCCTTTGAAGGTGAGCTTATGCTCATGCTAAATACAGTTTCTGTAAGTGTGAATAGTTAAGCACACAGATTATCCATGTAAGAAGTTTACACTGGCCTCCCAGGATGTTCCCTCTCCCTACAGCTCGCTCTGCTCTGGCCCCACTGCCACTGGGCTCAAGCCTGCAGGGCTTGGACTTGGGCTTGGGCTCTGGCCTTCTGAAGCTCCCCAGGATGGAGCTCCCCATCTTCCATAGCCTTGCTTCTCCCCTGCCTGAGTGGGGATCTCCGCTTGGGACAGGGCTTGCTGGCTGTCCTGCTTCTGCTGCACTCCTCCAGGTATTTCCAGGAATGGGGCTTACTGGTTGCCCTGCTTTTTGCCACTCACTGGTCCTGCTGCTGCTCCACTCGTCCAGGCCTTCCCGGGGAGAGAGCTCCGTAGCCACATGACCCCTTTTCTCCCTGCCTGACCCAGGCACCCAAGGGGTGGGGTTTGCACTCCCAAGTGCCTGGACTTTCTGATCTGGCAACATCTGTGGGCTTTCAGGATAACAGATGTTGCTGGACCAGAGAATCCCAGATTTTGTAGGTTCAACCAGTATTATAACATCTATAAATGATGTTTCTTACAAATTATTAAACTTCAAATAACACATGAATCATAATGTTAAATACAACTAGATGATTCATGCAGAGAGAGAGATCCCATTTCGATCTCCTCTCCCACGGCCTCTGCCTGCATATACTGGCTTGGCTCTCAGTTGGACACATGACCCCCTATTTGATTGCAATAGGAAATGAAGCCATACACGTAATACAATATACTTCTAATTATACTACAATATCCAGGAAGAACAGGATACATTGGATGTGGGATGGCAATTAAGTTGTCACAAATATTTTGTATTAAGTGATAATCTCTTCAATCCTATTTGGCTTCAAGGCCCAAATTGTTGGCCATAGCAAGAATTCTTGGCCAGATCTTGCCAATGGAGATTTCTTTCTACCCAGAGGAATCCTTCAGGCATATTTGGCTTCTGAAGTGCTTCTGACACAAGGCTTCTCTGGTGCTTGAGGCTACTTTATTTTATGTCAGGAAATGGCTCAGTGGTTGGACAACCCTGGGATTGGCCTTGGGGCCCAAAAAGCTGGCTAAAAGACATTTTAGCATCTCATACATGGGAGCAAGAGGGCAAACTATGCTTCTGATGGAACCTAGGTTTTGGCCGAAAATTTTCATTCAACAGAGTTAGTAGCCCTGTTGGATCTTTATATAGCCTTGCACTAAAATAAACATCAGAAAATAGACACATATTAATGGTAATGGGTGAATCTCAAGTGGTTAATGGAGGTTAGATAGTAAGATTACAGTCTTGGATGATTCAGCTGTGCTTTCTGCCTCCAGAAAAGCCCATGTTGGAATGAAAAGATGTAAAAAAGTTACTACTTTATAAAACTGCCTCCATGATTCATATATTTTTCTGACTAAAACAGTTAAGGGAATCTCAGGAACAGCACTAAAGCATGCATGTAGGTTGTTTTCAGTCCCAAAACAGATAGACTCTGATACACGATGCACTCAATCACAGAACAATAAATTATTACAGTGATCTTTCCTAATTCTGCAAATTCTAAGTGGGGACACGCAGCTATTGATGAACCACTTTCTCTGGTAAAATACCTTTCACACTGGATTATTTTGTTTTCAGCACAAGAAAAGTAAGCATGTATGAGAGAGGTAATTTTCTTGGCTATAGTATAGAGATTACCAAGGTGACTAGTAAAGTACAAGTTGTCTGGTTTCTAAGGACATACTGTATGTACTATTAGCTGACCTGAGGACCTCAGGTATAACTTCTCCTAGTACTTGTGAAAGCAGATGAATGCAGGGGGTGGGTATGCTGCTGCTGCTACTTTCTGGTTCAGATGCCTTTCTCATAATAACATTTAAATTTGGATTGCTTGTATGGTGCTCATTTCTAACACATTGGGCTGGATCTCCCTATGCAAGGTATGAGTTTAGATATGGATTATTTTACAAAAATGGCTGCTTAAATATGCTATTTCTGAATCCTGGAGCCTTAAAACTTAATATGATTTTTATTTCATTCTGTTATAGGAAAAAAATATGGAATTTTTAAAAATAGTTTTGTATTCATAGGCAGTTCGTCCTTAAAATGGAGTAAGATCTTTTAAACTCTGAAAGGTTTTGAAACCGTTGAGATATTTAAGTTAAAAGAAGCGATAGAAAATGCTTTTCCAGGATATTCCTTCATACTTTTTTGCAATAGTGCTAATTTTGTATTCACTGTAGTAGATTTAATGTCATCATAACAATCTCCTGAGCACATCAATGTGAATCTGCAGACATGATGTTGCAGTGTCAAATGAAATGATCTTCCTAGTCTATGGAGAGATCAATGATGCAAACCCAAGGGGGATTATATTATGTCAAGATGTTAGCAAATATTGTCAGTAGGAGTCTGTGGAGCACGTTTTACAATGTGAAAATGAAACGAAGTGATGTCAATGCAATTCCACAAAGGGAACCATCCAATTATCAAGGCAATTATCAAAGAAATTGCAGGTGTTTGTGGCCCTATGTGCATCACCATATGTTCTATCTATTCAGCAAAGCATTGATCTTGCTTATCTCTGGTTACAAAGAGCTGGAGTGTGCCCTTCCACTTAAATGTAATTACCAGCGATGTGATATCATTCTGCCATAAATATTGGGCCAATGTCAAACAGGTTTAGAGTTTAACTAAAAAATCCCCTTCCATTTTAAACACAATTGAAACCCTAAGTGGCTTTTTAAAAGCTATAATTCAAGAGGGAAATATGAAATTTGGCCATTTCCTGCTGCCCAGTCAACAGGTGCAAAAAACTTAACACCAGAGGGAGAATTTCTGGAGTAGCTGGGAAGGCTTGGTGCTAAGGAGTTTGGGCAGAAGAGACAGCAGCAACAGTAGCAAGAACTTGGCAAGTAGGGAGTAAGAGGTTGTCAGCTGTGGGAGAGTGGCAAAAGTCCAGTGGCAATAAAGGCATCAGGTGGGACTGAAGCCATATAGGCCTGTGGCTAGGTGTGGGACAAAGGGGCAATTGCCGTAGGGTCCGGTAATTCAAAGAACCTAGGGCTCCTGGTTGCCTCAGCCACTACTGCCGCAGTGATGGCACCCAGAGCCCTGGGCCCTTTAAATTGCTGCTGGAACACCATACTCCAGGTGACTTGGCTCCACTGATGGCAGTGCTGAGGGCTGGTTGTTTTGGCCCCACCCCTTCCATTTGAGTCCCCCCTCCTTTGAAATGCACAGAGCCATTCCCCCTCCCCCCACACCTTGCTCAAGAGTGCACAAAAGCCATTTGTGCTTTGTGTTGTACAAACACAGAAAAGATAGAATTGCTGTCATCAATTCTTCTGTGAAAGGGGGAAAAGGTAGGCGTAGGGAAAGAGGCTTAATTTTACCCTGTTCAGAACTAAATGCAAAAGGCTTCTCTTCAACTTAACTCTCCTTCAGTGAATTCTGTACAAGCACATATCAAACTTCAAACCATTCAAATGGGAAGAAAGACAGAGATGATTATTGTTGCTATTTCTGGGTACTTGTGAGAGGCACAGATAAATGCAGGAGTAAGCAGAGAGATCCTTATCCATACACAGAATATTCAGCTGCATGGGGCAGCCAAAAATTTGGGGCACCACTGAATTAAAATGTCCACCCACCTGCCTCTTCTTATCCCTATTCTGTGACTACTTCCTCCAGAGAGGATCTAGTTAACTTAAAAGTGAAAAAGCCTGCCAAACTTATTAGCAGAACATCAAATCTGGGAAAAGCCATTCAAGTGGCAATGAAGCAATTTAATGGGCATTTGCCAAGCCAGGTGTATACTCTGTTTCTGAATTTACTGTGTTAGTCAACAGCACCTTAGTTTAAAATTTGCTTCAAACATATTTCATTAATGTGTTACTGAAGATTATAAAGTCACATCTCTTTAAAAAAAAATTACTACCCTCTCTCAGCTGCCATTGGGCATAGGGGCACCAGTTTAACTATACTGCATAGGGCCCCATACATTTTAAAGATGTCCCTGGGAGTGTGGCCCACACTGGCAACCAGATACATAGTTGTTCGGTTTGCAGGCTTTTCTCAATAATTTTCAGTGTTTTAATAAGTCTCAAGAATTTTGCTAATACTTCCATTTTTGCCAGAATGGTATGCTACTACTTCATTTGTTGTTAACCACAACAGGTATAGTGCACTCAGACAGAATGAACAGACTCAAAGAGCCATACACGACAAAGCTTAATACACGAGAATATTGGTCTGTCTGCATGGGGATAATAAAAAAAAAAAAATAGCGGGCCCAGGTCAGCTGAAATGGGCTCAAGCCCTGAGCCTGAAAAATCACTGTGGAGACATTTGGGCTTACACTGGGCTCTGGCTTGAGCCTGAATATTTACACACAGATTTTTAACCCTTTCACCTGAGCCTTGTGAGTTTGAGTCTCATCTGACTCAGGCCAGACATGGCTGTAGTATGGGTATGCTACCTTTGTATAGTCCTGTACCCTATGTGACGTCAGGAAAGATTTATTGATAAGGTCTCAATCAGCAAATGAACTTGGGGAATAGGAGATGTAGGGCAGTGGTAGGACTTAGCATAATGTTTTCAGAAATGTCCCTCAAATTGATATTATTGCTGGGCACAGATGCAGATTATTATATAAAGCACAAGGACCAACCCCAAATTCAAACTGGCAAACCTGATCTTCCTCAGAAGGCAGCCATCATGCCTTATGATAGAAAAAAGAAAAGGATTATATTGCAGCAGTAGTATTAGGGTCATGTGTCAGTTGCAGGCTGGCAGGCCCTTCAAGAGGAGTCTAGCTCATCCTTGTCTAACACATAGCTGTGATTTCCCCCACTGATCCTGATTTGGGGCTTAATTAACATTAGTGAGCCCAGCTCTGATAGGGTCGGACAGGACTCCATAAAAAGACAGAACTCCTGCAGTGAAGGAGAGCCAGGAAAGGGGAAGAATGGGAGTTCCAGATCTCTGGGAAGCAGTTTTTATTTGATACAGGAAACCCTTTGTCATTTGTGGTGGATGCATTCCTGGTACCACTGCGAATGGCAACATTCAGGAATACTGGGTGCTGTGCATGTTGGCCCCCCAATAGTGATCTCCCTGAGGCTCCCAAACTCACTGCAGGAGATGGCTGCTGTGGGGAAGTGACTGCAGGGGCTAGCAGTCATCGCTGCCCCAGGCTGGGGCAGGAGACCCTCACAAATAGCAATTCTTTGAATCAAGATGGTCTCCTGTATAAAGATAGTCAACAAGCATTTATGGTGCTGTACTGCTGGCTTAACAATCAAGTGAAGGCATTTTTCATTTTAAACATCAGAATATAGTCAGTTTGTGAGAGTCGTCTTTTGATGCAAAACCTAAGTAACCTTATGTTTTACTATTTAATTAAAACCATATGAGATGGAATATAGATGAACATAATTTGTTGGGGAAGAGTCAATATGGTTTTTGTTAAGGGGAATCCTGCCTCACCAATCTACAGCATTCTTTGAGGGGTCAACAAGCATGTGGACAATGAGAAATCCAGTGGATATAGTATACTTAGATTCCAGAAAGCCTTTGACAAAGTCCCTCACCAAAGTCTCTCAAATAAAGTAAGCTGTCATGGGATAAGAGGGAAGCCTCTTATGGATTGATAACTGGTTAAAAGGGTAGGAATAAATGGTCAGTTTTCAGAATGGAGAGAGGTATCTAGTGGCATCTCACAGGGATCTGTACTGAGACCAGTCCTATTCAATATATTCATAAATGATCTGGAGAAAGGAGTAAATGGTGAGGTGCTAAAATGGCTGATGATGCAAAACTACTCAAGATAGTTAAGTCGGAAGCAGACTGCAAAGAGCTTCAAAAGGATCCTACAAAACAAGGTGATTGGGCAACGAAGTGGCAGATGAATTTTAATGTTGATGAATGCAAAATAATGCATATTGGATAATACTAACTATATGTATAAAATGAAGGGGACTAAATTAGCTATTACCACTCAAGAGTGAGATCTTGGAGTCATTGTGGATAGTTTTCTGAAACGTGCCACAGCAGTCAAAATACCAAACAATGTTAGGAATCAAGAAGGGGATAGAGAATAAGACAGAGAATATCTGATTATGTGTATATAAATCCATATCCCCACATTTTGAATACTGCATGCAGACTAGGGATGTTAAATATTGACTAATTGACTCATCGAATAGTTGATGCATTTTGCATTGACTATTTGATTAGTCAGTAGGGTGCCTCCGCCTTTGAAGTTGCTAGGGCTGTTCCTCCCCTAGCGCTGTTGCTACACTTGAAAAGCGAAAGTGCTGCGTGGAGCCTGGGGTCAGCTGGGGGACTCCCCCACTAACCCCGGGCTCCATGGGGAGCTGCAGCTTTGAGATGCTATGGGGAGCCCCGCGTTGGGCTCCTCGTGGTGTTTCAAAGTGCAACGCTGCATGGAGCCCGGGATCAGTGGGGGAAGTCCCCAGCTAATCCTGGGCTCCATGCAGCACTGCTGCTTTGAAATGACACATGCAGCTTGGGGACATCCTAGCTGGCCCCAGACTGCATGCAGCATTTCAAAGCAGCAATGCCACGTGGAGCCCAGGGTCTGTCCCCACGTTCTAAGTGGCACTGCTGCTTTCAAGTACCCCCTTCTCTTCCCCAGCCTAGCTGCCTCACTCATAGAGGCAGCAAGGGGAAGGGAAGCGACTAGTCAACTAGCCTGTCAACTCTCTGATAAGCATTTGCTTATTGGATAGTCGACTAATCCTTCACATCCCTAATGCAGAAGTGGGTGCCTTGTCTCAAAAAAAGACATCTTGGCATTGGAAAAAGTTCAGAAAAGGGCAACAAAAATGATTAGGGGTATGGAATGGCTGCCACATAGAATCATAGAATATTAGGACTGGAGGGACCTTGAGAGGTCATTGTGTCCAGTCCCCTGCCCTCTTGGCAGAACCAAATACTGTCTAGACCATCCCAGATAGACATTTATCTAAACTACTCTTAAATATCTTCAGAGATGGAGATTCCACAACCTCCCTGGGCAATTTATTCCAGTGTATGACTACCCTGGAACTTTTTCCTAATGTCCAAC
Organism: Apalone spinifera; assembly: GCA_030068395.1. Taxonomy (NCBI): domain Eukaryota; kingdom Metazoa; phylum Chordata; order Testudines; family Trionychidae; genus Apalone; species Apalone spinifera. The sequence continues at coordinate 39,061,250 of JANRFK010001234.1, forward strand.
CTAAACCTTCCTTGCTGCAGTTTAAGCCCATTGCTTCTCGCTCTATCCTCAGAGGCCAAGGTGAACAAGTTTTCTCCCTCCTCCACATGACACCCTTTTAGATACCTGAAAATGGCTATCATGTCCCCCCTCAATCTTCTCTTTTCTAAGACAGGAAGAGAGATTAATAAGACTGGGACTTCAGCTTGGAGAAGAGACAGTTAAGAGGGATATATGCTAGAGGTCTATAAAATCATGTCAGGTGAAGAGAAAGTGAATAAAGAAGATTTATTTACTTCTCCCCATAACACACACGAACAAAGGAGTCGCATAATGACATTAATAGGTAGCAGGTTCAAACAAATACAAGGAACTACTTCTTCACACAATGCACATTCTACCTCTGGAACTCCTTGCCAGAGGATGTAGTGAAGTTCAAGACTATTCAGGGTTCAGAAAAAAGCTATATAAATTCATGGAAGTCTACCAATGACTATTAGCTAGGATAGGAAGGAATCATGACCCTAGCCTCTGTTTGTCAGAAGCTAGGAATAGGTGATAGTAGAGGGAATCCCTTCTTGATTGCCTGTTCTGTTCATTATCTCTGGGCCACTGTCAGCAAACAGGATACTGGGTTAGATGGATCTTTGGTCTGACCCAGTATGGCATTCTTATGGAGTGGAGAACAGAAAGGATCAGGAACTCTAACATCTCCTGAAATTACATTTGTCAATAGAAACATTCATCCAGCTGGAAAACTCAGAGATCAAGTCCAAAAGGGGAGCACTATGATCATCTAGCCTGACCTCCTGTATAAAACAGGCCTTAGAATACCCCCAAAATAATTCTTAAAGAATGTCTTTTAGGAAAAAAAATCCAATATTGATTTCAAAATAGAGCTGTAGAATTCAGCACAAACTTTGGTACAATAAGAATATACGGTACCAAACGCTACAGTGTACACCATACAGTGTTAGAACTTTGCATTTTCTGGGCATATATCATTTGTTTCCCTGAATAAAATTTAACATACCTGGTATGAAGAAATGGAGGACTTCAAATGTCTGCCTCTATCAAATTGGCAAGAAGAACATAAGAGAACAAAACTGACTACTTCCTCATTTAAACATTTATTTCTCAATTATATGCAGTATAACTGTGATTATCTGAGGTATAGGCTAATGGAAGTATTGGAAAATTAAGAGTTTTTTTTCAATGTAACTAAGTCTTAGCAGGGTGTTTCAGATCACTGAGTGGTGGATGATTAAGGTTTTACTGGAGGAGATTAAGTAGTGATAATGCAATTTTTTGTTAGAGTGAAGGAAGAGTTGGTGAAACAGTGAAGGTTTTTTGTTTGTTTTTAACTGTGACTAGTCAATTCAAATGGTAAATAAATTAGCTTTGCTTATGCTTATACCTTTCCTTCTTTCACATTCTGCAAACATTCACATTTAGTGGTACAAATATTTCCAGTGAGTGAATTTCAACATCATATTTTGTTTTTTCAGAGTAGAACTTCAAAGAAACTAAATATTAAATGAATAATGTTCACAAATGATTCAGAGTACATTGCTGAAGAAATACTCATTGACTTTAAGAACAAACATGTAGAAAATAACAGTCTGTTTGGATATAAGCGAGGGTTGTAAAAGAAGCTAACTTCACTGAATAAATTATTTTCAATAAATTATTTTCAATAAATTCCATTTGTCTGGCATCTGATGGTCCGGCACTCCTGATGGTCCGGCACCA
>JANRFK010001234.1:39066573-39085612 GCA_030068395.1 Apalone spinifera
TATGTTCTTATGTGGGCTTGCCAGATGGCAGCTCTCCGGGGCTCCTCAAAGTGTCCCCTCTCCACATCAGCCTGTGTCCCCCATGCAGGGAGGAAGGCCTCCCCTTTTCTCTCCACTAGGTTGTATAGCACACAGCATGCTGCAACCACATTGGGGATGTTGTGGTCCCCCCATGTCCAGCCGAGTGAGCAGGCATCTAAACCTGCCCTGCGGATGGCCAAAGGCACACTACAGCTGGAAGAGAGCCTGACTGAGGCGGGAGTTAGTTCCCTGCTCGCATCCTTGTGGCCTGTGTAGGGCTTCATGAGCCGGGGCATAAGGGTGTAGGCCGCGTCGGCCACGATGCACGTAGGCATCTGCACATCTGACTCCATAGTTCCCCTCCGGGAAGAATGCCTTAGCTTGCAGCCTGCGGTACAGGTAGGAGTTCTGGAATATGTGGGCATCATGTCCCCAGCCTGGCCACCCAACACAAATGTCTGTGAATTGTCCCCGATGGTAGATCAAGGCCTGCAGCACTATGGAGAAGTAGTCCTTTCTATTAATATACTGTACTGCTTGATGGGGTGGTGTGCAGATCGGGTTGTGCATCTCATCGAGTGCTCCACCACAGTTCAGAAAACCCAGCCCTGCAAATCCGGTCAAGATGGTAGGCGGGTCTTCGAGGCGGATAGTCCTGTGAAGCAGCTCTGAGTTGATGGCCATCACCACCTGAAGAAAGGGACAAATACAAACACGCAACAGGACATTAGAGGAGTTGCGTGAGCTGCTGAGAGGTGCTCTCCTCCCACACCCCGAGAGCCCCCCCTTGCAGGGAGAAGCTAGGCAGGCTTCTCCCACTCCTACCCCATTCCCTGTGCCCACTCCTAACCATCTCTCTTATGTCCCCGCCCCAACGGACTGTCTCCCGAGAATGACTTACCTCCATCAACACGGCCCTGACAGTAGACTTTCCCACGCCAAACTGATGTCCCATGGAGCGGTAGCTGTCGGGGGTGGCCAGCTTCCAGAGAGCAATAGCAACGCGCTTCTCCAGGGGGATGGTGGGCCGCAAGTGGGTGCCCTGGCATTTCAGGGCAGGGGCGAGCCAGGCACAGAGCTCCTGGAAGTGGCCTTCCGCATCCGGAAATTTCGGAGCCACTGGTCATCGTCCCACTGTTCCATAACAAGTCCAGCCTCCAAACTCGCCTCTCCATGACTAAGTTCAGTGACAAGGGCAGTGGGGCTGCAGCCTGAGCCGGGGGGCTCAAAGCTGGGCTCTGAATCCAGCTCTGTCGCAAACATCACGATGCTCTCCTGAGCATGTAGCAGAACTTCCAGCAGCACGGTGTGGGGCCATTGCCTGCCTAGGGGCAGCTCAGGCTCCATGACCAAAAAAGCAAAAAACCAAACCTGAAAATAAACTGCTGTAGTGTCCTAGGAAGCAGGGCAACTAAAGCAAGAACTGCAGCAGCTTTGCTTTCCCTCTAGGAGGTAGGCAAGCCAGAAGCAGAAGTAGAGCAACAACTGTCCAGGAGGATCCCTTTAAGCGTCTCTGCAGAGAGCATGCAGCGGTGCCTGGGCTTTAAGGCTGCCCCTGTGACCTTCCAGAAGCACTTCCGGGTGCCTTCTTGTAGCCTTCCGGGTGCCTTCTTTGTGTAATGCAGTCTAGACGCTCTTTGTCAGCAGAAGCTTTGTAGAAAGATTCTGTTGACAAAACTTCTGTTGACAAAAGCCTGTAGTCTAGATGTACCCTTAGACTGGCACTGCTGTGATCAAAGTGTTAGTCATTGTCCTCTTCTTTAGTCTCATCCTCCTTGTCATACTGGTATCTCCTAAGAGTGACATCTCCCAGCACAAAGGCCAAACTGCAGCTTTTATCATTGTTTATGCTGCTACCATTATGCCTAATGCATATTCAGTGGAGATTCTATCCTCTTTCCCTTATTTGTGTTTCCTCATCCTACTAATATTGAGCTGCCTTTCTCCCATAGGTTGCTAATTCATTTACCTCAGCTTATTAACATACGTCAGTCAGTTGCCATGGTATTTTTGTGGTCAATCATTTGCTGATGGTCCTATCATTAAATATCCCAAGCTGGTGTAAATTAGCATCTTGTAGTTACCTGTCAGCAATTTAGTCATTATACGGCTCTTGCCCTTCTCGGTAGCCAGCAATGGGCTGCTAGATAATCCAATATAACCATACACTCCAGCTGCTACCCATTCCCAAAATTCCACGTCCCTTCTGGCTTGCTCCTATGCATGGGTTACCCAGGAGTTGTTTATTTTTTGTAGGAGAATGTGTGGGTTTTTTTAATTGTAAATAGAATTCTACATTCAGGAGAACCATAGCAAACCTTAGCAAAGCTCTTAATTTATTCAGGATATATATGTTGACTCAAACACAACTGTTGTAAACCTCTTCATTGACTCTTTGCGTTTTGCCTGAAAGAAAATAAACCAACAATTGACTGCTGTAGAGACATTGATATGTACCACTTGGTATGAGACAGTGCTACGGAATTAAATCAAATTTGGAGATCCAAAATGACAGTAAAATATTGAGGTCTTGATTTATGGCAGAACACTTATATAATAAACAATTAAGAAATTTTCTAAATTCTCATAAAATTACTTCCTTGTATTAGCTTCTGTCTTGCCTATATTTACAGTCTGAATGATGCTGCTGAGAAGTCTATATGAATTATCTGTTGTTAAAAGTAATGTCATAATAGGTCATGAGAATGAAGTAGTGTGGACCTGACAATACAATATTACTGTTTTGCATGAAATATGGTTTAATGGAAAAGATGAGCCAGAACCTTATTTCAAAGTTAAACTCTGATGCCTTGAGTGAGAGATTTAAGTATTAGCATAACATTCTATTTATATGAATTATGCCATTCTTTTTGTCATTTTTTTACATTACAATGCAGGAAATAGTATGGATTTATTGCTGCATTTTTAAAGGGCAACACAGAAACCAGAGTATGAAGGAACCAGAAAATAATATCTGTCAAAAAGCACTGCTCTGCTGGAGTTTATGATCACTATCAATTTGCCCTATTTATGAGGAGGTGTTTTTAAAAGCAAGCTAATACAGGAACATCAAACATGAATGATGTTTCACTGTTTACCATTTCTCTGCTCTGTATCTCAAGTGAAAAAAGAAGTGCTTTCTGTTATTTGAAAAAGGGAACAATTCTTTTCACTTTGTCTCTAATTAAAAATATGTATTTTCCCCAATTCAATAGCAGGGAGATAATCACTCCTAATTAAATAAATCTGGTTCTTTTCATGTTCTATCCATCTGTGTCAGACTCCAGATCAGTGGTGGGCAACCTGCAGCATGTGGACAGCGTACAACCCATCAGAGTAATCTAATTATACAACCCATCAGAGTAATCTAGCAGCTCCACTTGGTTCCTGGCCAAGGGGAGCTGCTAGAATTGGCAGCCTGCATGTCCCTACAGCCCCTTTACCTGAGGGTGCTGCCCCCACAGCTCCCATTGGCTGGGAACATCTAATTGTGGCCACTGGGAGCTGCAAGAGGTGGTGCCTGCAGACCGTTAATGTCAGCAAAATGTCTCATGGCCCATAATTGGATTACATTTATGGGCTTTATGTGGGACCTCATGCTGCAGGTTGTCCACCACTGCTCTAGATTATTTTCTTTCCAGAGTTAAGTGTATTTACCACTGTGGAGGCAGAACAATAGAGGTGGGAACTTTAGGTGATGGGGCCTTCCTTTATTACCTGTGATTGCCAGTTCTAGTCCTTAGTATCACTAAAGCAGGGTAATACTACAAAAGCATGCATAAGTATTCCTCTGAATTCTAAATGACTGTGCTGTTTTTTTCTTTCTACTATTATTTTAGCAAATGAGCTTTATTAGTACTTAAGAATAACATCAACAAAGTTTGGATGCTGCACAACAGCACAAACCTCTACCATTGGCCCACTTGATCTAAAGGATTATTTGCACTAGCAGTCAGTAGTGGGCTGTTGTCCTCTCTATGAATGACGTACTGACAAGGGGTGTGACACACTTTAGCAGCATGTTGGGAAATTACTTCTGAAAAGGAAAACATACTTTAATGCTCAAATATTCATCAAAAGTAAATTTTCAATGGCACATTCAATGATAAAAGTTATAAATCATATGCTGGGTGATACATCATCCAGATATGGAATGGAAAACTTCAGTAAGTAACCAACAAAGTGCTAATTTGAATATTTGTAATAGTGTTCTTCAACAAATTATATGTAGTCTGCAGATTGCCTAAGAGATTGACAAATTATCTTAATGAGTAAATTCAGGAAAATGACAATCTGCTTAGATAACTAACCAAAAATGGTAAATACATTAAATCATTCATTCAGCTTGAGTTGTTAACATTGTCTGATACCAATAATATATTAATAAGGGCTAAATAGTGAATCCCATACTAACAGTAGTGAGCAGTTACTGTGTCACTGAAGTAAAGTTTTAGCACCCATTAAATCTTTTTCTCATCAGTTATATTGGTAGGGATTGTCTATTGCTCTAGTCTCTCAATAAGGGTGGGTCAATGGTACACTGTCCTATCAAAAATGTCTATTTTCTCTAAAGAACCAGGCCTATTTTAACCCTTGCATTATTTTTATCCAAATTAGCAAGTTAACTTGCATTTCCAGGGGATGTAAGCTGCAGTTTCCATCTTTCTTTCACTAGGCCTCTGCAGCCACCCTCTTTTTTGCTGTTTGCTCTTAACACAAAAAAATTACATGAAAGAACTGCATGCATACAGGTATAAATTGTGTAAAAGGGTTACTAATTCCTACACACTACAATGGCCACGTGTTATTTTGTCATCCCAGGTTACGTCTCTCAATAGTATTTTGAATGTAGTCAAAAAACCAAAGTCTCTTGAGTTCTGTTTTTACCATTAGGGCATAGCTTATGGAAGTGTTTCAGAGCTTGTGAGAATCAAAGACTAATTTGGAAGAGATGGTAATGCCTTTAGGTTGACCAATAGGTATAGCCAATGCTTCTGGTTCCACATTACCTATTGAATGAAAAAAAATAAAATCAAAGAAATCAAAGCTAAGCTATTAATAAATATTAAGCTAAACTAAAAATAAAGCCAGAGAATTACCAAATCAATATCAAATCAGGGTCAAATTAATTTCAACACTGTATTGAGGTAAAATCAAAATTAGTGGAATCATTCTTTCAGTTATAGAACTGAATCCTATAAAGCTAATAGGGTGTGTCTAAACTACACCCCTCTGCCGACAGAGGGATGTAGATTAGGCACATGGCTATTGCAAATGAAGTGGGGATTTAAATATCCCTGTAAACTTCGTTGCACGAGGCATAAGGGATCAGTCGGAAAAGGCTTTTCTTGTCGACCGATCCTCGTCTAGACTGCTGCTTTTTGCCGGCAAAGTGCCACGTCGGCAAAAAGCGGCGGCCATTTCTATTCAAATGAAGTGTGGGATATTTAAATCCCCGCTTCATTTGCAATAGCAATGTGCCTAATTTACATCCCTCTGTTGGCAGAGGAGTATAGTTTAGACACACCCATTGAGTCTGAGATGGCTGTTGATTTGATTATAAACTACAACTAATTTTTTTAACCAAATCTACTATTCAAAGTTTAATGTTGAAATCAAATTGTCTAACTTCTGAACAACCAGACCAGAAGTATTAAGCTTCCTTCTTAAAATTCTGCCCTTGTGTGGTGGCAATTCTTTTTCTCCTCACCCCATCAGGGATAGTACAATATAGACTTTAACAGAACACAAAAGCTTGACAACTCTTAAACAAAGCTTGACAACTCTTGCCTTCTAGAAAGTCTACATAATGAGTATTTTGTCTCTTAGGACTTTTGAAAAATAACTTCAATATAATTTTAGGTTAATTGAAATTTGAGAGGCTTTCCTGATGGTGCTTTCTCTATGTGGACATTATGGGTGTTCATGCCCACAATCACAATTTCACGCGCTAAAATTAAAGTATATACAAAGGCTGGGATGACTTCCAGTTAATAAAAAACAGAAGGAAAAAATAGAAAAACAAAAAATAAAGATACATGAGAGAGCAAGTTTCAGGGGATAGCCGAGTTAGTTTGTACAAGATAAACTTAAAAAACAACATACGGTCTGGTAGCACTTTATAGACTAACAAAACATGTAGATGATATCATGAGCTTTCGTGGGCACAGCACATTTCTTCAGATGACTGGTTTACAGAGAGTAGAAGCTATGAATTAACATGGTCAAGGACTGAGATAATGGTGATCTTCTGGAACAGTACATTTTGCTCATGGGCCTACTTTAAAATCAGGGTAGACTGGTCAAAGACTACTTCCTCTCCCTGAAGTGATCAGTCTCAGGTGCTATAAGAACATTATACTTTCCTTGGATGGCTTGTTGACCCAAAAGGCAAAACATCTGGCCATAGTATTCAGAAGATCGAGTGTGGCTGTCCTATCAAGTGGAACCATCCAACTTGATCCAACTAGGCCATCCTTAGCTAGCATTAGTTAGGAGGAAAAGTCCTGTTTAAACCAGTGATTCTTAAAATATTTGGGCTTTACATACCTCAGAGAAAGAAAGTCTAGGTCTACCCAGAAATATAAAAAATCAAGCCACACAAACAGTGTCTTGAGTTAATGGCTATAGTCTTGTCAGAGTGCAAGGTCTTGTGATGACAGTATGTCACCAGTTGATAGAAAGTTTAATGCAAAAAATCCTCTATAAATGACTGATTTGGCAAGAAAGTAGCCTAGCAACATAACTAGTCACAACTAGAAACAATTGCTTATCCAGCAGCAAATTTAAAAATAAATTAGCTTGCATATAATACAATTTATAATGATATTGAAACTGGCCTATTTGTCAAACAACTTACCTTTCCAATTTTTGCCCTGAATAGAGTGAAGTTACTTGAAAGTCCTCAGTCAATTAAAACACACAACTTCACATTTTATAAATGGTCCATATTCTCCCACAATCTTGAGCGGGGGCTTTATGTAATAATGCTGCTACTCAGCCAAATTGTTGGCCCTTTGATAGTGTCCCTAGCTGCTTATTGTCAGAAGCTCAGAATGGGCAACATGGTATGAGGCACTTGATTACCCATTTAGTTCATTCCCTCAGGGACACAGGGCATTGGCAACTGTCAGAAGACAGAATACTAGTCTAGATGGACCTTTGGGCTGACCCAGTATGGCCATTCGTATTATCCTCATCTTGGAGTTGAAATACATGCTATCGGTACATTCTAGGCAGTTCTTGTTTTGTTGTACTATGAATTGTGTATATATAATAATGTACTTTATTAATCCCTGAAGCAGTAAAATTTTGTCTAGGGGAAGACCACTTGGTTTGGAGAGTAATCAAGGTTATATGGCAGAATGACAGCAAATATGCATTCCAAATGATGATAGATATCTTGGGATTACCCTCTACAGAGCTTTGTGCATGTTGTCTTGAATTTGTGGTTTTCCTGATATCACAAAGGGGAAAAGGATACAGCTACTGATAATGGGAAACCCTAAACTCTAGTACCCCTTGAATGATAGTAAAATCTGTAATTGCGAGAGGCTTTAGTAGTGGAGAGAGAAAAAAATCTTGTTTAGTGGAAACATCAGGGAACAGCGACGAAATGTAAAGGGATATGGGCAGTTTCACTGAGAATAAAATATTCATGTTGATAACTTACATAAAACAAAAGATGGAGTGTGTTCTGCAGGGAAATTACTTTCTTGATGAGCTTCATTTATGCATGATGGAGCTTTAAATTTTTGAAAACCTCTGCTTTTTTTCTTTCAATTCTAGTGGTTTGGATTTCAGGTTCATAAACAGATAGACTAAGACCCTTTTAGCAAGAAATTTTATATCTAAATCCATAATTATTACATTCAACAAAACCAGAATTGCTTCTTACAATGACAGTGAATACAACATCAATATTTAAGATTGCAGCCTCATAGATTTTATGGCTTGATGTGGTACTATTGTTTTAACTGCTCTCTGATAAAACTTATCTTCATTTGCTTCTAGTTTATTTTTTTAACATTCTTTACCTTAGGAAATATCCTAGAGAAATTCTGGACCTTGTATCTAGTAGCTGGATAGGCCATAACTTACAACGAACTGATTTTTCCTGTTCTTTGGTTGGAAATGCAGCATGTGACCTGCAAACAACTACATCTGAATGTCAAAGACTTGGTTATCATCAACTGCAGGGAACAGTTGCACCAGGTAATCTCCCATGGAAGCATTGCACTGGCCAAGCAGGGTTAAAGTTTCTTCTCATATCAAACTCTTTACTTGTTGTAGAATGTTCAGAAAATAGGAAAGAGACAAATACTGATATCCAGAGAACAAGTTAGAATTCTGGGTCAGGTCACAAGAGAAAGGGAGTTTACTAATCTCAGTTTAGTTTTTCTCATTTAATCACATCACAACTACACACTTAACCCAGAAATTCAGAACTCTGTGGAGGAAACTTGAATAGCGCCTGCCCCATAACAATGTCTGGATTGAGTCAATACTCTCAAAATAGGCCTCTTCAGAAAGGGCTATATGATATAGCCATTTTATCTTTGGTAAATACATTCTGACCACTTGGATTCTTGGTTGCTTTAAATTATGTAATAATATTAAATTATTAGGAGTTATTATTCAGTTGCTCTCTAGCAAAAATGTTGCATAGTTTTCCTATGTGTTAAACAACTGTTCTGTTCCACTCCAGAGAAGAGTACTTCTTGGTAAGATGAACTGATCTCTATGGCACAGATGCGATTCTCTTACTTACGTTGAGACTACTTGGAGTAAAATATTACTTAGTAAGCTTGGTTACTTAGATACAAAATTATAAACATGTGTGTCCTTCAGGGGAAAACTAGGTAAGTAAACAACAAATATTTATAGCTCATAATGTGTTTGAAAGATCTCTTTAGACTAAATGGGCAAACAATTAAACACATATAGTTGTTTGCATATAAGAAATACAGAGTAGTAGACATGCTTAGATTAGAGAACCAGTTATTGCTGAAAAGGCTCGATGGGAGCCCATTTCTGTAGACTTTCTTATGTGAATAAGTTACTTGTGCCTAAATTTTCACTGGATTGGGCCTTAAACTGTACTGCATGCCTGACTTCTAAAACTTACTATTCCAAAACAAAGCAATGTACCTATCCTGTTCAAAGGCAACAAGAAGAGAGACTCTTGCAGAGCAGCACCCGAGAGATTAAAGAATGCCAGCTTAAAAAAGTTGGGGGTAATGTGTATCATATTTATGAAGTGCATGTGTTCAGAACCATTGTTAGCTTGATTGCTACCTGTTCTTACATGCAGCTGTGATCTAACCTGATCAACTTTTTGCTGCAGTGAAGAGTGTAAGAACAGAAAATTCTGTACTCAGTTCCTCCCAACAGATTTGAATATACTGCATTCTTAATAACAAAACTGTCTTTTTTCCTCTCCCACAAACCTTCTGGGAAAGGCCTATCGTATTAAATAATAGTAAATTGGCAGCTGTTGTATAGTGCTTTTCATTTGTAAATCTCGAAGCGGTTTGCAACGGAGATACATATCATAATTAGCAGGCTGAAAATTTTCAGCTGCCTCCTGAGCAATAGAATCTGTGACTCCTCAGGCAGCTGGCCCTGCAGGCTCCCTGGCTATTTTGAGCATAGCCAGGGAGACGGCTGCCAGGGAAGGAAGCAGAAATATTCAGTTTTGGTTCTCCCAAAACATAATATTCCCCCTGCAAAAACCTTTGCACATTTGCTGTTTCCTCCCAGTTCAGGATATCCCTTTTTCAAAAATACAAAATTTGTCCTGTGGTGGGGAACTACCTTTCTGGCCATCTCTGGTCATAATTCTTATTTTACATGCGGGGTGGGAGAAACGAAGGCACCAAGAGGTTAAATGAGTTGTCCAGTGTTACCCAGCAAGTCAATGGCAGAGCCAGGATGTAGGTGTTCTGAGTACCTGATAAGTCTTTATTCTACCCACTAGGAAACACTGTTTCTGACACATGCAGCTTTAGGTGCCAAAATGTGAAGGGACTTAACTTTTAAGTTCCTTTTACTGAAAACATTGGCCATAATCTAATTCATCCATAACCAAATTCCATCTTTTGCTTTTTTGATAACAGCAAAAGACATACTCATATTCTGTGCTTTGCAATGCTGGTTGTTACACATATCCTTAGGATACAGAAGAACCTTTCCAATGATTTCAGTGGCATTTTGACAGTGTCTTTTTCTTACATATTGATTGTTTTCCCCCTGGTTTACAATATTAGTCATCTGCTATTTCAGTGAAAAAATCAGATTCTTTTAGCCACTCATTTTAGATAACATTCTATTCTGCTTAATAAAATGTCCTGGATACCATACTAGGGTAGTACAGGAAATGGTGTTAGTGATTCAGTTACTGGCTTTCCTCTCTGAACAAATATGCTACATGATGAATTTAATAAAACATTTGACACAGCGTTTTATGAAATCTTGCTTGAAAATAAAGTCACATTGTGTTTGAGAACAGTTATATGGTTTCAAAACTAGTTGAAGATTGTTAATAGCTGTGTAGTAGTGATGATGATGATTATATATAGTCTTTCTGCTTTTCAGCCATATATCTCAAAGTGATTTACAAAGGATAAATGGTAAAGTATCAAGCTATAGGGAAGTGGGATGGTATCCTACTTGAGGTTCATGCTTACTTGACATCATCGTCATTACATTTCTTCAATATCTAAGAAGAAATAAATCATGTGTGTATTTAATATGAAGATGATTCCCAAATGGGAGGTGTTACCAAGACAAGGAGAAGTAGAAATAATAGAAGACTATTGTTTTCATCCACACTCTCACAAGTTTTCATTCTCTTAGCTACTCTGTGTGATAGCTAAAAGCTATCCTGATTTTTAGATGGGGAAACTGAAGTAGAGAGATTGTGACCCATATTAGGTCACTGGGGCAGTTAGTTATTAGGTTTGGATATATGAGGTCCTTGTCTTCTAATACACTGTTTGGGCAGTTAGATTAATGACCAAATTCTCTGCTGTGTCTGAGATCTGTACAAAGTAGCATTGAGGGTAAGATTGTCAGGAAGCAGTTTAACTCCCTGATTTTCCACATCTCAGCACCAGCCACAGCATGCTGACATTTTGCCATTACTTTGGTGTAAATCTGGAATAACTCAATTTACATTGGTGTGACTGTCAGGAAAATTTGGCAGAGTAGAAAAATGAAGTGTGGTAATCCAAAGAAAAGAGGGAATATGCACCCTTCTTGCAAAGACAAAAACATTCAGGGAATATTTTTAATCATTAATATCAAGAAGCTGCTACTTTCCAGGGAGGTAGACATTTTGTAGGAAATGTTTAGCCTTGAGGCAGTTCATTATTGACACAGATGTATAAGTAGTACAGCTCCTGGCAGTTTTTATCATTACTAATGAATGAATAAGCACATTTAAAAAAAACACCATGTTTCATCAGAAGGAAACATGTTACACTGTTCTTATCAATAATTATGTGCAACTAAAATTTAAGCCTGTGGGATTATTGTTGCGTTTTTTATACAATACTTTTCTTAAAAGGAAAGTTCAGGCAGATGACTGAAAATTGTAGGCATAATTAAAAGAGAAAATGAGTGCATTCCCAAGCCCCTTTAACAAAGGGAACACAGAAGAATACTGTCTAGCCAGTTCGATAAATAATATTCCATTAAAATAGATAACATGCACAAAAATTAGGCATGTTTATAAGAAATAGACTGACATACTTTTAATAGTCAAGATAATGCAATTAGTCAACCAATTTTGTTTCTTATTTTACTTTTGGAAATCATCCGAACAAAAGTTGTTCCAGATCATAGTATTAAATATGTTGAGAGAATTCTGGTACTGGTGACTGAGACTATATTTCCTAATGGCAAGCTGAGGGCATGTGAAAGACCCTTTTTTGGACAATAATGTAAGATCATAAGGATGGCCATACTGGGTCAGACCAAAAGTCCATCTAGCCCAGTACAGTATCCTGTCTGCCCACAGTGACCAATGCCAAATGCCCCAGAGGGAGTGAACAGAATCAACAAGTAGTCCCTCTCCTGTCACCCATTCCCAGCCTCTGACAGAGGCTATGGACACCATTCCTACCCATCCTGGCTAATAGACCTAACCTCCATGAATTTATCTAGTTCTTTCATGAAACCCTGCTTAAGTCCTGGTCTTCTTAACTTCCTCCATCAAAGACTTTCACAGGCCGACCATGCACTACGTGAAGAAAAACTTCCCTTTTTTTTGTTTTGGTTTAAACCTGCTACCTATTAATTTCATTTGGTGACCCTCAGTTCTTATGTTTTGGGAACAAGTAACTTTTCCTTATACACTTTTCCCACACTAGTCATGTTTTTATAGACCCCTATCATATCCTCCCTTAGTCGCTAATTTTCTAAGTTGAAAAGTCCCAGTCTTTTTAATCTCTCTTCATATTGGACCCGTTCAAACCCCAATAATTTTTGTTGCCCTTTTCTGAACCTTTTCCAATGCCAATATATCTTTTTTTGAGATGAGGGCAACCACATCTGTACACAGTATTCAAGATGTGGGCATACCATGGTTTTATATAGAGGCAATAAGATGTTCTCTGTCTTACTCCCTGTCCCTCTTTAACTGATTCCTAACATTCTGTTTACTTTTTTGACTGCCACTGCACATTGAGTGGATCTTTTCAGAGAACAATCCACAATGACTCCAAGATCTCTCTTGGGTCATTATAGCTAATTTAGTCCCCATCATTTTATATGTATAGTTTGTATTACCCAATACACATTACTTTGCATTTATGAATATTAAAATTCATCTGCCATTTTAGTGCCAATCACTTGATTTTATGAGACATTTTTGAAGCTCTTCACAGTCCACTTTGGTGTTAACTGTCTAGAACAGTTTAGTATCATCTGCAAATTTTGCCACCTCACTGTTCACTCCTTTCTCCAGATCATTTATAAATAGGTCGAATAGGCTTGGTTTCAGTATGGACCCTTGGAAGACATCCCTAGTTATCTCTCCCCATTTCAGGGAGACACTCCCTAAAAAGTTACCATTTATTCCTCCCTTTGTTTCTTTTAACCAGTTATCAGTCCAGGAGAGGACCTTCCCTCTTATCCCATGAGAACTTATTTTACTTAAGAGCCTTTGGTGAGGAAACTTGTCAAAGGCTTTCTGAAAATCTAAGTATACTATATCCACTGGATCCCCCTTGACAACGTGTTTGTTGACCCCCCCCAAACAATTGTAGTAGATTAGTAAGGCATGATTTCCCTTTACAGAAACATGTTGAGATTTCCCCAACAAATTATGTTCATTTCTGTGTCTGACAATTTTATTCTTCACTATAGTTTCAACTAATTTGCCCGGAACTGACGTTAGACTTACTGGTCTGTAATTGCCAGGATCACCTCCAAAGCCCTTTTAAAATATTGACAATATTTCATTATTGCCAATGAAAAAAAGGACAAAAGAATCAACAAACGAATTCTTTTCTGAAGCCACCGATGAAAGGATGAAATCAGTCATTGGAGGTGATTGAAAGGGATGTCAAATAGTGTCAAAAACCAGCAAAAATAATTCAAAGAAAGGAACTCCAGCTAAGCCATGGGATATCCTGACAATATGCAATTTTCAAATGAAAAAAAAATTGCAACAGGGCAGGTAGGAGTATTGTGGTGGGAGTGGCTATAAATCTCCCAGTATAAACCCTGATTTATTTTACGGAAGAACTGATGAAAAGAGGCCAATTTTCTTGGAACCATTAGCATTGGCCACAGGTAGGGGAAGGCATACTTACAATGAGAATTACTGTCCCTAAAAAAAAACATAGCCAATTTTTTGGCTTAAAGCTAGACATTGGAATCCGTACTTAGATTCTTAAATAAGGGACCTGATTTTCACTCAGCAATGAATGCAGAAACTTAAACTGGACTTCAAAACAAGCTTTTTTTGAATGCTGAGCACTCTTGAAATTCACATAGTTCTGTGTTTTGAGTCAGTACTGGCACCAAAGATAGGTATCACTTTACAACTATACGTTTCTCATTCTGGAAAGTTTTTTCATACCTCTTGACCTATTAAAAAAAAGAAAAGGAGACAGATGTGTACTCATGTTTAAAAAATAATGTAAGGAGACCCGAACTTTTTGACTTAGAAGCAAACAGCAAAAATAAGAGTATAAATATCATAAATGCCATAAGCTCTCTTCTAACTGCAGTGTACCTGTTTTTTATTTTTGTACCACCTCCAGTAAAATGAAATGTTTTTAAATAAGGCTCAAAGAGAGTGGCCTACAAATAGAAATAGATCAAAACGTGTAGTTACATTTTTCTTCTGTTACAATGCTATTTGCTGCCATGCTTCTAATAAGCACAACATAATGCTCATCATTTTTTAAAATGAGTTCTCACTAAGGTCAGATGGTATACAAGAAGCCTGAAAAAGAAGAATGATTTGGTTCAGAGTGTCAGTGTCAGAAGATATATCAGTCATGAAATGCCATTCTTGCCCTTTCAAAGACACAGAGCAGCATGATGAAGAAAAACTGCTAATGTATTACTCTCTGTAAAGCCAGGTTCCCAAGGCAGGCAAAACAGTACTCTGTTACAATGGTAACAAACAGAAAGTGGTGTTCAGTTTTTGTGTAGTCTGTTTTTGCAAATTGATTTAGCTGTCACTCTATTAGAAAATATCTACAGGTTGGACCTTCCTGATCCGGCACTCTGGGGATCTGACTGGGCCCTAATGAGGGATTTTGCTGGAGGTAATATCTGCCCCCTTGCTACTCCACCCCCCCAGCTCTGGTCCGGCTGGAGGCTGGCTCTTCTGTGCCCCTGGCTTGCTGCTGTGCTGTTGTCTCCCTTTGCCTCTGATGCTTAGCAGTCCAGTGCTAGCCCATCTCTCAGGACATTTGGCTCCCAGCCACTCTGGGCAGTCCCTTTGGAGTGTGCTGGGCTCCTGCCCCCCACTACCAGCAGCCCACTGCCCTGCCAGTCCTCTGGGCTATTAGTCACCTGCCTTGCATCAGGACCCTCTGGTTATAGAACAGCCATGGTCCATTGCCAGACCAGAAAATCCCGGTTTACAGAGGTAGTGTAGTAAGAATCATTTTCTCTTTAAATTACCATGGCCATCATGGTATTGACCAATAGCTTCCATATACTGCAATCTACTATAATTGTCCTCTCTCTATGGAGATGAGTGGTAACATTTGGTAAGTACTGACTTTTTAATAGCTTCTCCTGTTTTCATTTGACATTTCAATAGGAAAATGTAGGCTATTTTGAATCCTTTATCTATAGTTACAAGGAGCATTAATGTATTTAATACATTAATACCACAGTAAAAAATTGAGTTTTCTGATACTCTTCTACATTTCTTGAGCCTGGTACCTGTTGCAATTCTGGGCTGGCAATTCATCCTGAACCTATGTAATCATACAACATTAGTTTCTTACTTGACTACAGCTACACTCAGAAATATCAGTTCACTTTATCCTTTGAAGCTGCAGTATGTATAGAAACAGATGCTTCTTGCAATGTTGTAAACCTTGCCACATCCTCTCCCTTTCCCTCCTGATAAAATGGCGATAAATAGCTGAGGCTCCATATAAGATAAGCCTAATGATCTGAGCAAGGGTATCTGGCAAGTCTACACTCATGCAAATTGTGGGGATAAACTCATCTGCCACCTAGGCATATTAGGTTTTTAGAATACTTGTGACATATGTAACATTGCCATCTGTGCATTACTATACATGTATACCATAATGTATGTAATTTTACTTCTTTACTCCCATCTACAGCAGTCCTTAAAGTGTAAGTCTGCCTGGAATATGTGAGACTAGAACCTTCTGAACACCGAATCCATTTCATGTGCCATGAATGGTGGTAAAAAAGCAGGGAGAAGCAATTGAGAAGGGGAGAAAAGATTATTATACACAAGAATCAAGGAATCTTGTTTATGGGGATAGCTGTGCCCTCAGAGATTATGCCACTAGCATTGACTCTGACTACTTGTGACACAATATGTCATTCTCCGGCAAATTTTACTGACATTTTAATTTTAATGAAAGTTGAAATTATACTCCATTTGGGTTTCTTTGGGCCAGAGGAAAATATATAATTTATTAGAATGGAGACTGGAAAAATCACTCCTGACCAAATGGGTCAGTGACTCAAATATCTTCATCAGCATCATCTTTCTCTCTCTTGGCTCTGTCAACAGAGTGCAAATTGTATGCCAGATCATCCCTTCTCACAGCCACCATTTGGTAAAGAGAAACAGGAGAAAAGTGCCAGAGAGAGAGAGAGAGGGAGGAGTCAGACATGCTGGAGTATACGATCACTCTTCCTAAAGCTTTTCACTTTATTTCCCGTTCAAGGACTAGGCATAAGTACCAAGGCCCTGACTGACTGAAGTCTGGGGTCACATGAAGTAGTTGACTAAGCCCAAAAGCCCCCTGCTAGAGACCTCAGGGCTCACCAGAACCATCCCAGGAAGAAAGCGGTGGAGAGGTCTTCCAGGGAGTCCAGAGTGGCTGCATGTGAATCAACCAATCCAGGCTCAGGATGGCCATATAAAAAGGAGTGGTAGAACAGAGCAAGGAGGGAGAGTTGATAAGAATTGGTGGGCTGAGCTGCCTGATGGAACTGCAGCACAATAACAGTACCTGGGGGACAGGTAGTGGGGAGAATAAGAGCTCCTGGATATCTGCACAGACTTAGCTAAGAATAATTTTCAAGCAGGGACCAGGGGAGCATTGAGGAAGCTCCTGGCTGGCTGCAGGCACAAGGTAAGGCCTGGGGCAGGTCCCAGGAAAATAATGTCTCTGGGTGAGAGCTTTGGGGATAAAGCCCCAAACCAGAGCTAAGACTGCTTAAGACAGCATCACAGAGTGGCAGGGGGCTCCTCGGGAGTGGGGCTCGAATGCACTGGCTGCTGGCCCTACGCCTGGGACTATAGAATAGTTGAGTAACCGATAAATTAATTAACCAATATTGAACATCCCTAGTGTATATACCATGGGTGAGCTTAGGGTAGGGTAAAAGTTAAAGTAATTATTTTGGTTTAGCTGAGCATAAGAAAACTATCAGTATGTCCTACTCCTTGTTAAATTACTCTGGTTCTTTAGTTAACACACAATCTCATAGTACATGCATATTAACAGTTATAAAAAATGGATCAAGGTAACAAGAGTTCAAAACATTCAGAATCTACATCAGGCAGCACTATGTAAAACTCTTGCACAAAAACCTACTTCCATTCATCCGAGAGGTTGCAGACACTTGACAAGGCAATTGTAGAGTTCATGCCTAATAGCCTGCTTGCATGCTCATTGGTTGCACTATAGATTATATATGAGTTCATTGAACAGTTCTTTATGTGGATTATCTCAGACACTTTTTATGTGGATTTATTATATCTGGCATTGATGTGCACAAACCCAAGCAATAAAAGATGACTACTCTACTTCTCAGATATATGGATCTTACTCTTCTCAGTTGCTGCCATTATTCTCCCAAGTAGCTGTAGGGATTAGAAAGGCGATAAACAACTGGGTGTGGTCTGTGATGTGCAGCTGCTCCTGCAGTTTTCTGAAAGCTGCAAGAGTGGTGCAAAATCATCAAAAGCCAGAAAAAAGTGACTCATTTATTGAACCGAAACCAGAATATCATTAGAATGATACTTACTTGTGCTTCTGCAATTAAGGGCTGTCAGTATTTTCATTATCATCTCTGATTTTCAAGGGTTTCCAATGCAAATGTAACATTTTATTCTGCACTGAACTTGGTAAACTGTTGTGGGCCTCGCATAGGAAATACATTTATCCACCAGCTTTTAAAAATAGAGATCAGTTTGGTCTCCTTCTCATGTGATAACAGTCCCATTAAAATGTCAAATTAAATAGTAGGTGGAGGATTTGATTACTGTTTTGAAACATGTAATTTTTTAAAAAGAGCATTTTAGATTCATAATTAACAGGGACAAAAACTTCTGGCACTGGAAAAATACAACTATTTTAATTAGTCTGTCAAATAAGAAGTCAAGATATTTTTATCACAGAAATTAGTGACGGAAAAGAATCATCTGCATCTCTAGCCTTTTGAGGGTAGGAAGTGGGTACAGATGGGGAGGAGTATGATTTCCAAGACTTACTATTTTATATTTGCGTTGTGAAGACACTTAAATACCAAACGGGGTAGTGGGCCCATCATGCTAGTCTCTGTGCAAACATGCAAAGGCAGTCTCTGTCCCAAAGAACTTCAGTAAGCCAACATTTAACCTTTTGATTGCTGATGACACCATTTGGCTCAGTTTGTTGCCAATAGTGCATACTGCTTTATGCTTGGGGAGCAGAGAGGCCCATGAGGCAATCAAAGCTTCAGTTAAAATTTTTTACTCCAGTAGGCACCCCCTCATCTTATGTGACCACAAAGTACTCCCATGGTGTTCTCCCCTAATCAATTTCAGCAATCACCTCCATTAGGCAAAGTCTGTTTAAGATGGGGCAGGTTGTACTATAGATTCCAATTTCCCACTTCATTGCAAATTGACTTTGTAATAGTTACTGATGGATACTTGACATAATTGACTACTTAAAAAAACAAAACAAATATCCTCCATTCTGCTGTCAAATCCATAGCAGCCAGGGACTGCTGATGACTGTAAGCAGAGTGGCTATGTATGGTATAATCACTATGGTTTTAAGTAATAGCAAAGTGCCCAGTTTTGTATAGTGTCTTTTATGTATGCTTTATAAACAAAAAATAATCAAAATATAATCATACAGTTAATGTAATGTTAATGTAAATGTATCACTTGAAGGAGCATCTAATACTTCCTGTGAGAGCATATTCTCTCTCTCTAGAACATCTACTCGGTATTGCTCATGTTCTTAACTCAATTAAATTTGTGCACTTTCCCCTTGCTTCCTGACAGTGATGAAGGGGAATAGCCAGCAAAGTTCCTCCTTCCCCTGCTTCTCTATAGGGT
>JANRFK010001234.1:39085712-39101100 GCA_030068395.1 Apalone spinifera
ACTTGCCAGTCTAGATGCACCCACATAGTAGATATATCACTGTTTCACACGACACATTTGGAAATTTATATTAATATATTGGTTAATGTTTATAACCTGCAAACATATTGAAAATGTCACGTTCCTTGGGCATATTACAAGCCAAATCACATAACACAACACACAATGTTAAAATAACATGCCTTCATCAGCTCTGTTAGTGAGAAAAACAAGCTCTCAGGTATACATAGCTGAAGAAATGATCTATGCTGCTCAAAAACTTGCCTCTCTCACCAGCAGAAGTTGGTGCTATGAAAAATATGACCTCTCCTACCCTGTTTCTCTAACAGCCTGGGACCAACATCGGAACAACAACACTGCATACCCTCCTCATCAGTTATGTACTACACTAGATTTAATGTTAATCTTTAAATCTTGAATGAAGCAGCCATTGGTGCCATTAAGGTTATGCACTAGTGGAAGTAGTATTTGAAAGCTGGGATAGGTCCCAAAGATTAATTACTTTCTTGCTTTTCCAAGACACAGATCTGGCTGCCACAATTAAAGAAATCTTTGGCCAGTTCTTTCAGATAAATGTTAGGGACAATATAAAAACAGGCCTTACCTGGGATTGACAAGCAGAACCTCTCAATTAAAATATTTTTTTGTTTAAAGCCTTGCCCACATGGATGTTGGCTCCCAGTTTCTTAAATAGATGGCCACTTTTTCCACCAGCCCAAAAGCAGCTGTGCAAGTTAATGTGGCTACATCTCACCAGTTTGAATTACACAGAGGGATTAGTCAGGAACACCATTGTCTCCTTCACTTTTTGCATTGGCCATCAAGCCCTGTGCACAGAGGATAAGGAACAATGGATTTATCATGCTAATAGAACTCACAGGAGCACTTTATTAGATGCAGGAGATGTAATAAAATACTTCCTTAAAATTAATATCTAAAGTATGATGGTTTTGAGAGAGCATCTGAAGTTAAAGTAAATTACATTAAATTGGAAATGCTAGCAATGGTTTTTCAGACTTTGAGAAATATTCATTCATTCGTTCAGAAAACATTTGGGTAAAAATGGGCAAAAGAATTCTGTAACCTATACAGGAATTCAAATCTCAAACCATGTAAAAAAGCTCTTAGTGAAATATCAAACTACTTCAATGGACCAGAGAAAAACATGTCTAGTGCAAGGGAATTCTGAATTTCTTGCTGAATTAAGTTCAAATCTAGTGAATTAAAATGTCAGTATTCCAGAAGTTCATTATATTCAAAATATAATATATATTTGTATATAATATCAAACTGTATATAATATCTCTAAGAAGGAGACATGGCTAATGTAAGCTTTGGGAAGTGTTAGAGCTTCAAATGTCTCTTTGAAACAATTTGCTAGACAAGTGGGACTCCTAGGAATTTTCTCCTCTCCCTCCATCTTCAAAAATTATACTGTTTGATTTTAAATTCACTTCCTGCAGTTTACATTGCATCTTGGTGGTTGCATTTGCCAACTCTGCTGAATCTGCACGCGTTTTCTGTTGATCAGTGACATGAACTGCTGCTTCTGGAAGGGATAATTTCACACAATCTAGATGTTCTGAAGTAGGGCACAATCTGGGGGACAATTTGTCTTCATGTTCAGTAACTTAATAAATCAGATCTCTTAGGTTCTGTGCACAAATAATAACTTGTATTGGCTTCATAGAAGATCTGCGACTCCTGCAAGCTGAGAAATATAGCTACCTCTGTACCTCTGCAGGATAAGATAGTTTATATGCAACAGGAATGCACTGCATAAGTAAAACTGTAGTGTTCTTGAGAAATAGCTGTTAGACGTGAATTTAATTGTAAATTATACTTTTAAACGTGAGGCTCTGAAGAATCAAGGCAAATGACCGGGTGGATCATCCAAGTTCTTCAGCCATTAATACATTTTTCTTGCCAATGCTCCTGTGAGGTGGAGAAGTTATATTATCCTCATTTACAGATTAAAAAAAAAACCCTGAGGCACGGAAAGATTTTCAAAAGAAATCTTTGATTCTGGGTAACCGACACCTTCTACTGATTTTTCAGAGATGAGTATTCGCAGATCATACTCAAATTTAAAATCTTGGGTGCTAAGCACTTTTGGATTTCAGTGCAATGGTCTAGGAAGAAGAAGACAGATGTAGACTTCATCCTGGGGTGTGTGTGGAGGAGGAGGGGGGGAAATAACCTCAGTTCTTTCTTTGTCATTGTAATGCAGGCTCTAAGCCTGCTTGGAGCTTGATGTGTCCGGACTATGGACTTCTTGCAGGAACTTGAATAGCAAAAAATCAAGGACGTAGGCAATCTGTTATGGAGTATTTTGTATAAGGGTAGCTAGTGATCTCTTTAATAATGATCTGTTCTGTGAACTGGTCCTAAGACTGGATATTTAAGAAGTTTTCACAAAAGTCAACATTCAAGTGTCTGGATTCCCCTCCCCCCCCCAACCCTCACCTTGCCCTGTTTTATAAAAATTCCAGAGAATCTATGTGTTGATCTGTTTGACTCTGACATTCTAAGTGCTACAAACCTTACATTTCTTTATAAGTTGTCAGTCTATGGCAGGCGTGGGGATGCAGCTCCTGGTTTGCCTAGATCCAGTCCGTGAGGCTCGGGGCTCCCCCCAGCATTGGAGAGCCCATGCTGGTGAGAGAGGTGGGTTTTTTTTTTGTTTTGTTTTGCTTCTCACTTGTGTGCAGCCTCTGACTGATTGATTTTTTTTTCTGTGGGTCAGTGGCCCCCAACCCAAAAAATGTTCCCCATCCCTGGTCTATGTGATCCATCTAGCCTTTTAATCATTTCTAAAATTTTGTTATTCCCCTTCATAATCTTGCTCATAATTTCTAGAATGGAGGGGGTCAGAACAGGCTTTTACAAGATTATTGCTCCCAGGTCTGACTCTCTTTTAGACCATCATAGATAGAGGCAGTGAACCAGCTAAAGTTGGCATTCTCAACCTTTTTCTTTGAGGCCCCCTTACTGTGCTATAAAAACTTCAGGGCTCACACATACCACATTTTCTGTTTTCTGCATATAAAAACCAGTATTAGGGGGCAGCAAACAGAACAATTGCCTCGGGCCCTCACCACATGGGCCTGCATGAAGCTTCTGCTTCAACTCCAAGTGATGTGGTTCAATGTCCCACACTTTACACCCATGTGGTGGAGCTTTGGCTTTCTGCAGTGAGCAGATCTAATACTGGCCCTGCTTGGTAGAACCTTGGAAGCTTGGCTGTGACCTCCCTCCCAGAATACTCAGTGAGCTAAAGAAGAGATCAAACATTTAAAGAGGGCTTTTACATAATCCTTTTTCTGTAGCTTGGAGCTTTATTCTTGCTTTTTTTTTTTTTTTGGTAAACAAAAAGGGCAGTATTTACAAGCATAACAATATTTATGAAATAGAAACCAGGAATTCTGAAAAGCAAGAAAAAGAATTATTTGCAGGTGGTAAAATGATAAATGTTTACTTTGGATCAAATCTGTAAATGCTCAAAATATGTGTCCTTTTTTTGCATGCAAATACATGCCAGATTAAAAACCAAGTTTTCAACAGTCTAAGCAATTTGGCTTTTTGCAGCAAGATTAAGATGAAGTTAAGTGTTCAGAAAGTTATCCCTGTCTATGGTCTCTCTTCCAACCTGTAGATACTAGTTTCAGACCACTGAATCCACTTAATCACACATTCAGCAGCAGATATTCCTCAACATATCCTCCAAGGCGAGAAGCTTATTAACCTTTATAGTGTAAAAAAGGCATGTGGCGGCTCCATCTCTGTTCTGCCCATTGGCCCTGTCCCCAACTGCATTAAGGTTTAAAGCAGCACGGATTCTGAATTGGAGAGCAATGGATTTATTTTTCCTACCCCACTTTTTTTAAAGATTTGGGTCCTGATAACTCAGCTGAACATAATAAATTAGCCACTGACTGATGGAATTTAGCTTCTTGGTTTTGACAATATAACCAAAATTAGCTACTAAGTGAATAAATCTTATACAGCACTTTGCAGCTTAGAAAATTTATGCTGGTGGTTGTAGGAACTGCTGGAGATGCTTTACTCAAGCCTCTCCAAAATGTAATTGGGAATGAAGACAAATCATTACAAAATGCATGATTGCACAGATTTATGTTTTGCAGTAGACAGCTGCCCCCAAAGCCTTCAAAGCATTATTATAGCACTGTAGCATAATAGGAAAGTGGACAAATGAGTCACACGTTCCCTCTTTTGCTTTTTACGTAGATGGAAAAATTTCTAATGCTGGGTGCTTTAAGAAGATCATGTTTATTTCAAGAACAGGAGAGAATAAAATTCCAAGGACTTCTCTGCTTGTTGTCTTTGACAGCAGATTTAAAGAACCCAGTATAATAAGTGAGATTCATACAGTTCTTTACCCTGAGTTTTAAAAACTGTGTTAGAGTACACCTAATGACAGTGTTATGCCGTTTTGAATTTACAATGTGAATTTTGATTACAAATTTCAAGGCAACATAATTCTACTTTGTTTTTTTTAATGTTTACCAACAGATTTATTTAACTAATATTCCAGTTTTCCCAACTTACTGGACCCAAGTGTTTTAAGTGACTGTCATAATTGCTTTCTTCATTCTATTTCTTAAACAGAAAGACTCACATTTCTATATAGTAGTATTCAAAATAAATCTGCCACTGTAGAAAAGTAATAAAGAATTCTGTGGTTAAAAATGAGGAAAAACAAAGTAGGAATAAAATAACTATTGCACAGTGCTCCACTGCAGATGTTTATTAATGGTACTCAGCAACTCGTGGAATAAGATGTATTGAACCTGAAAGTGTAAAACAGGCAGACAAATGTCTCTATATAGAAGTGATTCAAGTGCTGTAATTTCATATTTTTGTTCTTGATTTGTGTTACCTTCAAAATAATGTTAATTAAATTTTATTTGCATCAAGACCAGTACATAATTTACTTCTTTTATTTCTTGTGCTAATTTACATGAAAAATGTCAATTTACTTTTGGACATACATATTTTCTCAGTGATTGGCATACACAGCTTCACTAATAAATTACATACACAGATTAGAGACAGAGTACCTTTCTCATTAACTTAAGACTTGCATGAAAAGAGGCACTCCTAAAAATGTACTAACTGAAATACTAAATAAATAACCTTACATACTGTTTAATATAAAATATATTAGTTAAATAATTAGGTGCTTTCCCGGACTGAGACCTATAAGAAGGGTTTTTACTGTAAGCAGTGTTTTGTTGACTATGAAGTAGCAACTGCTTTTGAACAAGTGTGTTTGTATTTATTTTCTTTTGTGTTTTGATTTGTCAGATTATATGTCTACTTTAATGCCAGTAGCTGGTGTATAACACGTGGCATGACAAATGAGAAATACTATATACCTGTAATAAAGGGATCACTAGAGTAAAAACATGAATGGTTTTGCAATTATTGTAAACTACATTCAATATTCTGACCTGTTTTTTCTTTCATTTCTAATATTTAGAATAATTAACAGAGATTAACTTCAATATCAGACTTTATTATATGATAAACACTGCCAGTGTTCTCAGCACTGAACAAACCATAGCAACCTGCTCCAGTGGATTTATAGTTGAAATAGATGGAGGAATGCCTAGATGTTCACTAACATTTATAGGAGTAGCACCTCAGCTGGTGTAAATTGCCCATACACCATTGATAACAATTATAAGGAGCTCACTTCTTATAATGTTGCTAAAATGTGTGCGATTCTTGTTTTTATTTTTAAAGTAGGTTAGCTCTATGTCAGCATGTCTTGATTTATGGATTAACAGTGGTAGATTCTGTGGAAAAAGTAAAGTTTTTAAGGCAGTATTTGAATGGAAAGATGGAAGTTTCTTCACACAGTGTGGAGGAAGTCTTGTGCCAATATTGGAAAGTTATGAAGCAGGAAGAGAGGATGAGGTGAAGAAGGGAAATGAGAAGGAACAAAAGGAGACATACCAGCAGAGTCAGAATTGCACAGAACCTTTAAGGTGAGGACTGGAAACTTCAGCTTGATGGAGATGGCAAAACAAAGCCAACAGAAAATTCAGAAAGAGATAAGGTGTAAGCAGTGGGAAATGAAGAAATGATTTCAGATGTGATACTTTTGTTACAGAGGTGAGCAAGATGAGCAGACCCTCCCCCTCCCCCCAAAAAAGCAGGAAATTGATTATAGTGGTACAGGTGGAAACCAACCAGTCATAGCCCTAAAGGCAAAACGAAAGAGTCAAAGTCAAATATATTAGAGCTTCTAAATAAACAACTAAACTGATTTGACCTCCAGTTTGGCTTTTCTTTGGTTAGCCTTAAGCATAAACACTATTTTCCAGTGTAAACAGATATTACACATTTGGCTGGAAGATACTTACATTGAAGACTAGGGCAGTTTTCCATAAGTCTCATAGATAATTATGAACCAATCCTGATCTTAGTTACATTATTATAGCTGAAAGTAGAGTTTTATTCCAGAAGTTAGCATTGACTCGTGATTTAATCTTTGATTATTTAGTAGGATTCCTTGAGCTCTATGGATGAAATTGTATTATATGTGCTACATTATTATCATTCAAGTGACCAGGTTGCACCTCTCAAATCCAGGATTCTCTTGTCCGGCAACCTCCGTGGTCCGGATGACCACAGATGTTCCTGGATAAGAGAGACACGGGGCAGCTGGGAGCATAGTGCAGCCCTGTGAGTCTGCTAGCAGCAGGACTGCAACAGCTTGGGCAGAGTGCGATCGGGACTGTCTGCAGCCCAGTAGTGGGGCCAGAACCACAGCAGCCCAAGAGAGGAAGCCTGACCAGGCCACATCAACTTGGGAAGTGGCGAGGCCACAGCAACCCTGGTGGCAGTGGCAGCAGCTGCATGATTGGGGCTGTCTGCTACCCGGCAGTGGGGAGGGACAGCGGCCTGAGGGGCTGGTATCAGGGGGCCTCCTGTTGTCCAGCAAATTCTGGTCAGGTCTCAAGGGTGCCGGACAAGAGAGGTCCCACCTGTATTATACAGGAAGTCCCCAACTTATGAATGTGTTGTATTACAAAAGTTTATTTGTAAGTCTGTTGTTTGGAACTCAGAACACTATTTTTATGGGAAACTATATACATGGTAGTTGGGTTCCCAGGCTAGCCCATAAAAGTCTGTTTAACCCATAAGGTAGCTAAAATACTGTACATTTGCAATGAAAGAATTAGACATTAACTTTTTCATTTAACCTTGGATGCTGGTGCTTGAGGAAAGGCAGGTTTAATTTGAAGATAAAGAGGTAGGTGGAGATTCTGAAGGGGGCTTCTGGGCATCCCCCAGCTACCCCTCTTCCTCCTACAAACTTTGTGCTAGCTCCTGCAGCCAGCCCCAACCCTCAGCTGTTCCCCTCCCCATCTCTGCAGTGGGCTGCACCCAGCCCCTCACTCACCAGAAGGTGGTGAGCATAGGCCAGAGGATTCCAGAGAAGCAGGGGGTGGCTGTGCAGCTGGCGGCTAGAGAGAAGCAGAAGTTTTCCCTTCCAAGTGCTGCTTTTCTTCAGCCACTGGTTGCGCATCCATCCCTTGCTCTTCTGGAGGCCTCTGGCCAGAACTTGCACTGCTCACCACTACGTGTGCCTCTTGCCTGCTCCTCAAGGATGCAGGTGAACTTTTGTTTGTATGTGTGAATGTTCACAAGTTGGATTGTTATAACTCAGAGTGCCTGTATTTTATGTTGGGGTATTATGGGTCAAACCCTGGAATATTAGTAAACAAGGAGCAGCATGGCGTGGTAGAGAGAGAGCAGGAAGCGATTCAAGGATTATATTTTTAAATGTGATTTTATTTCTTTGCTTTGTTTCGATGGCTAGCTCCCTGATCACTTGCTCCAGTGTAAGTCAGGAGTGACTCTGCTGGGTAGTAGTTATGTGTGTGTTAAGCTGATGTAAGTGAGCTCACAGGTGCCTCCATTGAGTATACCTGAAGCTGTACCAACATGCCTGAATTTCAATCCTTTTGTTGAAAATGTTGCATTGAGATGTCTGATTTTCATGATCTGCCTGGGACAACAGAAAAGGTCCTCCTTTCTTCTAATGAATATTAAAGAGATAACAGTGTCTCTGAGCTGAAGTGTGCACACAATCCATTTAAGCAGGCTCTTTCTTTCCTTCTACATCCGAAACTTTGGACAGATATTAAACATTACACTTTCCGTTGTGTTGATTGATTCCCATCATTTTAAGAAAATTCATTTCAGTTGATGGCTGTGCAATGAGTTTTTGAAAAGCTGTTGTTCTGAGTGATGTTCACCAAGGGAAAGAATATGATATTTCTGGAAGAAAAGTAGGGCTTTTGTGAATTCTGAGATTAGTAAGTGTGCTGCAGAGAAATATACATACACTTGCAATATGTGAAATCTTTATAAAGAATTCCAGTAGAATGGGGGAGGCGAGTGAAGAGAAACTCTAGTTCAAGTCAGTCAATTGGGGTTTTTCCTTTAAAAAAAAAAGTGATTCCTCATGCTTTGCTCTTCACTGTATCTTTAGAAGTCCAAATGTAGTTGGGGAAGTGTGTCTGCTGCTCTAGTTAAATAGTATCTCTTTGCTATGCATTCTGTTTATCCTTTTATCCTATTGAAAACTCACTATAGGATTTTCCTTTAGTCAGGCAATAGTTTTTTTTCATAAGCCATGGTGAGGTTATTAAATTGGCACCACTTCCTTTAGGACAAACACTTGTACTACTTAAGAGGGTTTGTTATTCCCAGTTTGAATATCTAGCAATAGCAATTTATGCTTACAGAATTATAATACAGAAACCAGAACATACTCTGGTGAGTTTGAATTTAACATGCAACATGAACCAAAACCAGTGTTCCTTTCATATTTTATTTGTATAGCCCCACTAAAATTACTGACCAATTTTAGTAATACTACAAAATAAGGTACAGTAGAATAATCAGACTAAACATCTGATGTTCATATGTCGTCACTAAATTTTATACTGTTACTTTAAGTTTTATTTTGGTGAAATTCACATTAAAAAAGCTCAGAGTGAAATCATAATGATGGCTTACTTGGGGTTGGATCAATAGTGCATCCAGCCCACCATTCTTTCTTCCAACAGTGGGCAATGCCAGGTCCTTCAGGGGGAAGGAGAAGAATTGGCAACAATCCATCCCCTGCTGTGCAGTCCTAGAATCTGGGAGTCGGAGAGCTGTAAACACCCTTGGCATGTAATTGCATCTCTGACTCTCTTGCCTAAGAGCTATTGATGGAACTGTCCTCCATGAGTTTATCTAATTCTCTTTTGAACCCAGATATATTTTTAGTCTTCACAACATCCCATGGTAATGAATTTCACTGTGAGTTGAGTGAAGTACTTTCTTTTCTTTATTTTAAATACAGTGTCTATTTCATTAGGTAATGCCAGATTCTTATGTTATGTTGAGGGATAAGTAATTCTTCCTTATTCATTTTCTGCACACTATTCATGATTCTCTAGACCTCTATCATATCCTTGTTTAGTTATCTCCTTTCCAAGTTGAACAGTTCCAGTCTTTGTAATCTCTCCTCATAGGGAAGCTCTTCCATAAAATAACCACTCTGGCTTCCCTCCTCTGTATGTTTTCTATTTCTAATGTATCTTTTTTTTGAGATGGGAGCAGTCAGAACTGCATGCAGTATTCAAGGTGAGGGCATGCCATGGATTAATATAGTGGAATTATGATATTTACTGTCTTATTGTCTATCTATTTCCTGATAGTTCCTGCAAATAGTCTGGTAGCACTTTATTGACTAACAAAACATGTAGATGGCATCATGAGCATTCGTGGGCACAGCCCACTTCTTCAGACTAACTTGGCTACCCCCGAAGCTCCTTATAGTTCCTAACATTGTTAGGTGTTTTGATTGCCACTGCTCATTCAGCAGATGTTCTCAGAGAACTACTCACATCTTCAAGATCTTTCACAGCTAATTTAGACCTCATAATTTTATATGTATAGTTAGGATTATGGTTTCCAAAGTGCATTATATTGCATTTATCAATATTGAAATTCATTTGCCATTTTGTTGCCCATGCACTCAGTTTTATGCTGGACCACAGATTTTGCTGGATCAGAGAGTTTCAACTTGTACTCTTTAATTGATCAGTTTGTTCGAAAATCTTCTGTATTGCCATTGCAATGTGGGAGAATTCCTCAGATCTTTCACCTTAAAAGAACAGTATAATCCTACTGCTATACTATATACTATAATAATTATGATTCTAGCATGGGATTTCTGTCCATAAAGATTATTTGGTACAGTTTGATTAATGTAAGATTAATATTGTAATTGACTCCATGTGTTCTTTTACATACAGTGCCACTGTCAGCCCAACCTATTGTGTCATTTGTATATATATTTGCACCCTAGTATTACTGTGTCCCATTGATTATCATTGTTCACAATGTTTCTATGATGAAGGTCCTTATTTATCACTATCCTCAAATCCTTGTCCTGTGGAAGTCACTGGGACTTCTGTAATTAACTTCAACCCAAATTCTAAAATAATTGTTATATAAGAATTGAAAGACCAGAGTAGGGTTGTGATTATCTCTCTTTTAAATTATGAGTTAAGATTTTGTGAAAGGTATCATACAGGCAGAGTTTATCCCAAACTTCAAAAATTCTATTTACTATTTTGCTTTCTAGTTGGGTAAAACATATTTTTTATCATCAAATACCAAGGCTAAAGGAAAGGCACATATTTTCTATGAATGGAATTCTAAAATTTCACGGCAATCTTGCAAGATTGATTTATACAAGTAAGAGGTAGAAGGCCAGCTATGGTACCTCAGATTACCAGAGATTTCACAAATACTCAGCATTAGAGAGTTGTGCTGATAATAGGAAATTGTTACGTTTTAGTGGTTTGTGCTATGTAGCTGTTTCAGAGGTGCAAGCAACCTCCTTAATATATCTGCCTCCTTAATATATCTTGACACAGAATGTTTAAGTATTTTTAAAGTAGTCTTAGCTATCCATACTTAGCTTTTGACTTAGCTGGACCATACTTAGCTTTTGACTTCAGTTGATCTGCACCATGTTTACTCTAGGGCTGCATATTACTGTCTATGTTTGTTCAAGACTGTCCTTATAAACTCTGAGTAGCAAGAAAGGTTCCAAATAGTAGTAATGCAGGTGTCCACGATACCTTGCAATTAAATCTTGTCATTTCACACAGGTCTTTTCCAGATAACAGCACCCATTCACAGTCATTTAGGGATGGATAAAAATTAACGCATTTAAGATTAAATGTTTTGTAATAATTACTAGCACTGCCCAAAATTACTTGTTCTGTGTACATAGTTTGAATAATTTAGTCAGTGGTTTTAAGGATCTTTTACATATATTGCTAACTTTTTTGGCCTATACATCAAGTTGGCTGGCTATTAGTTAAATTATTTAGTCACAGGATTTTGTGAAATAATTTGAATAATATATTCAGTAAATAATTTTATTACCTAAGTTCCAGCTGTTTCCAAACATCTGAGACTCTCTTACATTACAAAGGCAAATATTTGCTATGTACATGATTCTGAGCTCAAACCTACTGATAATTAATAGGGGGATTTCAAACTCATTTAGGGCATTTCGACTCCCATTGAAAGGCCTTTAGATGAAGCCCTTGATGATGTCCTGTCTTTGCCATGCAACAAGCAGGAATGTTAGGGTGTGACTACACAGCAAGGCTTAACTCAAAATAAGCTACACAAATTGAAAATAGCTTCTTTCGAAATTGGGAGCGTCTACAAAGCACTTATTTCAAAATAGAGCACTCTTCCTCCGACTTCCCTTACTCCTCGTACAATGAGAGTTACAGGAGTCTGAGTAAGAAGTTCTCCAGCTTGACAGAGTTTTAACACTATTTTGAAATAACTGCCTGCTGTGTAGACGTGGACCAAGTTATTTTGAAATAATGCTAGTTATTTCAAAATATTGTTGACATGTAGACCTACCCTTAGTGAAGAGAAATAGTTTCTCTGTAGCCTGCATAAATTAGCTTGACAAAGCTCTCAAAGTAGCTCAAAATTAGTACGTATTGGTTGGTTGGAATCTGTACCACTCCTTCCCTATCAGTTGATGAGAGAATCTAATTTTCCCGGGGAATAATTTTCTCTGGTTCTTAAAAGCTCTATTGCCATCTTTAATAAAACTCTGGTGTTTTTTTCCACTGGCTGCATATGCTATAACCCCGCTTTCAGTTCACCCACAGTAGCACAGGATCATTTTTGACAAGGTACACTTTAGATTTACATTGTAAAGTCCCTTGTACACTTTAAGCAAAGACTCTGTAAACATAAGCTCATACATAACACATGTTTCATGAATAAAGATCTTACCTCCAGGCTAATCTTTCAGAGTACTTTTCTCGGAGACCTATGCTTTGGCCCCCTGAAGTCAGAATTATTGGAACATGTTGTTACCTTAGTTGGACTAAGGTATCCTCCAGAAAGTAAATCTGGGCCCATTGACAGCAATCCTACCCTGGTAAGGTTTCTTTGGGGCAGATTATGTGCTGACTTCAATTTAACTCAGAATTAAATAAACATTCATTATGAAAATTAAAGAAAGCAATGTAGATCTTTAAAAAAATAAAGATAGCAGTTTGCCAGAACTAAGTGAAAAGTCTAACCCCCCCGCCTCCTGCCCCTCCCCCCCAAGGAAAAACAATTAAAACATGGAGGAGTGAAAACCACTTTCTACATATCTGTGATTTCTTTTAGTCATTAGCAAGAGTGCTGACATCACAAATGTTGGTGTGAAATGTGCTGTGCAATGGTTCATGATCTTGAAAGTGTCTGAGACTTATTCAGAATAATTCTATTATTTCTCTTTATTTCCCTAGGGCATTTTTAGAGAAACTTTTAGATATATAGCATGTAGCACAGTGTTTATAGTCAGTTTTTATTTACACTTTTTAAATATATGTTCCTTGTGGCTTAAGACCATTGTCTTAACAAAATGTGAGTTCTTATACCATTCCTTCATACTGATTTTTTTTTGGGGGGGGGGGTGTTTACTCATTAGTTCTGGGCTACTAGATTTTGGGGTGTGTGTGTGTACACACACACACACACACACTTTATATATAATATATATGAATGGATTGATAGATGAGCAAAGTGACAGATGCATCATGAAAGCCCTTTTGTCAGTTGTATTTCTATCTCTATCCTGCACTATCTGAGGTATGAGAATGGATTTGGTAATTGCACCTGACAGGTTTCTTTATGGTATTATGATCTTTATGATATTATGATGTATCGGTCACATTTTGCTTTGTTTTCATTTTTAGATATAAGCATGCTGAAGCATTAAAAAGGTGCATGAACTTTGCTAACAGCTAAGATTAAAAAGACAGGTCAAATTTGGGGGCTGCCAATGTGAGTGTGCCCCTTTTAAGTAATGTAATGAGAATCCCAGGGACCTTCATGCCCTTTGTGCATCTCTTTTCAAACATTGCAGTTTCCAGCCTATTTGTAAATGCATTAACTGTGTTTCCTTCTGTCTTCAAAGGTTACAGATTTGGAAAAGCAGATGAAAGCCATTGTATAGAAGTATTTGAGTCTTTCAGTCCCATCTTTGCCCTTGTTTTTTACTCTCCACAGGCAGCACAGTGGTAGAATGCACAGTAGGATGCCTACTTTAAAGGCCTCATTTTACCCATAAAAGCTATACTGCTGACAGTGCATTTTTAAAAAGGTCTACTTGAACTGGTAAAAAGGGCTATATACTAAATACAAAGTCTTTCATGTCTTTTGTTTTCTTTCTCTCTCAAACTTTCAATGGAGGCAAAATAGTCTGTGGTATCAATGACCCATCCTATGAGAGAGCTTTTGTTCATACACTATGTATATTCGAATGAGTTTTGTCCTCAATAGATTACTCTGGGTGGCCGTTTCATATAGCTACTGTATAGATCCAAGCACATGGTTTTAAGAAAATGGAAAAGTGTTACTTTTATAGTTTATAGTCAGTTTTTATTTACACTTATGTGTTTGAAATGTTCCATGTCTGGGGATTTCAGTTATTTACAGTGGAGAATGCAAATCCAAGTTGTCCATAGAGAAAATCTGTCTCACCAGTACATTTAAACTTGTATTTCTGAACTGAACCTCTTCACTTCCTGCACTTTCTAAACTGAACCTCTCTCCAGCAAAATTATCACAAAATATTGTCCCTTTCTTATTTCTTTAATTCAATTTAGTGCTTTTATGCTTACTAAAGAATCTTCAACTAATAGTCTTAATGGAATCTTGATTTTTCTAGTGTATTATCTTTGTGAAAACCATCTGAGTACTAGGGAACATAACACTAGAGCTACTTAGCAAACGTGCTTTAGGCTGACATACTGTACAACTACATTTCAGACCAATAATGATTTCATGCATCTATACCAATACTAAATATCCGTGTATAGCAGATGTTTCACACCTGTATGTTTGAGTTCGCATTTTGAATTGCTATTTCCTGCTGCTCTTGCATTTTCTGGCTTAGTGTTTACACTCAATGGGAGAAAAAAATAATAATAAAAAAATCCTAATGGAGGATGCTTTTGCTAAATTCAACTCTTCAATATTCTTCACAGCTGAGGTAAGCACCCGGTATTCATTTTAAAGCACTGCAGGCTGCGATCTCTAACAAAAGGGCTAATATACTATATGTATTTATTCCCCAAGTAATTTTAGATCACTAATGGTACATCGTTATTCTAGCACTAAAAAGATTGAGGTCTGCATCTGACAAAGTGCTAAGTATCCTCAGCCCCAGCTGACTTTCACAGGAGATGAAGGGTGCTGAATAACTTACCACATCAGCTCCTGGGTTTCTCTGATTCACAGCCATTGTATGATATAATATCTATTTTCAAAAATTCATTTTGAGATTTTGCAAGGATGATGGGAAGTCTGTCCTCCTCCTACCTGGATGTAAGATAGGTGGGAATGGAATTGAGAATCTTAGTGGTGGTCTAAGCAGTCTTGAGTAAAGAGCCCTAGGAACTGCCAAGGTATTTCAAATACTTGTGAAAAATCCCACAGAGCAGGTGGAGATTTTGATCAGATGTTAAAATTAAGTCCCCTTAAAAGTGTATATTGGCTTTGTGCATTTAGTGAGTGCACAAAGACTGTAAGCTGCTCTGTTTTAAAATGTGTTAAACCCACAGATGGCATGCGTTTGTTTAAATACAGTATCACTTACTATTGTAAACACTATTCAGTTTATGCCAGTTTCTTGCCTTTGAAGGATAGATTTTTATAATTAGTAGAGCAACTAGATTTTTCTCATGCAAATTTCCTAGTATTTATGAGAGAGATAATGGGCAGCATTTCCCTCCCCCCATTTTAAGACTTGGTT